>JAMXBB010000010.1:47172023-47210654 GCA_024138015.1 Lumnitzera littorea | reverse complement strand
GGGGGGGGGGGGGGGGGGGGGTAACATATGGTAATCTATCCTAAGTCCAGACCTACAGTAGAATTGTAACCCCTTCAAACTCATGTGCATTGGATGACGAGGCAAAGCATAACTATCGGTACAACCATGCCAAGCAAGCGTTGCTACAGCTAAACTGTTCAACTATTGAGAAGTCCTCTAGCAATGGTAGGAACATCGGGTGAATAAGGTTGGAGGATTTTACCCACAAATATGAATCCTCCTGTCAAGTTGAGTGCGTGCACACACGTGTATTGTTGGATCATCTTGTCATCCGCCCCATAGGGAAGTATCTAAAAGTGCTCTCACAACCACGTTAGAGATAAATGAGCACCCCTCATCTGAGTAGGCCTGACATACAGTAATCTTTCTCATACATCAACCTAGCTCTCCTCATTATTTGTCTTTATTCGACTCGCCATTGCAAACTCCTCAACTAGAAGTCCAAGCTGGACCTTAACATCTTGTAGTATGATAGTCTCTTCTCTAATAGGTAGGTGGAACGTGTGTGTCTTGGGCCTCCATCTCTCGACAAGTGCCGTAATTAGATGCCAATCCAACATAATAAATGAGAGCTGTACAACTCCTTAGAACCTAAGGCTCTACCCTAGGATGTATAATAATATCTCGCTTATCTTTATGTAATGACATCTCACTATACCACACTCGTAGTGCATAGGCCGCCTCTTACATAAACATTCAATGAAATTAGCAAGTAACACATCTTTAATAAAAGACTTAATTGTAAATGATAATGACATTACTCACCCTACCCTCCCAAACGGCCCATGAACGGTGATTGGCCTGCTTCGCATATATGTGTTGGATCAATTGGTCCCAGCTCCATCTATCCTGCAAACACATACAAATATGTTTAATAGACAAAAAAAAAAAAGAAGCTTTTTAATCATTATAATTATGTATGTATTATAATGTAATGCCTAGATAGAAAGGGAATATATACCAGCCTTATTAATCTCCAAACACCTCCTCCTATTATGTCCTTCCCGTCCACATGGGCTGCATCTAATTTTATCCGACCGCTTTCGAATGTCCATTTCCATGTGATATCACTTACGCCTAGGTTTACCTTTCTTTTATAATAAGTCAATGTTTGGGTGGAGATAAAGGAAGCTAACTTGCGGCCAGTTCAGTTCATTACCAATTGGGTAGAAATGATCTTGGTAACAATTTATCTGGTTTGCCTACTTATATCATGGCCTTATTGCCGATTTGCTATCTACCCTCATACTCGTTGTAGTAGCACATGCATGGGAGCATGGGATCCTATATATTTGCCACTTTTGACAAGTATAAGTACGGCCCCTGAAGTCAATTGTATGTGTCCTTCCTCCTCCTTTCAATCTTGTCCTCGTCATTCGACTACTAGTTAAAACCTTGAAAATGTTGTTCTAGAAGCTAAATGAAATGACTTTATGTGCACTTGCCCGCTCCCTCTAAGTTTCATACATCTTTAGAGCGTAATTAGTATAGGTCTTGCCAGAATTGATTGTCTCCTTGGCATCCTTATGCCCCTTCTCCCAATAGGCTATATAGTTGTAAAATATCTTCTTCACTAATGTAGTGATGGGTAATCTACGTACTGATTTCAAAACGAAGTTATAACTCTTGACAATGTTTGATGTCATGTATCCAAAATGGTAACATTTATCATATGTAAGAGTCCACTTGTCTAAATTAACATTGTCGAATTACGCGGGAGTATCCTTTTTAGCTTGGGCTAACTTCTCCATGAAACATTCGAATTTCCTTTGTTGTACCTGAACACCTGCAAACCATATAAGTTTCTTACATAATTGGTTTTTATGGACCTTGTTGAAGTTACTAGCAATGTACTACAAATAGTATCTCCAAACTACAAATGGTGGTTGCTAGCTTACTGATGGTTCCTTGTATACGGAATCAATATCGAATGCCTTATCGGATATAAGACATAAGGTTTCCCCCTTTTGGCTAACTACATACACTTTAAGCTTCTATAGGAACCACCTCCAAGTTTTTGTTGATTTTGTATCAATAAGAGCAAATGCTAATGAAACTATTGAATTGTTCCTATCCATACTATAAGTTACCAAAAACTTATGCCTATACTTTTAGTATAAGAATGTACCGTTGATACATACAACAGGTTGACAGTATTTGAAGGCTTCTATATACAACCTAAATGTCTAGAAAACTCACTTGAATTGAGACTGACCTTGCTTTGGCAAACTACTCTAGCCCCAATCTAATTGTGTCCTCGGGTTGCTCAATTTCATTGCATTTAATAGTTTCGGCAACTCATTATATGACTTCTCCCAATTACCGTATACCATCTCAACAACCTTTTGCTTGGCCTTGAAAACTCTTCTATTGCTTACTATGTACCTATACATAATTTGCACATTAGCTGCAAGATCAGGTATCTTAACATTAGGGATATTTCTATACATTATTGATGAATAATGTAGCCATTATATTGCTATCGAGTTGAGCATGATTTTGGTTCATCATTGGGTTCACACAAGTGTGTGGATCCTCTAAAATTGTTATTTTGAAAAGACCCTCTACTTTCTTCAAGTAAGCCTATAGCCTCTACTTAGAACCTTATTCTTTTTTCTTATAGTAAGTCGCGTATATAGTTGGTTTCGAAATATCTACATGAATATCACAATGGTTCCTTAGGTGGAATGACTTCACCACATCTATGAGATCCTTTTTCGTGTTGAAACGCATACCGACACTTAGTTCATTGGAACTACTGATGTTGTTGTACATTTCATTAACGTCTCTCTCAAATGTTACGTAGCCGCTGCCATTGTATTGGCTGTTGTAAAATTGGGTAGGATCTCTCACAAGCTTGTCTACCGGTTCATTTATTGGTGAAAAGTCTTGAAACTACCTGTTGGAGAATACTTCACTAGTATGATGATGGGGCTTACTTAGGCTATCTCCGCAAAGTGGCTAGACTAGCACATTACTCTTGATAACATATGGTCTCACTTAAGCTTCTCCCAAATCCTCAGTATGGTCATCTTCGAGGCTAACATCATCCTCATCACCATCCCCATCATCTTCATCACCATCTACATCTGCCTCATCCTCCCCATCATCGTTGACATTTATGTCTATGTGCATTCCGATACAGATCGAAGAAATAGTAGCGAATCTCAACAAAGGGTTAGAATGGGTTTGACGAATGGGAAGTGAGATAGTTAGTTTCGATGATGAATGTAAATGGATATTACGTAACAAGACACAAACATAGTCAAGGGTTTGAGCTCGAAATAGGGTTCGATGCAACTCATGAATACTAAATGTTGCTTGGGATATAAATGAAGGTTAGATACAACTCACTAACTGGTTTAAATAAAAGGATTCGCCACAATCTTAAGGACAAGATCGATAAGAATATGGGGACGATTAAAGAGTTTGATCTACATTCAATAATCTGACAAATGCTAGCTTAAGAATAGCCTTGTTTAGAAAAGAAAAGATTCTAATTGCAAGAATATATTTTTCTATCTGATTTCGTATATTAACATCTATTTATCTATCTTCATTGTTATAGATGTTACTATTTATAGCAAGTTCTAAACATTAGTGGCAAAACTGTAAATAATGTACAAAGCCTTAAACTCTAAAGAATTGGGTTCATAAATAAAATAAAGAAAAACATGTATAAGAATACAAAACTGTACCTTTTATAAGGGGAGTCAGCATACAGTCACTCGACATGTCCTAGAAGGAGTAGTATCTAAACCGGACAAGGTTGGCAGTTGGATGTATGGGTTTGGGAAGGAGTCCTCGAAGTTTTGCAGTGTTTGGCTAAGACACTAGAAAGGTTTGCCCATAATTGCTGAGTTCTAGAATAAGTCGATACGAGTCTCTTGATGCTCTGCCTAGTAGTTCTTTGGTTTTTAGTACTTGGCCTTGTGGTATCTCAGCACCTCGACTGATGATAGTCTTGATGTCTAGTGTTTATCTTCCTTCTTCTTGTCCTTCTAGTTATTGCTCAGCTTCGGTAAGCTTTGATAGGCCTTGGCTTCGGATAGGTCAATCTCGGCTTGGATATAGTCAGAGGTTAATTCTCATCATTACCCCAGGTCTAAAAGGAAGTCGTCCTTGACGTTAAATGTTGAGTACGGGTTGGGATGTCGAATAAGCTCCTTCTCCCTTTTCGCTTTACCATGGGTATCGAGTATCTCTAGATTTCCTCAATGCTCATCGGGGTTAAGAGATAGCTCTTCCCATCCTTTCGAATAGTGTAAGTGTTGAGGAATCCATCATGGATCACTTTCTAATCAAACTCTTATGATTGGCTATGAAGTAGATTTATGGCATTTATAGGCACTACGTCGAAGTCAATCTCATCCTTATACTGCCTTACCTTGAATGTGATCTGCGCTCTTTTATACACTGGACTATACCTTTGTCATTAAACGATTTCAATCCACAAGGTTGGGGGTAGTGGTAAGTAGGTAATTTCATCTTTTCCACTAACTTGGTAGAAATGATGTTGGTGCAGCTACCTCCATCGATAACCAGGGAACAGGTCTTCCCATTCACTAGGTATTGAATGTGAAATAAATTTTCCCTTTGTCCAAGATCAGCCTTTAAGTCAGCTTGTATGGCTATAGCCAAGAGTTTATCCAGGTCTTCAAGATAGATATCTTCTTTTATCAACTTATCTTCTGAACTCCTGTCACTTTGACTCTCAATTTGTGCCTCGAGCCCTTCGCCCTTTAGGACCATGACCTTTTTATTTGAACATTAAGAAGCAATGTGTTCGTAGCCTAAGCATTTGAAGCACTTCACTTCTCGAGCCTTGTTTCCCAATGCATTCTCTTTCTTGGCAATCTTTTTCTTGGCATGGACAAGTCAACTAGGCTCTCCTTTTTCTTCCCTTCTCTTGGCATACCTCTTAGGCTTAGGGTTGCCTCGTTGAGGTCGACCAGTTAACCTCTAATTCATTCTTCTCCTTTGTCTCTCTACTCTTAATGCTAAATTAATTAGCTCATTTAGAGAGTTGAACGGCTGTAATTCAACCATGTCGGCAATATCATCTTGAAGTCCACTTAGGAACTTAGTAATGGTACGGTCCTGTGGGTTGGCTATCTCACATCTCGTCATTAGGATTTTAAACTTTTGCAAGTGCTCCTCGATAGTGTATCGGCCTTGTCTAAGGTGTTGGAAAGCATGGAGCATCACTTGCTTGAAGTAAGTTGGCATGAAGCAAGCTAGCATGAAGTGCTGATTCATTAACCTCTCCATAAGCCTCCATGTTCTGATCAGCTCTTCTCCTTCAACATCTCGCTTGGTAATCAACTTATCCCACCAAAGGGTTGCATACTCAACAAGGGATAATGATGCGAGCTTAACCTTTATTCGTTCATCACATTCGTAGCACTCGAAAAACTTCTCGACTCAGGGAACTCAGTTAAGGAATTCTTCAAGTTGGCTACTTCTATTAAAGGTCGATAGTTTCAGCTTCACATTGTCAAGTCCTCGACCAGGTACTCGGGGTTCATCCCTTGCATTTCGAGTTAGTTGATTCACCTCGGTTTGGCTACATCTATTAAAGCTCTACTCGGCTACATGTCTTCTTGGCCTCGGTTCTCTTCTCTGGGCTCCTTTGTTCAATTCGGAGTCAACACTCCTGTCATTACCTCTTCTCGGCATTGGATGTTGTTCTCTTCTTCTCGGTTCGGCAACTTTTCTCAACTGTCATTCATTATCAAGCTCATTGGAACCGCTTCCACTGGTGGGTGTTTGCTCCCTTCTTTCATCTCGACCATTACGTCTACAGTCTTTGACTAAACTAGTAAGCTCCTGGATGGAATTAGTGAGATTTTAGATTTGATATTCTAAGTTGTCAACACGTTGCCTCAAGCTTTCGCGAAGACTATCACCAGTGTTGTTGACACTATCCTCTAATATTCTTGTCTATACAGTGATTTCCAGAAAATTGAACAAATAACAAAACACAATCACAATAACCTAGAAACAACCATTACTCAACTTCTGTAGCTACTATTACTGACAAACAACTACTATGAACAGCTTACTACACTATAAGACAATGATTAACAAAGAGGTACAAACCATGAATCAAACCTTGAAGAACACTAGTACAAGTATCTCTCTAAAGCTCTGATACTAATATGATACAGATAGAAAAAACAATAGCGAATCTCAAAAAAGGGTCAAAATGGGTCGAATGGGTTAATGGATGAGAAACGAGATGGATGGTTTCGTCAGTGAATGTGAATGGATATTACACACCAAGACACAAATATAATCAAGGGTTTAAGCTCGAAATAGGGTTCAATACAACTTACGAACATTAAATGTTGCTTGGGATTTAAATGAAGGTTAGATGCAACTCACTAATTGGTTCAAATAAAGGGATTCACCACAATCTTGAGGACATGATTGATAAGAACTCATGGACAATTAAAGAGTTTGATCTATACTCAATAATCCGGTAAATGCTAGCTAAAGAACAGAGTTGCTCAAAAAGGAAAAGATTCGAATCGTAGGAATATACTTTTCTATCTGATTTCATATATCGACGTCTATCTATCTATCATCGTTGTTTATAGATGTTGCTATTTATAGCAAGTCCTAGACCTTAGTGACAAAACTGTAAATAATGTATAAGGCCTTAAACCCTAAAGAATTAGGCCCATAAATAAAATAAAGGAAAACATGTATAAGAATACAAAACTATGCATTTTATAAAGGGAATTGGCATGACAGTCACTCGGTATGTCCTGGAAGCAGTAGCATCCGAACTGGATGAGGTTAGTAGTTGGATGTGCGGGTTAAGGAAGGAGTCCCCGAAGTCTTGCAGTATTTCGTTGAGACACCAGAAAGGTTAGCCTACAATTGCTAAGTTCTAGAATCAGTTAGCATAAGTCTCTTGATGCTGTGCCAAGTGGTTCTTTGGTTTCGAGTACTTGGCCTTATGGTATCTCAATAACTCAGCTGACACCAGACTTGATGCCGAGTGTTTATCTTCCTTCCTCTCGTCTTTCTGGCTACTACTTAGCATCGATAAGCTTTAATAGGCCTTGGCATTAGATAGGTCTACCTTGACTTGGATATAGTCGGAGGCTGATTCCCATCACATTCTCTCTACATACGGATCATAAGACTCTTTGTGTTCGATAATGTGAGCCAATGCTTTGTTAAGCTACTCTTCTGTGATATGCACGTGCTTGTACTTAGAGAATTTCATGTACAGTTCATTTGACTAATTCATATTTGTTTGCTTTGAATCGGTTACTGTTGAAAGCACATTGGGATCTGATAAGGTTGGATTCTCTGGCTCATGTATTTCATGCTCGTCCTGAGCACTTGATTCCTTAATGTACCTTATATACACTTCTTGAATACTCTGTTCCCTAAAAGACTTTGCCATTTTAATGAAATTCTCAACATCATCATTGTCTTTAATGGCCATCAACTTGTAGATAACTCTAACATTATAGAAAAAGGAATGCATGTGCACGAGTTCAACACCACTTAAGTCAACTTCAGCACATCCATAAATTCTTCGATTGAAATGAGAGAAGTTCAAATCCTTTCTAATTTTCATCTTCTTAATGAGCTCCCTATACGCACATACACACAACAATTTCTACCTATGTTCTAGCATTGTTACCTATATTCGTATAATTTATGTACTGCAATACAAAAAATTCTTAAATTTAGACAACATATAATAAATTTTTATGAAATATTAATAATTTATATAACTTATGGTACATCTATGATTACAAAATCTACGTAATTAAGTAACAAATTTTTTTCTAAAAAAAATTGCATAATGTCGATTACTACTAAGATAAAAAAAAAAAAATCATGCTTATAAGTTATAGATTATTACCTATTTTAGACGTACACTTGCGTTAAGAAATGATCCAATACTTTAACCATGGCTTTTCTTGCGTTTTCTCTATGTTTTGAAAATTTCAGAAATTGATGTAGGTAAGAATGAAGTTTGGTTATGTGGATTGGGGTTTACATAGATAGTATAGTAAAAGCGCATGCACATCGTAAAATACCATATTCGTATTTTTTTTTTTTTGAAAATGAGCCATTTTCTGTAATATTTTTCGAAAAAGAGGCTATATTTGTATAAAACTAAAAAAAAAAAAACATGTAACACACTTGAGAAGTAGGCCTTCTTAAAAAATATAATTCTAGAAGAACATGCATTTCAAAAAAGCACATTCTTTATAATATCTTAAAGAAGAAGGCACATCATGAATTATAATTTTGAAGAAGGCGCTTTTCCTAAATGTGCTTCACTATGCTGAAACCATATGCCTCCTTCCACGATTATTTTATAGATGTGAGCCTTAAAACTAAACTTCTCATTTCTTTTTCTCTCAGCCAGGTAGCGTGGACCTTACATCTCTAACTTCCTTCAATAATTTTTCTTTTATCTTTTTTTTTTTGGCGAAATCTTCACTGAAAATCAAAGGTAAAGAACTCCGTACTTCGATTACATCAATTTTTTTTAACAAAAATTGTTGAAATATATGCAAATTACATAAAATCTACCCCATGTTTTCGTATGTTTGTATATATATGATTTCATCGTTTCGATGTTGTTTTTATGTATAAATGTTAGTATTATAATGCATAATTGTATGATTTCCTTATAAATTATACATTGGCATATATTGTAGTCATAGTGTAATTGAAATTTGAGTGTGCAGCACTTCCCATATTGAGTGTTTAATGAAATGTGTTGTAGAGAAGTGTTTAGTTAAGGATAGGAGTAATGGCACAAGAATGAAATGTATGGTGTAAGAACCATGATGAGCTAACTGACATGTTCCTCTTGATGTGGATAGGTTGGAAATGGTGGGTACAGTGAAATTTATTGTTCATACCTATGAAAATATTGTGAGGGAAAATTTAGGGTTGGAGTACGATTGAGAGCCAGTGAAGATGTTGAAAGTAAGAATGAATAGAAACTTCTTTAAACTATTGTAAAGGGTTTGCTAGAGTGTTGGGATTGATGCAAGTGTTGGGGGAGTTGAGATTTTGTACAAACATTTGAACACCTATTTAGGAATTGTAACTTACTCCTTAATTGCTATCAAGGACAATGATGATGTTGAAAACTTATTTGAGATGGTAGAAGCATTTGGAAAAACCTACATTCATTACTTGTATGTGAAGATTGGAGAAGCAAAAAGAGCACCCCCCTTTCTCAGTAGTGCAGGTAGTATATGTGGCACTCACTTAGTTCAACAAGCTTGTTAAGCATAAATATGAGTCATTACCTATTTTTGCCCTTGCATAGAATAATGGCAATGCAGTTGATGAGGTGGTTAGACTAGGATTTCAAAAGGAAGCTACACATAATCGTGTGGTTCGACAAATAGGAGGCTTAGATAACGATGATGATGACAACAATTGTGAGCTGGATGGAGATGAAGAGGATGATGATGATGGCAATGATGATACTAAAATTAAGATACCTCTTACATGTCTGATTGTTCCTAAAACAGGCATTAGCCATTCTTATGTTTCTGAAATGTTTCATGTACATCCTTACACCTTGGGCTCAAGCTTAATGGAGCCCATACCAGTGCTAAGTCATCTTCTAAAGGTTCAGATGATTAGATTACTTGTTAGGGATGCGATTTCGTTCTTTAACAAGGGTGGAGATGATGGATATGTTCAATTCGAAAGGGATGCTAATGGGGAGTTTAGTAACTTACATGTCGGTGAAGACCTTTGCACAAGTATGACAATAATAAGGATGAACTTGTAAGAGTTGTGAAGCATTACCACATCAAGCATCATATAGACTTCATATTGGTGAAATCCAAAACAAGCAAGTATTTTGTTGTGTATACTAGGCATGAGGATGGATAAAAGTAGAGACTGAGGGCATGCAAGAATGGAGGGTGTGTTTACGATAACAAGGTTAGCGATACATGTGTAAATCCAATCCTAACTCAAGATAACCCATAGCTGGATTCTAATATGATGGCAAGGGAGTTTCTGAATATCATTAGAGAAGATCTTGATACAAAAATTTCTCGATTATGCAGTATTATTAGCAAACAATTCGGGTATATAGTTACTAAGAAAATGTTGTGGGCTAGTAAGATAAAGGCTATTGAAGCCATCTATGGTAACCGGGAGAGATCATATGACAATCTTCTAAGACTCCTCAACCCTATACAAATGAGTAATCTTGGGGTAAAGGTTGAGTGAATGTGGAGTTAGTTGAGGGAGTTAGGGGTAATAGAGTTATAGTGGGTTTGGTGGTATTTTGGCTCATACATAAAGGCTTGGAAGTTTTGCAAGCCCATAGTTGATATTGATGGGACATTTCTACATGGAAAATACTATCATAGGTTACTCATTGCTACTAGTCTGACTGGTATAAACCATATAGTCTTGCTAGCCTTTGCATTACTGGATGAGGAGATAGCGGAGGCATGGGGTTGGTTTTTTAGGAATTTAAGGCAATATGTTTGTGATGAGAGAGCAAACCAAGAAACCATATGCTTGATATCGGATAGGGACATGTATTTAGTTAGCATTGAATAGGGATGCGAATGGATAGAAACCCCACTTTGTGGTGTGGTAGTGGTGCATACACCACCTTGTAAGCAATTTTGACAAGGTATATAAGAACCAACAATACAAGAAATGAGCTACTTTTGGTACAATACAAGCTCTACCCTAGAAGTTTGAGAAATGCATAGAGAAGGTTCTGAGTATCAAGCCTAACGCCTCAGGTTGGTTTACACTTTTATTGATGCAATAGTAGACACTTGCCCATGATGGGCTATTGGTTTGGATAGATGACAATCAAACTTAGTTAAAGCTTAAAATTCGGTATTAAAACATGCTTGAGGACTACCAATTACATCACTTGTAAGGAAGATATTCCACAATTGTGGATTAACTTGGGATAAGAGACATCATGAGGCACTAAAATGGGTGGCTGGGAATTGACCATACATGAAATGTGTTGCAGATATCTTAGAAGAGTAGGTTAAGCAAGGCAGTTCACATTGTATGGTGTGTTTCAGCAAGTATAGTTGGCTTTATGAGGTTAAGAGGGTTAGCAAGCATGTAGGTAATCGCATGTGTACTTACAACAAATGGTAGACATATAAGATCCCTTGCTTACATACAATTGCTGTAGTAGGATTTAAGCAGTTAGATGTTATGTCCTTGATTGGGGATTGGTATGGATCTATCTATCAGGTGCAATATTATAGAGCACATTTCTTTCTGATTGCCAATGAGTTGACTTAGCCTGTTATTCCACATCTTCAGAAAGTTCATTCTAATCTATGGCTCAAGTGTAAAAATGGCTAACCTTAAAAGAGAGGGTTTCACATGGAGATTGGCGTAAGAGAACATTTAGATAGAACAACATGCACCTTATGTAGAAGGGAAGGACATAGTAGGAGAACAAGTCTACATAGGAATTAACAAGGTAATTGATCGTATAGGAAAAATACTGATATATGTGTAATAGTATTACTTACTTCTTATTGCTATGATATGCATTTCTTATAGTAATAAATTCTGACTCTTTCGTGTTTCATTTTGTAGGTTAAATGGAGTCTGGACCAATTGATCGATCGGTTTTGATTGGGGAAGTTAAGAACAGGTCACAACAAGTTTGGGTAGGGCATGTAAGGCTACTAACTACTTGTTATCCTTATTACACTTTGTTCTTGTACATGTGTTAGTAGTTTATAATGCTTGATTGTGGTTCTTTTTATAGCCGACCAATGCACTTATTGTACAATGTCGTAAGCGAAAGCTCATATGTGATCAAGATCTGAATGAGATAGAGTTGGACATCACATAGAGCCCTACTTGGAGGAGACTAGATTCATAAGGCTAAGCTGTTTTTTATACATCAAGTTAGACTACCATTTGATCACTATGCTCATTGAGTAGTGGAGATAGGAAACATACACATTTCACATAGCTTACGACGAGTAAGTCATTACCCTCCAAGATGTCAAGATTCAGTTCGGTTTCTAAGTTGATGGTATGGTAGTGATTGGTAACACATTTAGTACATGGCGAGAGATATCCTTAAGATATCTCGGTATCATGCCTGAAGGTAGAGAGGCTATGGGAGGGCGTGCTAAGCTATCATAGTTGTAAAAGCATTCTCGGTTTCTGTTGTGTATGGTTGACGAAGAGTAGGTTAAGAGACATATGAAGGTCTACATTTTGCAAATTTTAGGAGGGCATGTCTTTATAGATAAGTTAGGGAACTTGGTTCATCTCATGTTCCTTTCATTACTAAAGGACTTTAGACGAGTTAGGTAGTATAGTTAGGGGTTAGCATGTCTTGACTAGTTGTACAGACAGCTGTACCTAGCTTCTAAGGACATGACTCATGAGATGAAAGGGGTAACCAACCTATAGTTGTCAAAATCATGATTTTACCCATGCAATTTTACGAGTTTACAATTTTAGGTGACCCTTCTAAGTTAACTTGGTTGTAGAATCTTTTTTTTGTATAGAAAGTTATGTTTTTAATTGAGTTTATATATAAACTCAGTAGAAACTTACGTTTTTAATCGAGTTTACCGATTTGACATATTTGAATTAAATGCACTAAAAAATTAAAGAAAAAAATACAACTAGCCTTTTACAAATCATTAACTATTATGACATTACAGCATCCATTCTATCTTATTCCAATTTTTTACCTCTTTCTTTCTCTCTCAATCTCTTATTTTATGTTCATAACTTTTATCTAAGTTTCAATTCTAAAAGCAAAGTTTATAAAGAAAACTATATACTTTGTTTTATACCATCAATAGCTTAAAATAAGTTGAAATATTTGGTTTTCTTTAATTTACAGCTTTTAAAAAAGATGGGAAAATATTTAGTTTCAACTTTATTTTTCCTTCTTCTATACATGTTAGATTATATATTAAAAATTTGTATAGAAAAAGAAAAACTTAATTTCTTCTTATTTTTTTATTTTTATCATGTATTTCATGTTTTGAATAACTATTATAAATCTATCTATAATTTTTTAAAGCTATTTTACATAAGTTGTAAAAACTTACATTTCTATGTTTTAATTTTACGTTCCAATTTTATAGATCCTCTAACGATTCTAGGTAGAATTGTGAGTTTAACAATCTTAAGCCGACCTCCTTCAAGTGTGGGGCTGGGATTGGTTCTTATACATTGCCCTCCCTAAAGTAGGCATGGTATGGTAGTGGATAGTATAAAGCCTCTAGTAGCTTAATGAAGTGTGGATCGGGATACCATACAGCACCACCCACGTGGTCAGGGCCTACTAAGACTCCTTTGACCAATAGAGCTGGGACTAAGTATGCAACATAAACACAACTTTTACTTTTGCATTCCATATCTGTTGTACAGCAATTAACATTGCCTATAGTGTGACCACAGGTCTTCTAGCAGCCTTATATTGATGATCTCTTGCAGATCATACTTGAGTATTGTAGCTATGGAAGAGATGTTTAGATAGCTTAGGTGTAATGCCCTGCCTTTTAAATGTCTATTTAAAAATTTTTCTTAAACTTTTGGTGTCTATGATTCGTTATGTCATCCTTGAGTTAGGGATAAGGAAAAAAACAATATTAAACCTGCTCTTTTACTTCATAAAATATTTGCTTCTAAATCATTTCTTATTCAACATAACAATTAATAGTAGAAGTTTTTACAAAAGTCAGAGTATTACAATTATACACTTTTATGCAACGTAAAAACCCTTTATAGGTACACTCATTTGACTAGCACCGCCACACTGAATCTTTTGTAAGATAACTCCATTGTCTTCCTTGAAGAATTGCTTACATGTACTTAAATTGTATCCTATAGCCAACGACTTCATCTAGGAGCTCATCTTCTACTAGTGCTCTGAAGTCTCTTTCCCTTAATGATGTAATTGCTTTTTTTAGCTCATCCTTACCCTGATGATAAGATAACTTATCCCTTTAGCTACCATGAGCTAAGTAAGAGTGGATAAACATACAACAACAAGCATAACTAATACTATAGACACACAAATAGGTAGTTAGTTAAATTATATTATCTTATCATTTCCTAATGAAGTAATCAATGTAGATAATGTATGTCATAATCATGTACATGATGTGCATCGATATCGATATCTTAACTAAGCTCAACTTACTTATATGGTTAGTAGACATCCCCAGGCATTTGGATACAACATCTAGGAACCTATGTGATAACAAAGAGCTACCTAGGAGTAAGATGCCCTAAACCCAACCTAATGAAAACTACTTGAAGTGGTTTAGAAATGTAATTCATATGCTTAAAAACTTAGCTTTTATAAATTAAGTTGTTTACTTAGTAAACCCAGCTATTCTTTCATTTAAAACTCAACCTACCAAAAACTTAACTTGTCGATCCTTTTCATGCCATGCTATGGATGCATTAAGTCACATACCAAGTAATACCTAACAAATTACCAAGTAAGTTTACTCTTTACTTATTATTATTATTATTAGCCTAGCCTTTACTTTGTTTTTTTATTAGTTTTAAGACCTTTGTATTAGGTTCACTTAAGTGAATACCATAGGAAGTAGGGTTAGTTCCTACATCACTTTCCAAGTTAATGTGAATCCCAATGAATGTCATGTATAATTAGCAACACAATCAGAACAACCAAGTCCAATATCATAACGTGCTTCAACTAGCAATAGTTATAAAAAGAAACATTACATAAGTTATTAAGTAGCATATCAAACTCACAACGAAGTTCAGCCAAGCTAAACATCACAAAGCATATAAAGTTAGGAGTAGACATAAGTTTACTTAATGCACACAAATATCTACTTGCCTGGGTTTGCTTAATGCTCTAACACTACTCATTATCACGAACTTCCTCTTTGGTTACTTGACCTAATAAGGATAAATATTACTAATGTCAACTATAAACCATGCATGCATATACATTTTAGCTTGTTATTAACTTATTGATTTTAAGTTTGTTCTGTTAAATGGATAGTTTCCCTAAATTGCCCTTAACTTAGTCTCTAACTCAGCCCTATGATTTAGCCTTTGAATTTTTCTCTAAACTACCCTCTAATTTAGGCTAACTTCAAAATTCCTAAACGAATGCTATCTGGTTTATAACCTTAGCTTACTAATTGAGAATCCTAAGTATTTTACTTAACTTAATCTGCAAGCCTAACTTATACAAGAACCCCTAAGTGTAATCTCTGATTCTTTCTCTCTTTTAGCCTCTGATTTGATCAAAACACTATATTTACTTATACAATTCCTACTTTTTAGTCAAACCAAGTTAAGACTAGTAAGGAATACATTATATGTAACATTAACTAAGATTCCCCTTGCTAAAGTGTTAATTGTATAAATTATCTTATTATTCATATTTCATAATACATACATGAATAATAGGAAAATACTTATTAATTAGCATCCATACTCTATCAAATCTATGAAAAATATATTTTACTCAAAAAAATCATACTTGTTATACTTTGGTCATAAAAAGTACTATAATTATCATAACTTAGAGGGGCGATCAAGTTGTGACAGTATCACCGTGTACTATGGGAAGATTCAAGATTAAATACCGTTCTTGATCAAGAACCTTTGGTGCACTACACAAGGCATCTCATAATCTTGACTTTCACTTGGAGACTTGTCTCACGTAATAATGGAGCATTTAATATAAGTTAAACCATAATATCTAAATTTGACATAAAATAAAGGTGGGGTTCAAGGTTTCTCCTAACTCAAGTCATACAGGTCCAAAATGAAATAGTACTAGTCATCTATACTACTTAACATACTAAAAGATGTAAATAAGCTTAGAGAGTCTAAATAACACATAAGTAACCACTTGTGCTTTCTCCTTCCTACTAACAATCCCCATGTTGGTAGTATTAATCTTAAGCATCCCATAACCTGGCGTAAACCAAAGATCTTACTGCAATAACAAACTATAAGGGGGTAAGTTAGAACAACTTAGTGAGTAATCTTCCTATCCTACCAATAAACAAGTAAATTAGCTTGTATATACAACGTAGACAAGCATATGAAATGTAACATCGTATATAGTATATCGATGACTATATACAGCATGGTATTATACCTACCGTTACTTGAGTTAGGGAGTATTTAAGCACGTTAAACCTAAGTCTCTACATTTATCATCTAAGCATGCTCATCTCTTTCTTAGTAAACCTAAAGCAATGGATACGGTTTAGCCTCAAGTAGAAGGTGGCACTCCTTAAAGCTAAGTAGATCCCAAAGATTGAGACAAGAACATGTTGCATAAGTTTGCTGTATGAATCAACAACATACATAATAATAATAATAATAATAATAATAATAATAATAATAATAATAATAATAATAATAATAATAATAATGGATCCAAAATGCATAATCTCCCACTCTATTGCGTAGTGATGACACCTTATATAGATAATGCATAAACGTACAATACATGGTTAGTTTTTATTAAGGTTGAGTAGTTATTATTTCGGTTCGCAAGTGACCAACCAAATATATATGATAGACAATTTAAGGCCCTATTTACTAATGTAGCATCCAATTCGTAGTTCAGATATATTATTGTCTCTCAACAAGCAAGTACATCCAAATCAAATACATGCATATGATCTCGAACCCAAGCATATCCATTTCTTGCATATATATAATTAAACGATGCTCTACACCACAATCGCAAGTAAGATAAGACATGGGTTAGTATATTCACTTTGCCATGGAATCTAACAGCCCTAATAATCTTCGACTACATCAAACTCAGGGTCCTCGTCACCTAAAAAATACATTTAAGGTATTATACTTGTACTAATTATCTATGTTTTCTTGCCTTAGATTCCCGTTTTAACTATCTTTGTATTTTAGGCATAGTTTTCTCTTTTTTAATCCATTTTTCATGATCTTATAGTCTTTTTTTCATCATTTTTAAGTGTTCTTTCATTTGGTTTGGTCATTTTTGGACTTTTGGATTAGTAAGATTTCAGTTTAGGCCTTATAAATTCATTTGCCTAAAGTGTGAGTTTGGTCACTTTAGGCTTAGGCCTAGTTTTAGGCTTTGGGCTTTAGGCTTAGCTTTTGATCTTGGGCCTTGTACTCAATAATTAAGGCTTCCTTTTAAGTATTTTAAGTGAACTTTTTTTGCCTAGCATTTTGAATTTTCATCTTGGGCCTTAGTGTTGCTCTTATGGGCCTCAACGGGCTCTTTTCTTAAGTTTAGGGTTAAAACTCATTAAGAAGCCTATAGTAAATGTCTTGGATGGGCCTCAGGGTTTAGTAGAACTCTTGAATAACTTATTTTGATCCTTTGAAGATAGGTTTTAGATTTGGTCACTCAATTATTTGGGCTTATCTTGCACTTTAGGGTCTTACTTGTCTTTTTGGATTTAAGTCAAACATTGGCCCTAAGTTTAGTCCATATTTCACTAAGTTACAAATTTGGTCATGATCATTAAGGTGGCCCTTAATACCATTTTTAAGTCTTTAATCACTAAGTAAGCTAGTTTAAGGCCCTAACTCTTTATTATCTTACTTAATTTGGTTAATCAAGTCATAAATCATACTTAACACTAAATAATCATGTCACTAAACTAATAAATTAAAATTTACATATCTCAACTCATCATGTATGTGGTGTCCAAGGTGGGTTTTTGGGGGTTTTCATTACACATCTCATATATTACATGTTTTAGTACTTTTTCCTTCATCTTAGTTATGTTTTCTTCTAACATAAGTTGTGTATCTATCAAAAACGAAGAAAATAAGTTAGGAATACCTAAGTGAAGGTGGTGACATACTAAAGAAAATGGGGGTTTAGGGTTTTTCTTGTTAATTCATTACTAAAGTTTGCTAACTATCAACTTTCACTACATGTTGATGTTACTACTTAAATTATTTAGTCTAACTCATGCATTATCCTAACCTAACTTTCATCATACTCTCTTAAAACACTATGTTATACATGTACATAGTAATATAAGGGTCTAAAATGTAAGGAATTACCATGAATCTTAAGGAAAACAAGGAGAAATTCAACTTAATCACTTATTGAAGTTAGGTATAGATGGCCTCCTTTTTTGTATATGTACATGAGTGTGTATATGTCGACTAACTAGAGGAGAGAGTGAGGGTGGTGTGGGTTTTGGTGGTTAGTGGCTTGGTAAGGTGGTGGTGGTGGTGGTAATAAGGTGGCTAGTGGTGATGCGTGTATGGGGTGGCCGGAAGTGATTTTCTCAAAGTATCTTGGGGTTGGTTTTTGAGAGGGTTTTGAGAGAGTGTTTAAGAGTAATTTGTGACGAATGTTGTGTGAGGAAGTTAAAATGAAAATGAGAGTAAGGGTAGGGTTGTGTAGCCGGTGCAAGGGAGAGAGAGAGGGGGATAAATGGTGAGTTTTTTTGGGTAGGAAAGGACATGCTTCTTTTAGGGACCATATCCTAGGTAACTGTTTTTGCTCAATTAGGAAAGATCTTGTCCCCTACAAGGACAAGATATTTGTTACTCATTAATACATTGTCTTCTAGTCCTTAATTGAGTTTGATTTATTATTAATTAAGATGTAATGGAAATTGGTTATTGTATTGGGGTTTACTTAGGGTAATTAATAATGGTTAGGCATAATTAAGCTAGTTAAGTGTAATTAGAGCATGTTTAGGGTTATGTCTTATTTTGATGCTACATTTTAAATAATCCAAGTATTCTACATGTGTACCTAAGGTTTCCTTAGGGTTTGGAGTCCATTTATAGTTATTTGACTTGTGTACGCACTTGGAACTTAGGGTTTTAGATAATTGGTAAATTCGATTACTTTTAATGATTGATCTAACCTTATGATTAGAGTCTATTTGTCATGTTAGGGTATTTGGTCATTCAATTGGAGCTCAATAATCTTTTTAGGGTATCATTTTAAGGTTTCTTAAGTATTAGGGTTTTACTTATATAGTTAGGGTTTTAAGGTCTTGTTTCCTCAAGGGTTAACATTTAGGGTTTGATTCTTTTATTTAGGGTTTTCCATTATTATGTTTAAGTACTTCTAGAGACTATTTAGAGACTTTCTTATCCAACTTCACTTTCGGTTATTGAAAACTTGTAGGTTTTACAATAATAGCATAATATTCAATATTTCTAAAAGATATCGATTTTAAGCTCCATTTTACTAAAAATTAGCTTAAATTAGGTAAAGAGCCAAATAAAATTCTAAGATCTGGATTGAATACCTCCATAATCATAATTAAGCTCTAAAAATCATTAAAATTAGATTCACTAAAAAATTTGATTAAAAACTCATTATTTCTTCAACATAGAAAACATGACATATTATGTAAAATAAATTGAATAAATTCTATACGCATAGTTTTTCATAAATTCTTTTTATTTAAATTAAATATATCATATGAGTAATGTACTTACCAAAAATTAGTCAAAACAACAGCATTTACTATTATTAATACAAAATTCATTGAAACATGGTAGTTTCTTAAGGAACCTATTTAAGTGCTTCTAATTTCAAGATTTTGAATTGATACTCTGATTCCATACACAAAAATACAAAGAAATATCAAGTTTTATAATTTTTGAATATTATTTGATATTTTTAGTAAAATAAACTAATTTAAAAGCTAAAAATCACATCACTTTGTTGCCGAGCTCAAGGTATCATTGGCAGAAGAAGGGTGGTCGGTCAGACTACCTTCACTGTCAATGTTCAACCACCAAAATGCTACCATGTCAGGTCATCATTTTCTATAAGAACCCCATTTTCCCCTATTTTTCCTACTATTTTGAGTGGATGTTATATAATATAATAATTTAAATTAATTAAATTATATTGAAATTTGATTTCAAATTTCATTTTGGACATTTTAGGAAAAAGATCTTTTTTTTTTTTTGGTTTAAGAAAAGGTTTCCTTGATTACGATCTGTAAAATGACCTAAGATTCATCCTACATCTTCTTATATACTGTCCTAAGTGGTGGAAAAGGGAAAAGTAATTTCCAAGTGGCATTTCTTTAGAGTATTAGGTGTAATATAAGCTAATTAAATAATATGTTTTAGGGACAACTCATTTTTGTCATTTCTTAGGCTCTAGCTAGGTGCCACGCTGTATACTAGATTGTTCCAAGTGTTATAATTTTTCTTTTTGTAATTAACTACAATTTTTAGCAATTATATAATATATTTACATATTGGGTACATATAACGCATATAATATAATCATATAATTACATTACATGCTATTTGACTTCCAATATTATTTTTATAAGTTAAATAATTTGTCTCTTTAGTCTCATGGTCTTTTAGAACTCAAATTGATAATTACCAAGTGATCCCAATAAAAGTACATTTTATTAATATGTTTTCTAAGTTTCATGTGTGATAAAAGTAACCTGCCATCCCTAATCCATGGTAATAGGTTGAAGATTGAAGTTTCACATTGGGTGCTATTGATATACTTCCATATCATTGAGTGACACCATATAAAGTGGGTAGTGCGCTAGTTTAAGGGGTTGTAGAGGGTTCCCCCATCACGTGACACAAATGAGGTAGAGAGGCTACATTGAATTGACTTGCAAGGTCACATGGATGTAGATTAGATTAACTATTATTTGGTTTACATTGGTGTATGGAATGATAGACATGCCCGGATACTGTGGACAGATGATCCAAGAGGTACCGAGCGTAGTTATAGGTAATGATACAAGAGCATTATGTACCATTATATTGGTTACGATGGAGCTTTACTTAGAGGATTGTTAGGTACATTATAGCGACCTATTGTTCACTTTCACTACTTAACACACACTTGTACTAATGCTCCTTAATTTTACAAGTTGAAGAGTTTTGGTAGATTAGGATATCCATAGATCAGGCCAACTACAGCATTACTTAAGGCAATGTTGAGTAGGGTATGCAACTACAATAGGACTATACCTCAATTACATTATACCTACCACATTTGGTTGAGGTGTAGGTATAGGAGCAGACTGATCCAGATGAACTAGATTACGATCTCCAAATCTACTCCGGTGTAGTAGATGCATGAGGATAAGGGGCTTTAAATGACATTAGTGATGAAGCCGACTAGATAATGACGTTGCAGGGCCATCTGATGTCCCGATAGCCATTGACTATCTTGATGCAGGGAGCATGTTAGGCCTTCTTTTGAGCTCCTTCTAGACTCCACTTGTATAAATGCAACTTGGTTCTCCCTTCACATTACTAGCTTTACATAAGAGAGGGAGGAGATTTGTGAGTTCTTAGGGTGAGAGTTCATCTTAGGTTCTTGTAGTTGATATACCTCATTTTAAAGAGCTACCTTAGGAGCATATATCGATACAGGAGTTTTAGGCTTTCGCCACTTGCAAAGATAATGGTCTAGGCAGGGTTTGGCTTACTGGATAGCTTGTGTACTCACTATAACTAGGAGAAGAAAGGACTAGTTTTAGACATTAATTTGTTTTGTATGAACTCTCGAACTCGACATTTCTATTTATGTATATTTTAATATGAGCATGCTTATTCGTATTTCATTGTAAGCTTTAGCTGCTTTTATTAAATTATTTGATTTTAACTTTTCATGGTCATGTTTGGAGTTGGATATGTGGGTTGTTAATACATGGAGAAGTGTTGACTTTGTCAATATGTGGTGAAGTTTGGAGTTAGCTATTTGAGTTTGAAGTGTAGTTTTGTTTTTTATGCTGGATCCATTTTCGATTCAATTGAAATTTGTAATATCTAGTTGAGTTGTATATAAGGTTACCTATTGCACTTTTCAATTGCTGTGCAATAGGAATTAAAGAAGAAGGCACTGTTGTGTTAGGTAGCTTCTTTTTGAATTTTATTATTAAAGAAGGCACAAGCCTTTTATAAGAGAGTCTTCTTATTAACTAAAATTGAACAAGGTGCTCTCTTGAAATGTGCTTTCTTCTTGAATTACATAAAATAAAAAGCGCCTTTGTTGCTCTCTAAACTTAATAACTAGGTGTAAGTGTAAAATATAAACACATGACATATCGTACACGTGTCTAAATGAGATATTAATGCATATATTGTAGTGACCCTAAGAGAGGCCTAGTAGTATTGCTTAGAATTTCCATATCACGTGTGTATTCATAATAAGAAAATCGCCTTGCAAGTCAGAGATTGCAAGACTCTAAATAGTTATTCGCTAGGGTCTTAAATTTTAGTTAATTAACTCATTATATAATATGAATAATTATTGATAACCATTTTTTCACAATTCCTCATAACTGTAGATAATCGGTATCCCCTACCCAAATAGTGAAATAAGATAAACAATTCTAGAAAATTCTAAACTTACTAAAGATACTAAACTTAATTGAAATATTAGTCATTTTCTAAAACATTCTAAATTAACTACACAAGCTTTTCATCATACTGATTCAATGGTAGCACTGTGCACTCGATTCTTATCCCATTCTCAACTATCGATCAACTTGCAAGGAAAAGAACTGTTAGGGTACAAGCTTACGTTTAGTGAGATAAATACCCTCATCAGTACCGTATGGCAAAATTTATTAGATGCATAATCATATAAATGCATGAATAATCAGTATGCCAAATAACGCATGCAGTGGCCTAGGAACTGCATATGACTTAGAATTATGCCCCCTATAGTCGGGGTTTGGAGATAATTAACCGATCCAAACCAAAATCCGGGTTCTAGACCTTGGGTTTTAATTCATTAGCACTATTGTGCCTTAGTAAAAACAAAACTATGTATATATATACATATATATACTTTAGTTGTCGAATAATAAATCATATTTCCAAAATCCTAAGTCTAACGGTGTGGTGGCCTCCGCAATCCACAAATACACGCTCTAAGCAGAAGCCATAAAACTTGGCCCCTCACCGACGGTTGGCGTCTCCTGGCGCCTAGTAAGCCTATTAGTTTAGGATAGAGACTCAATATATATGATGACATAGCTAGTGCCCAATCCTGCAGGAGATACGTTCTCCTGTGAGTCCCTTCTCATCTTCTACGTAAAGTGGCAGTCGGTGTTATCCGTATGTAATATGGGGTATGTATGATTCATTTTGATTTCTTAATCGTATAAGTGATTAACTCGATTTTCAGGGTGATTAGACAATTTCATTCCATATAATTCACATGTATATATAATGCAAACAATTCCCATTATTAAATATAATTAACAAGTCATCGCTTTCATCCACAAATTCATACACATGCATTTCCCATATCCCACAAGCATCTAAATTTATATATATAAGTTTAGGTGCATCTATTCTACAAGCAAAATCAAGTAAAGAGTCATTAGGAATTTACACACTCTACCATGTGGATCAATCAAAGTAATTCGGAGGCAAGTTGTCTCCATACACGGTGTCCCATGGTCATTGAAATAATATTTATAAGGGATTGAAATAAATTTAGAAAATTAAGTTAATTTTCCTTAAGTTATATTCTTGATTAGTTTTCGTAATTTTTCTCAATTTTTACTTAAAGTTCAATCGTATATAACTTTTTCGTTTTAGATCCAATTTTTATGATCTTATAGTCAATCTTCATCATTTTTTAGTGTACTTTAACGTGGTGAGGTTAAATTTTCATGATGAGGCATGCAAAATTGCCCATAGGTCAGAATAGTAGTGATCCTCATGATTTGGAGTGCTTTTAGGCTTTGTTTGGTTAATGGGCTTTTTGATAGCTTGAAAAATTCTTTGGGCTTGATCTTAAGATTTTATCCTAAGCTCAAAATACTCCTTGAGATCAGATTTACAACTTTGATTTATACTCCTAAGGCTAATAACCACTTCATGGGCCTTTTAGTTGGCTTAAGTTATCAAATGGGTTTTTTTTTTTTTTTTTTTTTTTTTTTGTTCAAACTAAAGTTAGTGACTTTGGTGGGCTTATGGAGTCTTAGGTAGATTTCTTGTGGGCTTCAAAACAACCTTTCTTAATGTTTTAAAGTGCTGGTTAGAATTTTAATGAAGGCCCAACTTGGAGTTCTAGGCTCGTTTTGAGAGTTTTAGGCTCGGTTTTAAGTTTTAGGCTTAGTATACTTGCTATACTTGCTTTGGTTGATATTCTTGCTTTGTTCACTTGGTTTTGTCATATTTTTAAGTGGCTTTTAGTTATGTTCCAGATCTGGTCATGATGATTCCAAGGGGTTCTCACTTGGTTTTTCAACTTGTTTCATCATTTCCTTAAACTTAGGTGTTAGATCATGTACTTAAACTACTTGTATCCAAATCTTAACTTAACTTTTCTTCTGTGAGATGATTCTTTAACTCATGCTTCCTACAAAGAAATAGGAGATCTTACACTTATTATAACTTCCATAGCATAGCTCGTGTCATACAAAGTTGGTTTCTTCATAAAACTTCATGTGATGAATTTTTCCTCAACTTAAGTCTAAATTTAATTATGTTTAACTTAATGGAAAAAAAAAAAAATCAACATCCAAATGACTTTTGAAACCTCACGTCCAGCATGCTCATCTTCTATTCAAGTTCTTGTTTCAAGATTTTCTCAACTTAAAATCTTCCATTCAAAGTTTTAAACAAGTATCTTTACAAAACACCAACTTTACATGCTCATGTTTCAACTTCATGTAAGGGTTTCATGAGTTTGTTTCTTAGAATGGTCTTTGGTGTTATAATAACTTAAAATCATACTCATATCTTTAAGAAATCAAAGTCTCCCAACATAAACACAAACCTACTAATCACAAGAAACACTTACTCGTCCTTAAAATGAAATATAGTGATTGTGCACAAAGGTTTCACTTAAGCTCTTAACTTTGCTTCCTCCTTTTTGCAACCTTTGGAAACTCAAGTTGTTTGATCCTTTGGAATGAGGTTTGTGGAAGGTTTTAATGGTTCTAAAAGAGCTTAGATGTTGGAAGAAAATAACATAAGAAAAAGAAATGGGAGTGCCGTGAGTGGGACTTAGAAGTAGCGGCCAAATGGAGGATTTTTGTGGGGTTGAATTTCTTTTTTTGATTTGTGTTTAAAGTGAGAGAAAAGGAAGTGAAAATGAGAGTGAAAGAGGGAGAGAGTGGCAGATTTTTGAATGAAAGAAAAAGTGTATGCAAGAAGCTTTAATTGATTGTCTTGTAGCTTACACAAAAGTTAACAATTGCAACTATTGATGATGTAAGCATTAAGGGGTGAATAGTAGTATGTAAGAGAAAGTGATTGATGGTTGAAAGACAAGAGCATGGCTCCCTTTCCTCCTTGTTTAAATCTACCATTTAATGTCCTTTGGGGTCATGGAATGGTTTTGTCTCATTTAATGGAGTTAAGCATGTGGAATTTTGTGAAGAATTATCCATATGTAGTATAAGTGAAGAGGTGATAAGGAAAATGTTTTATTACTAGATTTTGATAAGTTATCAATTGATAAATGATTCTAACTCTCAATTGATAGGTTATCTAAGGTGATTGGTTGGTCTACTTATTGATGTGTAAGGCTTAGACATGAAGATAAGGGCATGGTTTTATAGGAAATTGTTTTAGGATTTTCATCTTGCATTGTTTTGTACTTTATGATTCGATTCCTATAAGATTGTGAAATTTTCTAAAGCTGAATGAAATTATTCAAATTAAATTATCAATTAGTCACTTAGGGTCAAAATTCCCTAATTGTTTTAGGGTTTAGGGTTTTAGGTGAGTTTAGAGCTTGTAGTTCTTCAAGATCAGGTTTTCTCGATAATTGATTTTTCAATTGGAAAATTTTAATTTGTTTCTAATTTAAACTTAAGTTTTTAGTTTAGTTGATCCTTGGGAACGTTCGGACAATACTTTTAATTGAATCATGGGCCCATTAAAAGTAGGGTTTATATTTATCAATTGATAAGTTGTTTAGGATGATTAGTTGATTTACTTATTCATGTGCACAAATCTTATGCATGAAGATAAGGAGATTATTTTATATGAAATTTTTTTGGAGTTTGTCTCTTAAATTGATTTGTAAGTTATGATTTAATTTTTATAAAATTATTAAAGTTTCTAGAGTTGAATAAAATTTTTCAAATTAAATTCTTAATTAGCTACTTAGGGTTACAAGTCCTTAATTGTTTTAAGGTTTTGGGTTTAGAGTATATGGTTCTCGTATTCGAGTTTTATCGATAATAGGGTTTCGAATTGGAAAAATTAAATTTGTTTTTAAATGTAAACTTGAATTCTTAGCTTAGTTTATCCTTAGGATCATTTGGGAAGTACTCTTAGTTGAATCACAAGTCCGTTAAAAAATAGGGTTTACAACTTATCCATGCATAACATGGCTTATAAGTGAAAATAAGGGAATTGTCTTATATGAAATTCTTTTTGGGTTTGGTTCTCAAATTAATTTGTAGATTATGATTTGCCTCTTAAGAAATTTTAGAGTTTTCTAGAGTTGAATAAAATTTATTCAAATTATATTTTTAATTATTTATTTATGATCGTAAGTCCTTGATCATCCTAGGTTTTAGGGTTCGAGTGAGTTTATGTATGTTTTAGTGTTTGAGTTAGATTATGTATGTTTTAGGGTTTTTCACTAACTCGGGAATAATTTACTTACACTTAGGAGCTTAAGGATCAATTGGCTTAATTATTTAGGAACACCGCTTTATTATGCAACATATATATATATATATATATACATATATATATCATATGATAGATTAAGAAAAGGCAATTGCTTAATAATATATTTATATATATACATATTGTGGGGTACTTATGTACGCAAGTAAAATAATTTTTGTAAATTTATTAATTTATTCCTTTAACTAGCTTAGTTTTGTTGTTTATTATTATTTGAAATAATCCTTGATTCGTTTGTTATCAATTTTATATGATTTCCCAAAATTATTGATTATTTTATTGATTTATGGCTTTTGAAGCATTAAGATAATTTTATAGAGTTTAAATTTTTTTTTTATGATTTGATATTTACGGTTTTTATTAAGTTTAGGTTTACATTTTTTTAAAGTACACGTATGTAGGGATTGGGGTTTTCTTGCATGATAAGGGTTTCCAAATTGTATCATTGGGTCTTTCAAGTTCGTTTTAAGTTTCAAGTTCAAAATTTTAGTCGGTTTTCATTTTATGTAGTTTTGTTGAATTAGGGAAATGTCTACGACACTCAAGTTCGACACTATGTTTAGAAGGTTAAATTTACAAAGTCTACATATATAACAACAAAACAATATATATATGCTTGGTTAATTATCTTAAATAGATATATTTTACTTAAGAAACAAATATTACAAGGTTAACAACTAATCGAATGCAATATAAGCAAGCAAGTGTTATTTGCATGTCTTTATCTAGTCAAATGTGAGACTAGAGAGAATAACCTCACCATAATTTGGGAAATAAGATCTGGGTTCATAACAAGTAACCACTACTAAACTAGATTAAGCTCCTACATTGGTGTACTTGTATGATACCTTCTTAAGGACTAGTTTTTGAACTATCTCACAACCTCTACCATAGCTTTCTCTCCCTCCACTCATTTTGGTGAATGCTAAGAGAAAGTATCTTTAAGTACATCATCTAAATGTTGATTCTTAGAGATAGACCTAATGCATTTTAGGTATACAATGTGTAATTAATTTAGTTAGAGCTTAAGTTTTTTAGCTTCTGGTTTAGAGGAAACCAAATAATTTTGTGAACATTTAGTAAGATGACAACAATAATTGTTGATAAGTTATTTCTACATAGGCTTCTAAGCTTATGGTTAGTTGTTGGCTTACTTAGGATGTTTAAGCAAGCAAGAAACAATACGTTTGATATGGCATGCACTTCATATCTTACAATTCTCTCCAAGACATACTTCATAACAATTGGATATTTGGATAATGGTGGGATAATGATCTACTTTAAGGTTGGTAATTTGGGATTAAGACACGAAACGTCATGATTTAAATGAGTTAGTGTATAGAAAAAATTGACACAAGACTTGAATGGGTTACGCTCGTTTAGATACAGTTAAATTCATATTTGAGTTTTTGTCCAGATCCTAGACTCGTTTACAAATCTATTTAAATAAACAAGTCTGTGTTTGACCTACGAACCCATTTAACATTAAATGTATATTTTCATTGTTTAGTTATTTTTTTTCCATTTTCCCCATCGATGCATTAATATAAAACAAAAGTAAAAAATAATAAAATATCAAAAGTGAAAAGTAAAAGATATCAATTCATAACTCGGGTTGATTCCTTCTTTCCTCTTTATCTCATTTCCATATTTAGGTAGTCACACTTGCACCACATTTTCTTCTTAGGTAAGTCTTCTTCTTCTAAGAAATTTGTGTCTTTTGTAATTTAGAAAGAATTGCCGAACTAACTTCAATTAGGCTTTTAATCTGTTGTTGTTGATTTTATTTAAAACCTCCTATAGAAAATTACATAGACATGTTGGAAATCTTCTTTTCCTTTCTCTTGTGAATTGTTTTGTAACACTTAACAAACTGAGTATATTAAACTAAATCAATGATGACTAGATTGTAAAGTTTGCATAGATTTAATATGTACCTAAACTAGCATCAATAGTTGGATGATTTAGATTATGAAACTTGCTATCGTGAACCTTTTTAGACAAGTTTCATTAAGAGTAATATAATTGTTATGAAATAATAATTAGCATACTAGTTAAAAATTAGTCTCACCTTTTTAAATTATGTATGTAGGTCCCAAAAGTAATTGAGGGGGTGGGGGGTAGTGGGTGATTACTTAGAAAGTTTAAAAGTTTTTCTCAAATCAGGACTTAAATGTAACCCCTTTGATTAGTTTAACAAGTATGGTGTAAAATAATAGATAGAAAACAAATAAAGCACAAATTAAAAGAGAGTATGGATAAGAAGATCAAGCTCAAGAATTATAGTGCTTCAGCTTTATACCACTACACTCTTCTAGCTCTACTGTTGGAGACCCAATATTTCTTACTGGTGTTGTTCCACTATCTACTTTTCACTAACTCATTCAAGAGAGAAATAAATACAAGTCTTTCTGCTGTATCTCACTAGGCTATCCTTGTCTATATATAGATCTAGAGAACTTTATGTCTCTGTTCTAACACAAGGCCTATCATACGAATAATAGTGTTTACAATAACTATGAGGACGGAATACAATGATCTTCTTAATGAAAGTAGAAGACAAAATAAGAATATAAAACTAAAATAGATGGTGTTGTCTTTGATTTAGATTTTAAATATGACTTTGAATTTTCTCAAGTATAGAGTTTATAGTAAACGAATGCAGCTCGATTATATATTGAAAATTTGAACTCCTTTTCTTTTTATATCTTCAGGTGCAATGTTTCTTTGCTAGAATCTTAGATAAATCTTTCACACATCTTGATAAAATTTGAAATATCTTGATTTAGCCATTGGTAGTTATAATCCCTTGAATCGTGGAAGCTAAATCACATTTGTTGAATAATTCAATTTGAGCATTGTATTGTAGCACCAATATTGAATGAAGTCTGAATGTATTCTTATATGCATACTCTGGTTTCTTCTCATAATTCATCAATACAGTCTTTGAAAAATTGAATTCCTTTTGAAAATAAATATCTTCTAAAAATAAGGAGCAAATCTTGATACTGAATGACCTTAAATTTTGAATTGGATGCTTCAAATATTTTCTTGATTAATAACTGTACGAATAGACTTGTATTTAATATGATTTATTTGACTTAATCCTCTTGAAGATATTTAATATATCATCTCAATTCGAGTTTAAAAATCTTGTTAAAATATGGATAAGATTCATCTTTATCTTGAACTTGCTTCACATATTCAACTTGATATACTCTCAAGATAATCTTCAATTTGAATCCCACTAAATCTTCTACTTGTCTTATCAAGAATCCAGTGATTATCTCATGAAAAATCGAATAAGTATCTAATAGAATTGAATAATTGAAAATATGGTTGTTGTAATGAAGTGCCCTGTCCAAATAAACATATCTTATCATAAACCAATTAATCTTCCTTAATCCCCATGGATTTAATGTTCAACTCAGTTGAATGTGTTGGATACATTACCTGAATATATCCAACAAGTAGAGTTGGCCTTTTAAGCAATTAGAAACCCAATAAACTTCACAGACCAGTCTGTTCTGTAGCTTCTGATACTTTATTGTGTTTCTGAATTTGTTTTGAATTTCAAATTCAGTTTTAAAACAAAATCTTATCATTTGCTTATTAACCTGCATACTTAACACACTTGTTAAACATCTTCACTCTTTTTATTATCATAAAAACAATGATGTGAGAACTCAACAATGAAGATTCTTAGAGAGTTGATAAGTAATTAATAATTAATTATTGCTTGTTAAAAAATAAGCAATAATCTATTTGATTATTATTTGTGTATATTGTATTCTAGTACTGATGGTATATGGACACCTCAAATAGGGAAAGCACTTAATTTATAAGGCATTATAAAATAATTTTATCAATAAGTAACCAATATGGAATTGTTAGCTTAAAAGGTAACTTTAAACAAATTAGTATATAATCAGGAGATGTAATAAATGGGTTTCAACTCAGATACAAGACACGGCAGGTCAGAAGTTAAGGCATTCATCTACATAATTACTAAACAGGTTATGTCACTAGTTAAGATTTTTCAAACACAAATTTGTTTAGACATGAAAATAAGACACTACACGATAACACGAATTGTCAACCTTAATCTACTTATCATATTCGACCACCACTTTAAAGCTATAAAAACACTTGTATACAATTAAGGAAGGGGATCAAAGACCTAAAACTCTAAGTACTCTTGTAGCTATTTTTGGCCATATCTCTATTATATACATTACTGATTTAAGCATCGGAGTACGCATACTGAAGGCCATTTTAGCACTCTTGCTAGTTTACATATTCTCTTTTATAGGCCTTTTGAACCTCTTATCAACCTTCTTTCAAGCCTAATCATAGTGTAACTAAGGATCCTCCAAAACTATAACAAAAGCAACAAACCAAGCATGTAGGTGAACTATAACAAAATAGACTAGATGTATATCTTGCATAGGCACAATCATACTAACTAAGATTAAATGACTTAAAATTCGTGGTACATTATAGTACTTTATATTATTGTGAATCAAGCCAAATTACTTGAAGTTATATAAAGTGATATAACATACTTTGATTGTAGACTTCTTGTGAAGGTTACATATATAGTCCTTGTATTGGAAAAATTGTTAAACAATTTTTCTTTTTTAGTTTCCCTTAGCTTGTGACACAATTTTTAAACTTCATTATTTTTAGTTCTTCATATAGAGGTACTTTAAGGGTTTGTAAAGTTAATTGTAACATAATAGAGCTTACATCACTTCTTAAAAATTGACGAAATTGTTGCAAAATTTCCTAAGTCAATTCAAATATATATATATATATATATATATATGTTTTTGTAAACTCTTGATCCATGATAAATATATTATTCATTTATCTCTAATTATTATTAAGATTAATAGCCTAATGCACTAGTTATTATCAGTATAGATATCTTGTGATATAGACTATATATGTAAGTAATAATATATTTTCTTAAGGTAAAAATTAACTGCAACAAACCTTTGAGGATAGAAATGTGGATTAGTCATTCTTTGAATGAGATACATAAAATATTTTTCAAGTATGAGTAATTGTTAGATTTTTGCTTTGTTTGTGGTAAATTAGGGCATGTAATGCTTAGTTGTTTGATTAGATTATTAGAGGGTTTAAAATATGCACTAAAATTGAGGGCGCAACCTATTCGGAAAGGATTTTGGGCTCTACTGGATGATAAGGAGGAGGAAACAAGTTCATAGAGGAAAGAGGAAAGTATTTCATCACTGAAGAATAGTACACTTGTGATTGAGTAGGAAATTAAGATCCCTACAAACTATTTTAAGCTATACATGACACCCATAACCCCTATAGTAGATACCTCGTCACCTATCATCTCTTCCTTAAATAAATTAAAAACCCTAGATGGACAACAGTTAACCACTAAAAATAACTCTACCTTCTTTTCATATAAAAAAAAAAAATTTAAACCTCTAAGTGACAACCTCAAGCTTAAACTAGTTGCTTTGCAATCTAACTTAACTATAATTGTGGACATTACCCTTGTTTTACCTACTCTAAAAACTTCTTCTCTAGTAAAAGCACAACCAAGTTACAAAATTAACTCATCACTCAATCTATCTCTACTAGAAAAACATTTTGACAAATAGTGCTTTAAGCACTAAATTTATCTCTTCATCCAACCTTAATTGAGTCAACTCTAAGCCCTATTACATAGTTGAGCTTCCTTCAAAGGACAATGATCCACCTAGTATTTAAGCATAAGATTCTATGAAGAGTTTAGGGGTGAAAAAATTGGAAGCTAGTTGTATGGGTCAAAGCCTAGTAGTGAAAGCATTGAGAAATCATTCTATTAAAAGGGGTAAAGAGTAGGGGGAGATGGTGTGTGCTAAGAAGCTTTGTTTGGAAACATCTTTAGTGAATCTACATAGTGAAAATAGATTGGTCCCAAGCTTTGTTCAAGGCGCTATAAATTTTTCTCTAGGAAGAGGGAAGTCTAACAGAGGAAGGGAAAAAGCATATAGGAATTGTAATGTTAAGAAGGTGGTAAGGGATGTTGTAGAGGGTTCTTTAGTTGAAGTTCTTATTTAAGTGGTTGCTGATAATGTAAAATTGGGTAGTGGTGGTTGGCTATAGATAGCCATAGGGTGCCATTAAGTTCTTATGTTGGAACTGTTAAGGATCAAGGCCCTCCTTAACAGTTGATTATCTCTTTGGGCTTATCAATAAGAACAATTTGCACATGGTTTTTTTGATGGAAACAAAAGATAAAAATAAGTTTGTAGATGGTTTAAGAAGAAGACTCCAATTTTGTGGTTTCCACCATGTATTGCCCAAAGGAACTATAGGAGGTCTTACTTTTTGGTGGAATTATGATTTGCAACTCGATGTTTTAGATGCTACCAGCAATATGACAAATGCCAGTGTTCATTTTAGAGATGGTAATGGCATTGGTACTTTCACTTGGGTTTACTCTCCAATGGATTTTAGGGAGAAAAAACTATTTTGGAATAAGCATTTACAAGTTGTGGCATGGGTAAGAGGTCCTTGGATCTGTGTGGGTGATTTTAATGAAATCCTACATGAGCATGAAGGAGTGGAGGTAGACTCAAGTGTAGACGACAGAATAAAGGATTTAGAGAAATGATGTCAAAAGCAAATTTAATAGATTTGGGCTTTGTGTGACAAAAAATTACGTGGCATAATAAGAGATTTGATGGTATCCATGTGAAAGAAAGGATTGATAAGGCTTTAGTTTATGGTGATTGGTTGTTCACTTATCTAAAGATAAAAGTACTTCACCTTCTAGCTATTGATTTGGATCGCTCACCTTTGTTAGTGAGCCCTTAGGATGAAAGAGGAGGAGGGGTGTTAGGTTTGTCATGAGAAGATTTTGATTTGAGAACACGTGGAGAAGTATTGAAGGGTGTAAAGATGTTATTGAGAGAAGATGGTTAGAATTTAGAGGATGAAATAGCATGGATTCAACTTTTTGTAATTTGTTTTTTTGCAAGGAATCTAATAAATTGAAGTAGAAGGGCAATACCTAATAATAGAGTTCAAATTGAAAATTGGCTCAACGGTTGGGTAATATTCAAAATTGAGATGTGGAAAATTCGTACAAAGAAGAGGAAGCTATTCTTAAGGAGATTGAAGAGCTTTAGGAAGGGGAGGAAAAATTCGAGCATTAAAGGTCTCAAGTAAATTGGTTAAACTATGGAGACCGTAATACATCCTTTTTTCATAAAAAGATATTAAATAGAAAAAGTAGGAATAATATTACAAGGATTAAGGATGGGAGGGGGCGTTGGCTAGATAAGGATGAGTATATTGCTGATGCATTTGTGACTTGCTTTTAGAATCCCTTTAGGAGAAGAAGGACCAACAATTGGTAGCATGTGTTGGATTAGATTGAATCGATATTTTCTACGAAAAGACAATGTGATTCTCAATTAGATTGTAACCGGTATAGAGATCAAAGGGGTGGTACATCAAATGGGAGCTCTCAAGGCTTTTGGTCTAGACAGTTTTTATGGAGTCTTTTATTGATCATACTGGATAGTCATTGAAAGCACCATTGTCAGAGCGATTAAATAGTTCTTCGCTTCAAGTATATTTTCTAAATCTCTAAACTCTATTGATCCAATCTTAATACTAAAAGTCCTTAGTCCAAACTAACTCAATCAATATAGGCTTATTAGTTTATGTAATTTTCTTTACAAGATTATCTCGACAATTTTAGTTAATAGATTGAAACCTTTTCTCCAAAAATGTGTCTTAGAAAGTCAAAGTGCGTTCATTTTAGGATGGTTCATATAAGATAATATATTACTAGCTCATTAATTTTTTCATCATTTGAAAAACTTAAAAAAAAAAAAGGAAGGGGTGGGGGGGGTATATGTGTGTGTGTGGAATTTTAGTTGTGCTCTTAAATTGGATATGAATAAAGCCTACAATGGAATAGAGTGGGGCTTCCTTAAAGGTGATTTGGAAAGATTGGGGTTGAATCGTAGGTGGGTGGACCGCATTATGTTATGTGTTATAATAGTAGAGTTCAACATCATAGTGAATGGATGTGTAGTAGGCAAAGTTACACTTAAGAGAGGTTTACAACAAGGGGATCCATTGTCCCCCTTCCTTTTTATACTAGTAGTAGCTGTTCTTTCAAAAAGGTTGAACCAGCTGGGTATTGGTGAGCAGTTGTAGGGAGTACCACGTAGTCGAGATTACTTTATGATTACACATCTATTATTTGTTGATGATTCTATATTTTTTCTTAATATTTTAGATAGAAATTTAGAGTTGTCTTAAAGGAATTTTGAGGATTATTGTGAGGCTTTAAGACAAATGGTGAATCGGGAAAAATCAATCCTATTTTTCAGCAGGAACACCCTAATAGATGTTTAGAAAAGCAATGCTGACAATGGACCTAAGAAAGTACTTGGGATTACCTATCCTTTGGGGTAGATCCAAAATTGAAGCTTTGAAGTTTGTTAAGGAAAAAAATGAAGTGAAATTGGAAGGTCAAAAGAAAAATTTTTTTAGTCTAGTGGGTACAGAAATATTGATTAATACGGTGGCTTTTGTTATGTAGACTTCTTTGACGGGGTGCTTCCGATATCCATTGAAATGGTGCAATCAAGTAAACTCTTTGATCGTGAACTTTTGGTGGGGACAATAAAAGGAAGAGTTCAAGGTCATTTGATTAACTAGTCCAAGTTGTCTTTACCTGAGGAAAAGGGTGTTCTGGGGCTTAAAGATTTGCACTTATGTAATCTTGCATTATTGACTAGATTCGCTTGGAGATTATGGAGCAATCCCAATACTCTTTAGGCTAGGTTACTTGAAGGTCTCTACTTTCCCAACACATATTTTAGACTTATAAGAAAAGGAGGGAGAGTGTCATGAGGGTGAACTAGTATTCTAGAAGGTCGTAAGGTCCAATTTGAAGGGGGGTTTTGGTAGATCTATAATGGCAAATTAGTAAAGATTTTGGGTGCTAAGTAGGTATCTTTTTTTCTGAATGGTGTGCTTACTAGTCTTAATCTGCATGGTCTTGAAGACCTGATAGTAGATAGCCTAATAAGTTAGGAGGGTAGAGTTTAGGATTTAAGGAATTTTTCACATATATTTTCAAATTTCAAAAACAAAGCCCTAAGAAATGTGGATTTACCTATTAGGGATGGAGAAGAAAAATTGGTATGGCCTTATTGTATGATGAGTGACTAATTTGTGAAATCGGCTTACTTTTTCCTATTTGAGCATAGGGGGTAGGAATCTAGTGACTCCTTGTCATCCTTTGTATGTATTGCTATAAAAGAATGGAAAAACCTTTGGAAGTTAGACATACAACTGAAAGTAAAGCACTTTCTTTAGCACCTCTATACAAACTCCTTACCTATTTATGCAAATCTAGAGAAAAGGAAGATCTTGACTAATGGGAAATGCCTTTTTTGTCTAGATTATGAGATGATAGATCCCACAGTTTAGGCATGCCCATGGACGAAAGTGGTTTAGTTTGGTGCATTGGGTGTTCGTTTAGAGGATCTCAATTGTAATAAATTTTGTGATTAGGTTATGGAGATGGAAGGTCACCGAATGGGAGAGGATAATATTTTTGTTAGAAAGTTGATGGCTTAGACAATTTAGAAGGCATGGTGTGAGGTGATTTATGAAGAGAAAGTTTTAAGGCCTGATGTAGTGGTAAATAAGTGTTGTAGGTAGCTAACAAGTGGGAGAACTCTAGGGTTAGAAGGGTAGAGTCTTCCATTGAAGATTGGCGGGCAGTTAGAACACATAGTGTTTGGTAAAGACCGTAGGGTGAAGAAATCAAATTAAATGTTGATAGGTCAATTTTCCTGTAGTATTTACACAACGGCTATTGTGATGATTTCTCGTGACAAGTATAGTATTGTAGTAGATGGCATGTTGAGACAAATAACGACCAGAAATGCCAAAGATGCAAAATGCCTTGCTATTAGAGAGACTCTGGATTTGAGTTGAAAGAATAGGTAGGCTTGCATTACTTTGGAGTCAGATGCAAGGAACATGGTGAAGGCATTAGAAGGCGATATGGGCTAAGCTTATTGGGCTTTGCATCCTTTAGTTTTTGAGTTAAGGGAATCTATTAGTGGTGTTTCTGGTTTGCCTCTTAAATGCATTTCTAGAAAGGTAAATTGTGTTGCTGACTGGTTAGCTAAGTCTACTAGGATTTAGATGTGTCCTTATGATTGGTGGTCTTTTATCTTCTTGTACTTTTGAACCAAATTAAGTAATGAAATGCATTGTTTTGTTGGTTAAAATAAATAAATAAATAATACATTATAAGCAACTTAAATATGACAAGATGATATGCTAGGGAAAAATAATGTTTTATTTTCTTATTAAAAATAGAGGAAAATACAAATAGCTCTTCTAAACTTTAACTTAGATATAGATTGATTCTTTACACTTTTAAAGTGTAGTTTTTAACCTTCTAAACTTTGATAAATTGACAAACAATTTCTATAGGTTGAGAATAACCTTCTTATACTTTGATTTTAGTGTGCAAATACCTGCTTAACTTATCAAATTGTGCTTTGAGACTCCTCAAGCTTTTATCATTGTAAACTCTAGAAAATCAATAGTTTGAACCTTAATCAAGTCCGAGTGTCATAAACTGTATAATAGGTCGATAAGGCTAGTAATAATAAGAGATTATGAAATTTAATAAATCAAATATAATACCAATAACAAAACCCTAGAAATTGATCTAAACCCTAAATTGCGTACTAAAACCCTAAAACTGATTTACACACCATCAATCAAAATTGAATCCGAATTTGTTCGAAACCCTAAAATTATGACTATAAGTTTATAAAATAGTTAAATATTACTCAATAGTGATATAATCATAGTCGATTACAATTTTCGACTAAATCGTCTATTCGCACGAAATTTTAACGAAATCGCTACAATAACTTGTAAAACTTATAATTGTAATGGGTATCAATTAAATTGATAAATTTTCACAAAAATTTAAAAATTAATTTATGATGAGTATTGTCATAATTTATTATTTTGAAAAATTACATATATTTATTATTAATTTTTATTTTCCTTCTCTTTCTTTTTCTTTTTTGTTCTCTTTTCTTTCTTTTCTTCTTTTCTCTACATTGTCACGTCTTGCAAAATAAAGAAAAATCAGTAATATAGCAACCCATGTGACTAAAATAAAATGCCAAGTGTTGAGTTTACAATAAAAGAAAAATGGAAATGATTAGTTTTGTCTTATCCTCATTAATATAAAAGATTAGATAATATCTCAATTTATCTTTTTTTCTCCTAAGCTTGCTAACCACGTGAAACAAAAGAAAGAAATAAAACCTGGAAAATTTTTTTTAAAACAAACCGAAACTTGGAAGCAAAAACGTGAGGAGAAGAAAAAAAAGAAGGAAGGAAAAGAAGAAGAAGAAGAAGGAAGAAAAGAAGAAGAAAAAAATTAAAAGAAATAGGTAAGAAGTTATTTTTACAATTATAGATGTATATTATATAGTATATATATGTATAAATATGGTATTTGTATGGTATTTTTTTTGCTATTACATGTATATATGCATAAATACTTAGATTGAATTATATATGTAGGTATACATATATGTACATAGGTATATTATACGGAAGGGTTATGTATTATGTAATTTTTTTTAAGAATACATATAATTAGTATTAAGTATTTTTACAAAATAACTATAGTATATATATATGTGTGTGTGTACACGTAAACCATATATATATGTATATATGTATAATTATTTTTGTATATATATATATGTAGTCGTATAGTATATATGTAATAGTATATTTCTATAAGTGATAATATATGTATATAGGACATATATATATATATAATATAGAGTATATATTGTGGTATACTGAATATATCATATAATACATGTATAATATATAGTATACATATTTTATAATAAATACTATGTAAATATATATATA
>JAMXBB010000010.1:47131662-47165686 GCA_024138015.1 Lumnitzera littorea | reverse complement strand
GCATAGTAGATTCACTAGGAATTGATTGTTTGTAACTTGGAATGATTACTGAATAAATAAGACCTAATTTTATTTGGCTAGAAAAAGTTAACTTGGATCATGCATAATCACGCACTGCATAACTAATTTTGGCAGTCATATTACATGGAGGTAGCAAGAGGCCATACGTGGGTTGATTATCGATTGTTATAGATTTTGTACAGTGCACACGTACGATATGATCTTATCCTGGCCCGCGGGATGACTAGGCGTTGGAGGCGCCAACCGCCTGGCTAAGGATCGAGTCTAGAGGCCTTCGTTTAGAGATGAGTGAAGGCTGTGTGAACCTACTCACAATCATATGTAGAACTCGTTTTGATAAAACCAATAATGGATATACCATTACCTTTTGAATATGAAACGCAGAGTTTCGTTATGAAATAAGTTCTAATATGATACCCAGATTTAATTGTATTGATGAATCTCCAACTCTGAATTCGAAGGGCGTTAAATCTGAGTTGCATACAGTACCTGGTCACCTACATGTACTTGTTTGGCAGACTGATTGTTATGCATTCATTTGATTGAACTTAACTATTGTATAACTTGATTCCTGTATGGTTGAGGGAAATTATCTTACTAAGCTAGTTAGTTTATACCCTTGCAATCTTCTCTCGTAGGCCGATCTTTTTGTGGAGTCGGGCCGTCGCATGCTTGAGGTTAGTTTTCTACATAGGGTCAGTGTGGGAACTGAATGTGATCGGAGAGTATTTCTAGTAGTTTATAGATTTAAATATGTAATTGATATACTGGTTTAACTTAAGACATATTTCAGACTTTGTATTTGTAAACTTTTATACAAATAGACCATGTATTATGTTTTATAATTTTATTATTTATCATGAAATGATATTGCTTAAGCTTATGCACTCTTGGTAGTTAGTAGTAGCCGTAGTCTTGTGTATCATATAAAAGGGTCGTCGATTGTAAGGGAATTCAATCTGCAATCCTTTGTGCGGTATACGACGACTACTATGACTAGCCCTTTCTGGTCGTGATGATCATAGTATGACTTCTTATAATTAAAAAAGAAAACATCCTTTATATTGCCTATATATCAAAGTTTAAGGGGTCAAAAACTACATTTTGAAAGTTCAGTAGGTCATTCTGCACTTAACTCAAAATTTAAGGGGATTATTTCTAATTTTCCCTTAAAAATTGTCCCGACCTGAGGGGGTTAGTCATGGCAGTTGCCGTATATCGTACAAAGAATTGTAGATTGAATTCTCTTATAATTGATAACCCTTTATATGATACACAAGGTTACAGCTACAACTAACAACCAAGAGTTGCGCAAGTGTAAGCTGTATCATTTCATGATAACAATAACAAGTTAAGGAAATATAAAACACAATCTATTTATATAAGAATTTACAGATAAGAAGTTTATAACACTTCTTAACTTAAACTAATATCATTTTATTACATAATCAGATCCATAATCTAAATAAACTATCACGAGTATACTCTAATCACGTCTTGCTCCCCCATCGACCCCCCGATGGACAACTAACCTCGGGCATGTCGCGACTCGACTCCACAAACAACTCGGCCTGTGAAAGAAGACTACAAGGGTATAAGCTAACTAGCTTAGTAAGATAATCCCCTCAATCATACCACAATCAAGATATACATTAATTAAATTTAATCAAATAAATGCATATCAATCAGTATGACAAACATATATATGCAGGTGACCAGGTACTGTATACAACTCAAATTTAATGCCCTCCGAAATCAGGGTTAGAGATATATCGGTATAGTCAAATTTGGGTATTATATTAGAATTTATCTCATAATGAAACTCCGTGTTTCGTATTTAAAATGTAATGGTATATCCATTATCAGTTTTATAAAAAATGAGTTTTACATATGATTGTGAGTAGGTTCACGTAGCCTTTACTCACCCCTAAACGGAGGCCTTTGGACTTGACCCTTAGTCAGGCGGTTGGCGCCTCCATTGCCTAGTAATCTCGCAGGCCAAGGTAAAGTCATATCACACGTGTGCACAGTACGAAATTTATAACAATCAAATAATCAACCTATGTATGGCCTCTCGCTATCTCCGTGTAATGTGATGGCCAGAATTAGTTACATGATATATGATTATGCGTATTTCAAGCTAACTTTTTCTAGTCGAGTGAAATTAGGTCTTATTATTCAGTGATCAACAAGGTCATAAACAATTAGTTCCTAGCGAATCTACTATGTAATAATCATTACATTATTATACTTTAAAGTAAATTCACCATTAACAAACAGTTATCATACATAAGTATAACCCATCCCCATACAACGTTCAATTATTAAGCATAATTTATATTCGCTAAGTACAAACACAAGCAAGTATGGAATTATTAGGAAAAACTCACTCAGCCATAATAGACTCAGGAGTCGTAATAATCAAAGGGTAGCTTAGGGTCAAGGTTAAGGTCAAGATCACTTGAGAATAAGGAATATAAAAAATTGTAAGTTTGGGAATTTAAAGTTAGACCAGTATCATAATTTGTAATTTTTACTTTACTTAGTTAGGTGAAATTATTGATTTGAACTTTTTATCAAATCGCATATAACTTTTCCGTTTTAGCTTGGATCGTTATGAACTTATAGTTCATTTTGATTGTTTTCAAACGTATTTTCTTGTAGCGAGGTCCGTTTTAGACATTGTGACTCGTAGTTTGAACTATGATATAAAAATATTACAAAATTTATTATTTTAATTTAAAAAGTTATAAAATATTAATTTCAGCTTTTTCTTAGTATATTTATGATTTAATAATTATTTAAATCATATAATTGATAATTTTATTATTTTAAGCTTATTTTACCTTAGTTACTTATTTTTTTTTTCCTATTTTTGAGATTTTAGACTTATTAAATTATTATTATTATTTTTCTAATTTATTATTTTCTAATATTCTACAATATAGATACATATATAAATACTTATATAACTATATATACAACATTTCTTATAATATGAAAATACTAAATATAAATATACATACATAGAATTATTATTACTCTTGTACACATATATATTAAAGACTAGGTTTATATATATATATATACACATATTCACTCTACATATATATATACATATATAAGAAAACTAATAACTTACATGTATACATGAATATGAAGCACATGTGTATATATATATATATGTATATATATATATATATGAAAATAAAGATTATATACATATATACATAAATATTCATATTCACGTGTACATATATATATATATATATATATGTATATATCAATGTTTAATTTGTGAAAATACTAAATACATACTCTATGTAGTCTTATATATATATATATATATATATTTATTTTATTATTTTTTTTCCTTTCGTGTACATGCATATATATATATATTCAATAGTGAAATTTCTAAATACCTATTACATGTATTCTTATTTATACATACATGTATATACATATACCGTATATTTTACATAATAGTATATATATATGTCTTCATACATATATTTATACACATATAAGGGATAAATATGTATTTGTTTATGTACTTATGCATACATAAATGTATATGTAAGAGAATAATTAGTATATACATGCACATACTATATAATATACATATGAATAAGTAAATAAAATATATTTACCTAAATTTTGTTAGTAGTATTCCAAATTTTCTTCTTCTTTTCCTCCTCCTCCTCCTCCTCCTTCTTCTTAATTGTCTTCTTGTTCTTAGTTTTCCTTTTGTTTTGCTTTCTTTTCCTTCTTCTTTTGTGTTTGGTTTCTGTTTATTTTTTTTTTCTAGATTTCCTTTTAGGCGTTATGATCAACAATTAGGATTTAAGGAAACAATTAAAAAAAAGAAAAATAATCTAACCTAATCTTTTCATTAAATTGGATAAGACACATTCTTTAATTATCTTGTCCTTATCTCTTAATTTTGTAACACATGTACATTTATTTATGCACATGGGCTGTTGATTTTTGCAGCTGGAGTTCAATGTGGAAGGAAGAAAAAAAAAAATAGAAGAAGAAAAAGGAAAAGAAAAAGGAAGGAAAAAGAAAGAAATAGGAAATAATAAAAAAAATGTAAATTTTTTAAACATAAAAATAGTAAAGGTAATATTAATAAATTAATTTTAAAATTTTGTGAAAATTTATCAATTTAATTAGTATCTGTTACAATTATAATTTTTACAAATTATTTTAATGATTTCGTTAAAAGTTTTACACGATTACGCGATTTAGTCGATAATTGCAATCGACTACAATTATTTCACTATTGAGTGATATTTAATTATTTTATAGGCTTAAAGTTATAGTTTTAAGGTTTCGATCAAGTTCAGGTTCGATTTCGATTTCTGGTAATTGTACATAAATTAGATTTAGAGTTTTGATACGCGATTTAGGGTTTCGATCGGTTTCTAGGATTTTTATTATTGGTGTTATATTCGATTTATTAAATTTCATAAACTTTTATTGTTACTAGCTTTATCAACTCATAACACAGTTTAAGATACTCGGACTTAAATTAGGGTTTAGACTACCGATTTTCTAGGGTTTACAAAAATGTTTACCAATGCTTCATCTTCCTTATTAATACCGTTCCTACTCTTTTATTTATAATATAATAGTCAATACTTACTATAGTAGTGAACATAGGTCTGTAAATTGGCAGTAAGGCTATTCTTAGGTTTGGGATTAGCTTCTTTTAAGGAAATATTACAATTTTGTTCTTAAGGTTGGCAACATCTAAGGGGATTAGTATTACCATAGCAAATCTTTATATTTTGTTTTTAGTATAAGTTCCTAGAATATATATGCTTAGGGAAAATATAAATAAACACCCTAAACTTTCACATATACTACACCAAAAAGAGTTTAAGGTAATGCCAAAATTGCAACACATTTAATACCTATTGCTTAAAGTACTCAATTGTATCAAAATTTTTTAGTGTTACTTAAGGGGTTGTTTAAATGCAACACTTTTAAGCAACACTACAAAAATTGTTGCTTATATAACTTTATGCAACAGTATGGCAACAGGTGTACTATGTTGCTAATAGTTGTTTCAATAAAGGTAATGGCTTATACATATTGTTATATTTTCCTTTTTGGCCAACTATGTTATAATTTAGTGAGGAGATTTGAACCTTAGTCCATTCTAATGGGAGATCAATAGTAATGTTACTAGGCTATAGCAACCTTGGCATACATATTGTTACCTGAGCTCATTAGCTTTACTAATCATTTATAAAGTCATGGCTTAAATTAATAGAATATGAAACCATTAAAAAATCCATTGCCTTAATAATGCAAAAATTAAAAACATTGTAATTTTAATAAATATGAGCAGTAGTCGACTTAGTTATAACTAATAAGATTTTTTTTTTAATAGTTTTTACCTAAATAGTAAATCTTAGCATATTATATATAAATACTGTTCTTAATACAAGAATAATTAAGTTATGTTATGTATCAAGATAACTTTCATTCCTCTTTTATTTAGCAACTTTTTGAATTGAAAATAAAATTGATATATCTTTCCACAAAATTTGACATTAATATAGATGAAACCATAACAAACTTTTTAACTTTCAATTATATAATTATTATGTAATTTATAGGGTATTTTTGACATGGGCCATCAGACCCAGACTAACCTATCTAAGACATAGTCTGAGCCCACTTAGCCCAATTTGATCTCTTCACATCTACATTGAGCTCCTAGAAGCTAGTTTGCCCTCAATAGTACTTAGGTCAAGCGTCTAGGCTCTCCATTGGCTATACCACAAACTATGCCAAACCAGCAATTACAAGTTTAGGCTAATAAGAATGAAGACCTATGAGCTCTTAAAGTCTTAGGTACTCTATCCCAGGTTAGTTAGGCCTAGCCTAAACATTCAAATGAGGATTGGATGAGAATAACTTGGAAAATAAGAAAAGTCAAAGTTGTTAAGATACAAACCCCAACAAATCTAGAGCAAATCTCAAGAGTCCCTCTCCTGAAATAACTCGGCCTTATCATCTATAAATTGAGGATGAGACCCCTTTGTAAAGGATTTTCACTTTTAATGCTCTCTCTATTTGTATACTTTCTTTATTGCCTTCTTCTTAAGTTAGGCATTAGAGTGGTTAAGCTGAAGTAACCCCCGACACTTCTTTAGCCTCTGTTTCTTCCTTTTGCGGGCAACTCAACCATTAATCTACGATTCCAATGCAACATATCTCATGAAGGATTTTATAAAAAAAAAATGCATTGAATTCAAACAAATAAAAAGGATATGGAAAATCTTGAAAATGGAATTATATGCACTAGGTAGTCTCCAGTCACTCCCTAGCCTTTGAGTGGTTAGATTCCTCTTTTCTTTCTAATTTTTAAACTTACACCTTATACCTTTTTATTTTATTTTTATAATTTTATTATTTTAGTTAGTTTATATTATTAATTGTATTAATTAGTTGAATGAAGAAGGCACCTCTACATATCCCTTTCAAATGTTCAAGTTAATAGTGTTAACAAAAGTCCTCATTTGTAAACATTTGAAGGTGTTAGAGGATTTAAATAGGAAAAGAAAAAAAGTTTAGGACTCATTTAGAAAAATAGTCAAATATTAAAAACTAAGATTACACTTTTCCTTAGTTGGTCTTATCGACCAATGCAAGATAGAGCACCTCACGATTTTAATATTACTAATCAAGGCCATAAAGTGAACTAGGCATTCTTCTTCTCTTTATTAGAAATTCGGACCAAAGGTTTTTATTTCTCAATCCACATTTATCCCAAGAAGAGAGCTTAGGCCAGATGCACATAACATTTTAAGCTATAATTTTACTCAAGCTAGTTGACTATATCACAACCCAACAATATTATTGTCATGGTAGATTGTCGTGTATTGTATAAAGATCTAAAATCAATCCCCTTGTTGATCATAGGCCTTCCATACAATACACAAGGCTTTTTCCACTCTATATTACCATCAAGCCTATAGATATGCAATATCGAGCATATTAACTAAGATTTACCATTTAAATACAAAATACTGAAACTAAGATGTGGATTTGTAGAATTCCACAACAAAATATTACAACGTAGCTAAAATCCTATAAGAGCTTGCATTATGAAACTCTAACTATGGAATTAAGCTAAACAAAATAAATAAATATCTACAAGTCATTATTATAAAATTCCCTCATTGCTTCCTAAAGCTTACAATCCTATCTTGGCACAAGACTCACCTCAAGCATTTTTCGGCCTAGATGAGCAAAGAGGTGGTCCTGCAAGAAAAGAAATCTATCGAGGTGTAAGCTTACGCTTAGTGAGTAAGTCCCTTTGCCATGCCATGCCATACAAACAATATAATTTAATGCATAACATATGAATGCATGAACACTCAAAATGCTAACCAATACATATAGTGACCTAGGAACTGTATGCAACTTAGATTACACCCTCCTGTAGTTAGGGTTTGAGATAATTAATCGACACAAATTATCAATCGACTCTTAGCACTTGGGTTTTTATTCCACTTGCACCAATGTGCTCAAATCAACTCAAACAAATATATAATATATACAAACTTTACTTTTTATACGGACAATATACTTTCCTTTTCAACGATCAAATTTATGCCAAAATCCTAAGTCTAGCGGTTGGTAGCCCCTATAATCCATAAACATACGCTCTAAGTGGAAGTTACAAGACACGGCCCTTTGTTGACAGTTAGCATTTACTGGCGCCTAGTTAGCCTAAAAGCTCAGGACATAGACTCAAAAACATATAAACGGCTTATCATTGCCTACTCCCTGAAGGAGGCCTCTTTCTTGTGAGTCTCTTCCCATCTTTTACGTTAGGTGGTGGTTGGTATAGTTATAATGCAATTATAAGAAATGCATGACTCATTGAATTCTTTAATCAGATACTTAATTAATTCAATTTCCGTTGTGATCAAGCAAATTCATTCTATACAACCATGCATAATTATCATCACAATAATTCCCATTATCATCATATTAGCAAGTCAAGGCATTCAATCATGATACAGTAAACATGAATTTCCCATGTCTTATAAGCATTTAAATTCATTATATAAATTTAAGTTCAATTACACTACAACCAAAACCAAGCATGAAGTCATCAAGAATTACTCACTCAACCATAGCAGATTAGTCGTAATTGTCTAGGGGTAGGACATCTCCAACGGTTAGGTCTCCTGAATATCGTAAATATGATAATGTTAAGAGTTTGAGATAAAATTGAAAGGCTAACCTAAAACTTCTTTAAGTTATAGTTTTAACTTACTTTCGTATTTTTTCCTTAGTTTTACTTAAAACTTTAATCATGTATAACTTTTTTATTTTAAATCCAATTTTTATGTTCTTATAGTTGATTTTCATCGTTTTTGAGTGTACTTTAATGTGGTGTGGTTAGATTTTCAAGATAAGGCCTACAAGTCTATCCACTGGTTAGAACAGTATGGTCTTCAAGTTTTGGTGCTATTTTGGGTTTAGTTTGGTTGTTAGGCTTTTTGTTATCTTCGGAAATCTTTTTGGGCTTAGGATCAGAACTTTATTCTAAGCTTAAAACATTCTTTAAAATCAAAATCCCATTCTTGTCTTATGGCTTTGGTGCTATTAACATTTTCTTAGACTTTTATGTGGGCTTATGGACTTGTTTTTTTAGTATAAACTAAAGTTGGTGATTTTATCAGGCTTAGGGAGTTTTATGTAGGCTTCTTATGGGTCATAAAACAACTTTTCTTGACTAATTTAGGTGTTGGTCAGAAATTTGGTGAAGACCCAACTTAGAGTTCTAAGCTTGTTTTGAATCTTTTAAACTCAATTTTGAGTTTTAGGCTTTATACACTTGTTATAGTTGCTTTGGTTGGTCTTTTCGCTTTGTTTATTTGGTTTTATCATATTTTTAAGTGAGTTTTCTTGTAGTTCTAGATTTGGATGGTTTGGTTTAAGGGCTTCCAACTTGGTTTCTCAACTTGTTTCATCACTTCCTTAAGTTTAGGTATTAGATTAAGAACCTACACTATTTATATTCCAACTCCGACTTAACTTCTCTTCCATGAGATCATTATTTATCTTATGTACTACATAAAAATGATAGATCACATACTTATCATAAACTCTATGCCATAGTTCACATCTCAAAAAGTTGATTTCTTCATAAAACATCATGTATTGGATTTCTCTTTTACCAGAAGCTAGATTTAAGTATGTTTAACTTAATATAGGTGAAAATAACACTTAAATCACCTACATATACTCTACGTCCATCATGCTATTTTCTCATTCATGTACACATTTCATGATTTTCTCAACTTAAAATCTCCTATTCTAAGTGTTAGACATGCATCTTACAAGATACCAACTTAGTATGCTCATAATCCATCCTTTATGTAAGGGATTCATAAGCTTATTACTTAAGGTAATCTAGCTATTTTATCACCTTATGTTCATGCTAATATTTTCATGGAAATGTAGTCTCTTAACATGGCATACTAGAGTACTAAAAATAACTTACTCATCTTAAATGAGTAAAAATAGGTGGTTATGCACTAAGAGTCCAGTCTTGCTCCTTGTTTGCCCTTCCTTTTCACAAGCTCTTTTAGTGACCAAAGTCTTGATATTTAAGGTAGGTTTTGAGGATGTTCTAAGGTTTCCTAAAATGGCTTTTGAAGTAGACAATGGAAGGCAATAAAATCAAGTTGCGCCGTAAGATGTGGTTGCAAATGTATGGCAGTAAGTGTAGGTTTTGTAGGGTTTGATTTCTTCTTTTGTTTTGTAAGTTTGAAACGTGGAAAAAGGAAATGACAGAGGAGAGTAAATGAGAGAGAGTGCCAATTGGAAATGTATGTGTTGTGCATCCAAAAACCTCCTTTTGTTTCACTTAAACTTAACACAAAAGTTAATCCTTGAAACGATTGGATGATGTAAGCATTAAAGGGTACATAGTACTTGTGAAAGACATTGTTTTGATGTGTGATTGACAAGGCATGACTCCCCCATACTCCTTCCCTACAACTGGCCATTGTATGTCCCCTTATGGGCATGGTCCTTGTCATTTCATATTTTTAAAATAAGGTTGATAAGGGGTTGTGATAATTTATCCACGTGTAGTATAAGTTATGGTAGGATAAGGAAATTATCTTATTATTAGCTTTTGATAAGTTATTAGGTGATAGTTGGTTTCAACTCTCAATTAATAAGTTATTTAATGTGATTGGTTGGCTTACTTATCCATATATAACAAAGTTTATAAGTGAAGATAAGGGAATTGTTTTATATGGAATTCTTTTAGGGTTTAATTCTTAAATTAACTTGTAAGTTATGATTTACTTCTCATAAAATTTTGAAAATTTCTAGAATTGAATAAAATTATTCATATTAAATTCTTAATTAGTTGCTTAGGATCACGAGTCCTTAATTATCTTAAGGTTTAAGGTTTTGGGTGACTTAGGGTTCGTTATTCTTGTGTTCGAGTTTTTATTGATAATGAACTTTTGAATTGAAAAACTAAGTTCATTTTCTAAATGTAAACTTAAATTTGCAGTTTAGTTGATCCTTGGGAATGATTAAAAAGCACTCTTAGTTGATTCATGTGTCCTTTAAATAGTGGGGTTTACAGACTAAGTCTAAAATAGATTAACCTACTTACTTTTACGTGATTCTAGATCATGCTCTAAGATTATTTAGGCTTTATTTACACATAAAAATTAGAATCAACCTATGAACATCTTATACATGTTTCAACCAAGAATGAGAAATGGTACAATAAAATCTTTTGTTAATATCTCTGTTGGTTTATAACTTCTAACTCTTAGCTAATGTACATAAACTTCCCTATTATATATTACATTTACAAAGGTCTTTATGTCTTTAAATGTACATGGCCAAACTAAACCATATATAAGCATATTTACATATAGATATCTATTTTACATATTTTATCTTCCTACTACATTTAGAGGCTCTAAAAATACAAGAAAATGGAAGAAATACTACAAGTGTTGAAATCTCCTAGCCTTGTAGCTCTAAACCAACTTGCTTTTGCTCTTAAATGGCTTCTTTTTCCCCAATTTCAAGCCTCAATCAAACCCTCCTTCTCCCTTTTAAGCAAACTCTTCTTGTTTCCTAAGTTGGTGAGTTTGTTAATTAATAGTCCTATAAACCAAAAGTAAGGATGATGAGTAAGGTTTTACGGTAGTTTCAATTAGGAATCTTCTCAAGGGAATGTGAGTTTTCTTAGATTGTTTGGGTGCTAGATTTGGTGTTGTTGTAAACTTCATAATTTTTACAAAGAGGACATGGAATCGAACTTAAGTGTCATAGATATTTTTGCAAAACAATAAGGCTGAGTAACTTTAAAATTAATTAAATTTTAAATCAAAACCTTAAAACAAACTCGAAAATCTTAAGATAAAAATTCAAAATCAAATTCATATACAAAAAAACCTAAAGCCCAATACATATACCTTTAAATTGTATTGAGAACCAAATAAAAAACCCTAATTTACTAGATTGACCCCGAATTACGAAAAATCATGTGCCTTAATGTTGAACAATCAAGAGATGTTCCTAAATAATATTAATTAACTAAATTAAGCTTAAATTTACGAAATTACCCCTACTTATGTACATTGCACCAAATTTGCATGTATATGTATATATAATCTTATTTATGTATGTTAAAATATACAACATACTAAATAATACCGCTTGACTTAAATTTAAGTCAATTAAAATACTAAATTAGTAAAGTGACTCTAATTTATACTGAATCACATATATTCAATAACAAATGATAAGAGGTGTTCATAAACAATCTTAATTAACTATATTAAGCCTATTGAAATAGTAAATTAATAAAATTACCAACCTATCACTATACAAATTTTCACTATTTATCTATCTATATAAATATATATATAATCTTGATTACATACTCTAGAAATGCAATATACCATACAATATCAATTGATTTAAATTAAGCAAATTAAAAATACTAAAATAAGAAAATTACTTCTTTGCCCATAAACATATAAATAGCGCTACTTATAATATATATATATATACATATATATATATACTCATAAGACTTCTTATCGTACGATATGCTGTATAACATGTGATATAATATCAATTGATTAAATTTAATTATCAAATTAATGAAATTACATTATTGCCCTTAAAAGTATACTATAGAGCCATATATATCTATATGCATATTACATATAATTTCTTTAGTATGTTATATCATACAATACACGATAAAGGTAAATTTTTCCCCTATAACTATACAATATATGATATATATAATCTTTGTACAATGTACCATATAATATCGATGAATAAATTAAGACAATTAAAGTACAAAACTAATAAAGTTATGGATTTTTCCTCAAACTAGATGCCTTTTGCTATATAAATATGTACATATACAAATAAATAATTTTGTTTATACACATAATTTTCTTTTATATATGCTACATTATACAATATATGATATATTTTATTAGTGTATTTTGTTATATATAACATAAGCATAATATACGTGGTTTATTTGATTTTATTAGTCACATTACTCAACTTAAACCTATTAACTAGCTACCTAAGTGTATACAACTCAACATAATAGGACTTAAAGCAACAAATATCCCTTGATTCCCCTATCTAAAAACTGGTTTGTCTATACAATTTCACCCTTCTATGCTTTGAAATTTGTCAAACTTAAGTTAAATTTCTCTCTCTTTTCCATAGTGCGTTGGAACAAAATTCGATCATGGACTAACTTCCATCCTTACTCTTGTTGTGAGAGGAGTGATAAGCAAGATGAGCAACGAGTTCCAAGAAGTCAGAAACTTCATCAAGCCATCGTGAGGGAAGGGAAGGGGAATTGCACTACTACACTTATAGCGTCAAAGCTTTCAAAGTAAACCATCTTCCCTATCATTCACTTATAATTCTTTATGTTTATAAATGTTAAAAAGGTTAGAAAATGAAGATGTGTGAAATCATAATAGCTTATAAAAGACTTAGAACTATAGATGATGTGAGTAGTAAATAGAAGAATATGATGATATATTTTCACTTTAAGGGTAATGACTCGCATGTGAAGTTAAAGATTATCCATGTGCTCAATTAACTTTTTATGATGTGTGTATTGAGAAGAGGAACATGAAAAGGAAATATATTATCAAAAGAAAAGGGTAAGGGACTCACATGCCATTAAAATAGTGGCTGTGATTGAAGAAATTAAGATGGTCCTTGATGCTTTTGCCACTTAAAAAAAAATGATAAATATTGGTATTGCAAATTCATTAGGAATTATAGTTTAGGTGTGGAAAATTTTAATGTGATAAATTAAAATTGGATGCTTATCCTGAGCTGATGAAAGATGAGCATGATTTCTCAAACTTCTTAAAGAAATCATTAAACAAAGTATCTATAGAATAAGCTTGAGTAGAAAAAAAAAAAAGCTTGAGAAACTCACTTCATGGGTGGGCAATTTCTTCCGTTGCTATGACCAACAAAGAGGAAAAGAGAAGGAAAATCCTTAAACTACAATACTTAAAGTTCATTGAAAATATTAAACAACAAATGTGTTAAAAATCAAACAATGAGAGTTAGTAGAAATTAGGAAAGTAAGTGTTAAACTTGCTTATGATTGAGGGCTTTGAGTAGGAAAGATGAATGTTTCCTAAATTCTTGTGTGATGATTCTAATAGCTAATAATATTAAGACTATTATCCCACATTAATTCATTATTGATTGGTATATCTTTGTTGCCTTTTGTAGAACTTTAGGCAATAATATAAACTAGTAGTAGCTTAAGAAACTTATTTTGAGATAAGTAAATGTCTTGTAACCATGTAAGTTGAGAGCTAATGAAGTAGTAAAAGGATTTAATAAATAGTTCCTACAGGATATTATAATATCATCTAATTAGGCCTATAAATTAAATTAGGTAAGGTCATAATTCTAAATTCATATGTACATAAATATATATATATATATAGAGAGAGAGAGGAACCCAACATTGCATTTTATCAAGGTACACAAGCTATAATAACAAACTACAAATAGCATAGCAACTAACAAAAAAGATATTTATTATTAAAGTAATAAGTTGAATAAATACATATGTATATATGACAAGATTAAAATGGGGAACGATACGATAGATAATCGAGTTTAAGATATCACAAGATATATCTTTGACCAACTCAAAATATTAACAACATCCATCAAGCCTTTTAGATGAGCCTACATTAAGTAGGATAACCCCTAAATTGACAGACTATATTAAACTTATAAAAGCAACCAATCTAATTTACTTCTTAAGTGGGGGAAAGGCCAATATCTTTGAAATTATGCTAAACATTCTAAGCCTTGAAATGGCTATTCATTCTAAATAAATAAATAATGTTCATGTTATGTTTAGATTATATTGGGAAAATAGGTAGATTACAATAGACATTTAGTTATTTGAGAAGCTTTGTTTTTCTAAACACTCTTATAAATCTTATCATCTTTTAATAACTCAATTGTTAAGTTTTGGAATCCTTAAGGACTTGTAAAGTGAATATTAATCTAGGTGAGGGAGTTTTAATGATCTGCTACCTACTTGTTCTTGATAATTGCTTATAGTTTTATTGGTTGCTATTGATTGTTTGTTAAATGATTGTTTTGCTTAGTATGCTATCATTCGTGTGATTGTCTCATTAAATTGGTAAGAATAAATATTTGACCTAAATAAGTGGTTATATTGGTTGCATATTTATGACTTAACTTGTATATGTGTAGAAAGTGCTAGCTTTGCTAAATTTTTGGAATGGACTGACAAAAGCATTTTTAGAAATGTTTTTCTTAGATTGAGAAGATTTCATCATAAGACAGTGTGTTTTAATAGAGAATTTATATTGAGTTGGATGTTGATCTAAGGTAATCGACCTCATTCAAGTCCTACAGTACGTGCATCATACCTTAGAACTAGTCCAATCTTTTCCCCTATTCGCTTCATAACTAGTCCAATCTTGTCCATCAAGCCTTTCTAGTCTATAGGCATGTTTGTTCTCTATTCCCTACCACCTATTTCACTATGATGGGATCCTCCTGAGCAAGAGTGAGTTTGCCTTGGTATTCCCTTTGTCCTAATGATTTAAGTTTCTTATAGACCAAATCACTAGGTTGGGAGCACTTATGCTTAACCAGCTTATCTTAATACCTAGCTACTCATTATTGATATGTAGTGAGATGAGCTTTAGCTAATGTACATGTCTTATGGATCATATATAGGTTAGCTAAGATGCTAACATCATTATATTCGAGGTTAAAAGCTTAAACTCTTATGCTCTCTACTTGTAACTCAATTGGCAATACCGCTTCTATTCGAAAAGCTAATTGATATGGAGTGCAACTCATCAAAGTCCTTTGAGTAGTCCCATACCCCCATAAAATATTAGGTAGTTCATTTGCCCATTTGCTATCAGCTCAGCTTACCCTTTTCTTCAAACTCTGTAAAAGCACCTTTTTCACTGCCTTAACTTGACCATTACTTTAGGGGTGTGCAATAGACATATAGCATAATCTAATCTTTCGAGTTTCACAGAACTCCTTAAACTTATAATTATCAAATTGTGGCCCATTATCTATTATGATTGCATATGGTATCCCAAATCTGCTCAAAATGTTGCTAACCATGAATGCTTTAATGCTCCATTCTAGTATACTTGCTATAGCATTGGCCTTAACTTACTTAGTAAAATAATCTACAACTATAATGATATATCTTCTTTAGTTGGTTGTTTTTAGGAACGGACCAAATATATCCAGTCCTCATTAGGCAAAGGGATAAGGACTAGTGAGGGGAATCGAGTAAGAGCTTGGGGCTTGTTCAACCAAAGCATTCCTTTAACATTGATCACAGGTCTGGGCTAGGCTAAGAGCATCTTTCCTCATTGTAGGCCACCAATACTCTAGTCTCAAAGCTTGGACATATAAAGCCACTACTCTAATATAATTATTGCATACCATAAAGTGCAGATAAAATAGTACCTATTGCACTTCGGATAGTTAAAGGCATCTTAAGTAAGGCATACTCGTGTCTCTTGTTGATAGCAGTTTTAGTAAATGGGCCAAAGGCCTAAATTGATCATATCGAGACTTAAGCTTGACTCCTAGGACCTATCCATGTACATGTATCCAATCATCTATTATAAATACCAAACAAAACCCCCAGGTGAGGGGACCTTGTCCTTTATTTTCTAACTCTCATAATCACTCTACAATCCTTTTCACATGATAAAAGGGTAGATTTAGGCATTGGAGCCTGCTCCAGCGTCCCTTATAGAATCACTAATTGATAACTCTGATTTTAAACATATTTCATATGGTGATTTTATAACATTTCCCTTACATTTTTGGTTTTCTTTAAAGAAATTGATACTTAATTGAGTAAAATGTTGATTTCAGGGTTTGAACACGTTCTAGGCTCGAAAACGAAGAAAAGGAATCAAGTTTCACTCAATTCCGAGTTCAAATGAAGAAGTTATGAAGTTTTGAAGTTGTATAGAAAATTTTGCCTTAGTGCAGAAAGTTACACGACCTGGGGACATGGTCGTGTCTCAGGCCGTGTCTGGCGACGAAAATAAAATCCGTGTAATACACATATATAAGGAGATCTTAGGGTTTAAAAGAGGGAGAGACATTACAGAAACGGAGAGACAAAAGAGACGAGAGGAGACTTGAGAAGAACATTAATCAAGAAGCGAGAACAACATTGATTTCAAGATTAGAGAGATTGTTCATCAAATCAAGAGGGGTTTTCATGCTTTATTTTATATTTTTGATGGAACTCGTTTTTAAATTCGTTATGATAGCTTAGAATTCGAGTATTTAGGATTATGGAACCTAAGGTTTCATATAACCCTTGGATTGAATTATAATTTCAATAAAGTTTCTATCTTTTCTTGATTCAATTATGTTGTTTAATTGTGGATTGATAATTCTAGAGTGTCAATATATGATATTATGCATGTTGATTGAGAAATTGCATGTGTAATTAGATCTTAACATAATTGAAGAGAATTACATGTATACTTAGAGATAAAATACATATTTCTTCTGGAAAGTTAATTGCTTGCATGGGAATTCATTATACATTAATGCAATTCTAAGTTATATTACTAAGTGAAGAGATTCCAGTAAATAATTTAGAATTAGGATTAATATGCTTGAGAAAAATATTAGCTTTAATTGTGAATCCCTTCAGTCAAGAATTATAGAAACTAAATTGAATATATTTTAGAAGGTTACATGTTAAATATTAGGGGAAATAATTCCTAAATACATTATTGCATATTTGAAGTCGTTCGTAGTTTTATTGCTTTTGAATTTGTTTAACCAAGTTTCATAATTAGTTTAGTTGGTTAATTTCAGTATTTTTAATTCATTCAACTCATCATAATTTTCCGGTTAGATAATAAAGCTAAAGTTAATATTAGTACTCAAAATCTCTGAGGGATCGACTCGGACTCATATCTGCTATATTAATTGGCATTGATTGTGGGAAATAGAGGAAAAGTAAGATGTAATCATAATCTTTAGCAAAGCAGGGAGACACTTCTTCTTTAAGGGAATCTTCCGAATTTGGTTTGCTATATTTAGCTTTCTTCATCTCCACTTGAAATCTTGGTAAATTAATTTATGGTTTATTGGTTTATTTTTGCTTCATGGATTACAATTAATTTATGGTTTGTTGATTTATTTTTGCTTCATGGATTACAATTCTCTCTTTCCTTCCAAATTTGGACATGGTTACCTTTTTTCTATAATTTCGTGCATGTTGTTGTTGGGGCCTTTATTTTCGGTACATGTTTTCTCTAAAGCGGGAAATTATCATATTTTCCATGTGAATAACCGTCTCTATAACCACCACCGAACCACACAAGCGAGAAATTGGGATTTCATCTAAGATAGCCACGAAGGATCGGTGCAGCATTCTTGTTTTTCTATAACGTAATCTCCACGATGCACTAACTTTTGCAAGAGATGAAAAGCAAAGGAAAGGAATCATGGGATTGTTTCACTTTCCAAAAGTGACTTTCCCTTGCATCGCCAACTTGTTCTTAACCGCCGTCCTCAAGTGCAACCACCAAACTTCATATTGGCTTGTTTTATCAACCATTTGTAACCATAATCCTCAAGTGGAGAAAATTTTTACCTCAAGAAAGACCAGCTACAAGGATGAAGATGTTGAAACCATCAAGTCCAAGTAGTCCGATAGCCGAGTTGTATGTGGCTGGGTGCTCGTAGAAAAGCATTCGATGAACGGCAGTAGCTCAATTTAGATTTCCGTTTATTCATGCTTAAGCCATTTCTGTTATGCCAAAGTTGAAATCTGTTAGTAGTTAGCTTTAACTAAAGTCTGTTCTCGACCAGTCATCGACCAACTTCCTATATGCCGATCTGTTCTGATAAAAGAAAAACAGTTGAAGAATACATGATGAGTCAAGCATCTATCCGTGAAGGCTAACATGTTATTAATTGTTAAGCTCCAAGCAAGATTCGCAAAAGATGTTAAGCTGCAATAACTTTTTGTTGAGCTTCTCAGCTCGATAGCTTTTTGCCGAGCTTCTAGTAGTTGAGTTATACAATTGTCGAGCTTTTGAGCTCTTGAACATTTGATGAATGGCTAAGCTGTTGCAGTGAATGGCCAAACTGTGCTTCACACGAAACTCAACGGCTACAAGCTGTCCAAGCACCATTGAACAAGCAAAGGACCCTGAGCTACTTTCTAATGAAAATTGAAATAGTGACCGACAAACTAAAGTATGCCGAGCATCCCTTGTTGTCTGAGCGGACTCATTCCTCTATTGAGTTGTCCTTCTTGATTGGAGCATACCGTACTACCCCTCTTTATTTTTGTCGAGCAGCTGAGAATATTTCCAAGCTGCCCTCGGCATAGGAGAAGCTGAGAGAGGAAAAGTCCAAGTTAATTTTTCATTCGGCCACTTTGAGCTCTTTCACAGCCGAGCTCTTTCGTGGCCGATCTTTCCAAGCTAACTGTCTTACATACAGAAAGTTGTCAAGAAACTCCAATGAGACCCTCGCACAAGCCAATTGCTGCTCATTATTCCATGCTTTTGACTTCCTCATGTGAAGTGAAACCCTCGTACAAGCCAAACTGGACACTTCCTGACTTACAACTCCACTACAGCAATCAATTCAATAAAAAACTAAATCGGGGGGCAGTAAGAATAATCAATGCTGAAGTGGTCTCCTGCTTACGTCCACTGAGTTTTTATTGAAGAGAATCAGGTCCTTTGATCGTCCATTAGTCAAGCATCCTTTATGTAGAGGAATAATATAGCAACACTTAAACTCCACCATGCCGAATAACTCAACTTATGCCGTACTACAGCGCTTGGCAACAAATTAAGCCAAGTTTATTTTTCTGGGCTCCATGTCTCATGGCTGAACGGCCGACTCACCTTCTCCACTCGCTAAGGAAAATGAGGATAATGCCTAAAATGAGCTCCCAATTTATGCTCTCTGACCAAGCCAACTTGTTTCTGAATTCCTTGCCAAAGAGTTTATACCAATTGAGCAATATTATTTAATGTGGCCACGTGGAGAGAGCAGGCCACCAAACAAGTTCCGATCAAGTATTTGGAGGTAACATAAATAGATGCCGAGCTCCTTGTTTGAGTTGCACAAAGTCACTAAGCAACGTGACCGAGTAGCCAAAGTTCCGTAGCCGTGCCAAGTTGCTGAGAAGCAACTATGAGCATAAATCCAAACAACGTGTCAAGGCCAAAGACGAGTTCCTAATTTGAGCATGAACACATGCTCAAATTATCTAAGCCACTCGCTCAAACATGAACCTAAGCTTTTAGCAAGGACAACAAGTGTGAGCTATCTTTTGGGAATTCCAAGTTTCATATGGTGGAATGCTGCACCAAGAAGTCAAGCTCTTAGAACCATATTGTTTGTTTTGAACTACTTTAGGTCCAGTAATTGTTCATCTCCTTGCAGAGTAAGCGCTGCTGACTTACCGACTAGCTTCATGTGACATGCCAACTTAAGATGTTTGTCGCACCGTATGATGAGCAACTCCAATTGTACTGAGTAATTCACATGACGAGCTACTCTAAGCACATATGTCGAATCAGACATCAAAGGTGGATGTTGAGATGGAAGTATGGGGGAATGCCTCTGCAGGGTCATCTAGACCAGTTAATGGGAAAAAAGGATTGCTAAAGCTAGCAAACATCAGTGTAATGCAGAGCATGAGTCATTTATTACCAACTGGGATTAACAGATAAGAAAAGTAAAAAATGAAAGAGAAGCAATTTGGGATTGAGCTTAATGCTTCGTTAGGCAATATTTCTAGCAAAGTTAAGGATGGCTATTGAGCTATTGCAAGTCGTGTTGTAATATCGAAATATGACAAACTCAGAGCCTTTTACTAAGTAGTTGACTTACCTTTTCCACTCATTGAGCTTCCTTATGCACTTTGCTACCAAGCTTGGTAAAAGCCTGTAGCCGAGCAACTCCTTATTTGTTTGTGCATGTCATTGAGGGGCAAAGGTAGAAGTTCTTACTAGAGTACTTGCACCACATTGTAGAGATGAAATAATGGTCACATATCGGCTTGTCTATATCCTTGCATTTGTGATCCAAGGAATTGAGGTTTGTTTTTTTTGCCTTGTGAAGAGAACCTACAGAAAATTAAAAGGGTGAGAGCCGAGTGTGAAAAGATTGAGACCAAGTGACAAAAAAGAAAAGGGATGTGTCCTCCTATATTTTAAAAGTTTTAGTCGAAGTACAAAAATGATAGCCATAATTGAAGAGAGTTGAGAAAGATCAAAGAAATTAGTAATGGCTTCTTTTCTTAACAAATGGTGACCCATGTAATCTAGACAAGCATTAAGGCTTATGTATAGATCCTTCAATTGAGTTATATCTATTTGTATTCATTTTGTACTCATAACAATTCACTCAATTTATGGTAAGTTTATCACTATCTTCTCTTTGAGATAAATATGAGAATTCAAAAATAAATTAGGGTGAAACAAACACCCTCTATTTTTAGCCTACTCAAAGTATAATTCACTAATAGGTTATTCCTTAATAGCTCTAAGCCCTACACATTATGGGGGACGAGCAAATCGTAAAGTGCTAATCCCTAAGTCCTATATTTTATGGACAATGGGAAAAGGATACTTACAAATCTTTAAATTCAAAAATGATCTCAAATGATGGGACATAAAGATTAAGTCTAAGTTATAGTTGATGAGCTAATTAAAAACCCTAAGCTACTAAACAATAATTGGTTAAATACTTTAATTCGACACTTTGTACAAACGATGACTAAATAAGCTAAACTCCTATACTTTAATGGACTAGAGGCCAACTAACCTATTTTATAGCTCTACTTAGCATAGGTCATGCCTAACTCGGACAACCTGCATGCTTCCCTAGCCTTTTTAAGCCCTTGCTATTTTAGGTGCTCTAGGTTCTTCAAGCCCTTGCCTTTAGGCCTTTGCCTCTTTAGACCTTTGCTTTTTAAGGCATACCAATATTTATAAGTGCTCTAGCTACTCTCACCTTTTGCCTCTTTAAGTCTTTGCTCCTTTATGCATTTTAGCCTTTTTAAGCCTTGGATTACAAGCTTTTCTAGAGATCTCACAAAATCAACCTTCCTAAATACTCTCTTTACCGATTTTGTCATCAAAGAGAATGGGAGGCAAATGTTGATTGCAATTTTGGTAAATGGGCGAAGGCCTAAATTGATCATATCTAGACTTAAGTCCAACTCCTAGGGCTTATTTGTATATATGTATCTAATCACCTATTATAAATACTAAATAAGACCACCAGGTGAGGGGACCCTCTCTTTCTTTTTTTTTTTACTCTCATAATCACTCTACAATCATTTTTACATGACAAGATGGCCGACTTAGGCATCAGAGTGGCTATGCCGGAGCATCTTTCGGCGTCGCCTATAGCCATGTTCTTGTTTTGCAAGTGTCCACACACCAGAATGAAAATCACTAATCAACACCTCTCATGTATAAAGTTCCATCAATTAATGTAGAGTTGGCTACTTTATAGATAAGCTAGTGTACCTCTTTAGTGTCTTGAGGCAAAGTCCTACTCTTCCAATACCTTATGATCAAGTCCATCCAATAGTACTTTGGATCCTTCTGTTGAATCTCAAAACATTCTTATGGTTGCAACTCAATGTTCCTCAGGCAAATATTCAATGAAGATCATTTCTTCCCAGTTCGGTAAGCTTGTAGAGGCTAACTTGGACAATTTGACCACAGCATAGTTTTCAATTCTTGGTATCTTCATTAGTTACCAGCTGTCAAAGTTTAAGCCATACTCTTTTACTAACTGCAAATATTTGATCATGCTTTCATCTTTTGTTGTACTACCTCTTATGACCTGGTTAACCACTAATTGAGAGTCAGAAAACACATTCATTACCTTGCTCTAACCTCCTTAGCTAACTTCATCCCAACTAATAACATTTCATATCCTGATTTGTTGTTACTAGCTAGGAAGCCAAATTTCAGAGTGTAAGAGATCTGAGCTCACACTAGACTTATAAGGATCAAGCCTACTCTACTTCCTTTGTTGGTTGATGAACCATCTACATACAATTTCTAGGTCGGTTGCTCTGCGTTCAAGTTGGAACTTTCTACTCCATTGAACTCAACAATGAAACCTGTAGCGACCCTAAGAGGGGCCTAGTTGTATTGTCTAGAATTTTTATATCACGTGTGTACTCATAATAAGAAAATCACCTTGCAAGTCAGAGATTGCAAGATTCTAAATAGTTATTCGCTAGGGTCTTCAATTTTAGTTCATTGACTCATTATATAATATAAATAATTATGGATAACCATTTTTCCACAATTCCTCAGAACTGCAGAGAATTAGTATCTCTTACCAAAATAGTGAAATAAGATAGACAATTCAAAAAAAAAAAAACTCTAAACTTACTAAAGATACTAAACTTAATTGAAATATTAGTCATTTTTCGAAGCATTATGAAGTAACTACATAAGCTTTTGACCATATTGATTCAATGGTAGCACTCTGTACTCAATTCCTATCCCTGTCCTAACTATCGATTAACCTGCAAGGAAAAGAATTGTTGGGGTATAAGCTTAGGCTTAGTGAGATAATTACCCTCATCAATACTGCATGGCAAAATTTATTAGATGCACAATCATATGAATGCATGAACAATCATATGAATGCATGAACAATCAGTATGCATGCAGTGACAAGACTCGGTTCTTCACTGACTGTTGGCATCTCCTAGCGCCTAGTAAGCCCATCAGCTTAGGACAGAGACTCAATATATATGATGATATAGCTAGTACCCAATTCTATAGGAGGCACATCCTCCTGTGAGTCCCTTCCGATCTTTTACGTGAAGCGGCAATCGGTGTTATCCGTATGTAATATGGGGAATGCACGATTCATTTTGATTTCTTAATCGTATAAGTGATTAACTCGATTTTCATGATAATCAGACAATTTCATTCCATACAATTCGCAGGTATATATTAGTACAAACAATTCCCATTATTATATATAATTAACAAGTCATCGCATTCATCCACAAATTCATACACATACGTTTCCCATATCCCACAAGCATCCAAATTTATATATATAAGTTTAGGTGCATCTATTCTACAAGCAAAATCAATTATAGAGTCATTGGGAATTTACTCAATCAACCTTGTGGATCAATCAAAATAATCTGGGATAGGTCGTCTCCCAAAAGTCTGGTCCCTTGGACATCACAAATAAGATACTATAAGGATTTAAAATAAAACTTAGAAAACTAAGCTAAAACCCTTTAAGTTATACTTTTGACTTGGTTTCATAATTTTTTCCCTGTTTTACTTAAAAGTTCAATCGCGTATAACTTTCTCGTTTTAGATCCAATTTTTATGATCTTATAGTCAATCTTTATCGTTTTCAAGTGTACTTTAACATGGTGAGGTTAGATTTTCATGATGAGGCATGCGAAACTACCCATAGGTCAGAACAGTATTGATCCTCATGATTTGGAGTGCTTTTAGGCTTTGTTTGGTTAATAGGCTTTTTGGTAACTTGGGAAATTCTTTGGGCTTGGTCTTAAGATTTTATCTTAAGCTCAAAACACTCCTTAAGATCAGAATTACAACTTTGATTTATACTCCTAAGGCTAACAACCACTTCATGGGCCCTTTAGTGGGCTTAAGTTGTCCAATGGGCTTGTTTTTTGTTTAAATTAAAGTTAGTGACTTTGTTGGGCCTATGGAGTCTTACGTGGATTTCTTGTGGGCTTCAAAACAACCTCTCTTAATGTTTTAAAGTGCTGGTCAGAATTTTATTGAAAGCCCAACTTAGAGTTCTAGGCTTGTTTTGAGAGTTTTAGGCTTGGTTTTGAGTTTTAGGCTTTGTATACTTACTATACTTGCTTTAGTTGATCTTTTCACTTTGTTCACTTACTTTTATCATATTTTTAAGTGGCTTTTACCCATGTTCTAGATCTGTTCGTGATGATTCCAAGGGGTTCTCATTTGGTTTTTCAACTTGTTTCATCATTTCCTTAAGCTTAGGTGTTAGATCATATACTTAAATTACTTATATCCAAATCTTAACTTAACTTTTCTTTCGTGAGATGATTCTTTAACTCATGCTTCCTACAAAGAAATAAGAGATCTTACACTTATTACGACTTCCATAGCATAGCTTGTGTCATATAAAGTTGGTTTCTTCAAAAAACTTCATGTGATGAATTTTTCCTCAACTTAAGTCTAAATTTAATTATGTTTAACTTAATGGAAAAAAAAAAAATCAACATCCAAATGACTTTTGAAACCTCACATCTAGCATGCTCATCTTCTATTCAAGTTCTTGTTTCAAGATTTTCTCAACTTAAGATCTTCCATTCAAAGTTTTAAACAAGTATCTTTACAAAACACCAACTTTACATGCTCATGTTTCAACTTCATGTAAGGGTTTCATGAGTTTGTTTCTTAGAACGGTCTTTGGTGTTATAACAAGTTAAAATCATACTCATATCTTCAAGAAATCGAAGTCTCCTAATATAAACACTAATCCACTAATCACAAGAAACACTTATTCGTCCTTAAAGCGAAATACGGTGGTTGTGCACAAAGGTTCCACTTAAGCTCTTAACTTTGCTTCCTCCTTTTGCAACCTTTTGGAAACCTGAGTTGTTTGATCCTTTAGAGTGGGGTTTGTGGAAGGTTCTAATGGTTTTAGAAGAGCTTAGATGTTGGAAGAAAATGACACAAGAAAAAGAATGGGAGTGCCATGAGTGGGACTTAGAAGTGGCGGCCAAATGGAGGATTTTTGTGGGGTTGAATTTTTTCTTTTGATTTGTGTTTAAAGTAAGAGAAAAGGAAGTGAAAATGAGAGTAAAAGAGGGAGAGAGTGGCAGATTTTTGAATGGGAGAAAAAGTGTGTGCAAGAAGTTTTAATTGATTGTTTTGTAGCTTATACAAAAGTCAACAATTGCAACTATTGATGATGTAAGCATTAAGGAGTGAATAGTAGTGTGAAGAGAAAACGATTGATGGTTGAAAGATAAGAGTATGGCTCCCCTTTTCTCCTTGTTCAAATCTGCCATTTAGTGTCCTTTGGGGTCCTGGAATGATCTTGTCTCATTTAATGAAGTTAAGCATGTGAAATCTTGTGAAAAATTGTCCATATGTAGTATAAGTGAAGGGGTGATAAGGAAAATGTCTTATCACTAGATTTTGATAAGTTATCAATTGATAAATGATTCCAACTTTTAATTGATAAGTCATCTAAGGTGATTGGTTGGTTTACTTATTTATATATAAGGCTTAGATATGAAGATAAGGGCATGGTTTTAAAGGAAATCGTTTTAAGATTTTCATCTTGCATTGTTTTGTTATGATTCGATTCCTATAAAATTGTGAAATTTTCTAAAGTTGAATAAAATTATTCAAATTAAATTATCGATTAGTCACTTAAGGTCAAAATTCCCTAATTGTTTTAGGGTTTAGGGCCTTAGGTGAGTTTAGAGCTCGTAGTTCTTCAAGGTTAGGTTTTCTCGATAATTGGTTTTTGAATTGGAAAAATTTAATTTGTTTCTAAATGTAAACTTAAGTTCTCAATTTCATTGATCCTTAGGAATGTTTGGATAGTACTTTTAATTGAATCATGGGCCTATTAAAAGTAAGGTTTATATTTATCAATTGATAAGTTGTTTAGGATGATTGGTTGATTTACTTATTTATGTGCACAAATCTTATGCATGAAGATAAGGAGATTGTCTTATATGAAATTCTTTTGGAGTTTGTCTTTTAAATTGATTTATAAGTTATGATTTAATTTTTATAAAATTATAAAAGTTTCTAGAGTTGAATAAAATTTTTCAAATTAAATTCTTAATTAGCTACTTAGAGTTACAAGTCCTTAATTGTTTTAAGGTTTTGGGTTTAGAGTCTATGGTTCTCGTATTTGAGTTTTATCGATAATAGGATTTCGAATTGGAAAAATTAAATTTGTTTTTAAATGTAAACTTGAATTCTTAGTTTAGTTTATCCTTGGGATCATTTGGGAAGTACTCTTAGTTGAATCACAAGTCCGTTAAAAAGTAGGGTTTACAACTTATCCATGCATAACATGGCTTGTCAGGACCCTAAAGGGGGCCTAGTAGGATTACCTAAAATTTTCATAACATGTGTGCACCCATGATATGAAAACCGCCTTGCAAGTCAGAGATTGCAAGACTCTAAATAATTACTCACTAAGGTTAGTGATTTTCAAGTAATTAATTTATTATAACATGACATAATATATAATTATATATAACTATGGATATCCGGTATCCCATAGTTCCTCAGAACCGCAGAGAATCGGTATCCCCTACCAAATAATAAGACAGGATTACCAACTTTATAAAACTACAAGAAGAATTAAATGATATCAAACTCTAACATGTGAATATTTTCTACAAAGAGTGTTTATGTATCGTCTATAAAAATCTCAACTAATTCTAACACTAATGTACATATCTTCATCTCGCCCTCAGCACTCGAGACTTATCCCAATCCCATTGTATGTAAACCTGCAAAAGAAACTAAGGGGGAATGAGCATAAAGCAGCTCAATGAGTTCATTCCTCACCACCACCGGTCAGGCAAGTTTTCACACATTATTATCACACATGCAAGCAAGCTATCTACATACATAAAGAATGCAAGCGTGATGAATGCAAACAACACATCCATAGGAGTCTGGAACTATGGAAGGTGTAGAATTACGTCGTCCACACTTTGATTATCCCCTGTACTTACCCGCACAGGGTACCTCAGCTTACTCGCAGAGGCTACCTAGGGGCACCACCCCACTAGGCAAAACTCGACTATTACCCTAGCCGAGAAAAGAATTCCAATCCAAATAGGGGGAGTCCGAACTAGGACTATCCACCCTCCAAGGCCACTCGGGCACAAACATGCGAGTCCTCTCGCAACCAAAAATAACCAAGGCCTTTCAGGCACAATAAAGCGAGTCCTCTCGCTATCAAGTGGAGAACCCATGCTAGCTTTACCTTAATGTTAAAAATACTATTTATGGCTTCACAAGCCCTTACAGCGATCATGCAAAAATTTGTTTAAGGTTAGAAAAGCTTTTGCCAAAATACTTTTCTTAAGATTTTTGCAAGGCTAGCACTCTCCATTCATACCTTTACCAAGTCATAGACATGCGACGAGTTGAATCGGTTATTTGGGTCAGACATTTATATTTATCAATTTAAAAATGTGATCACACAGATGATGGCACACAAACAGAACGGTTATTCAAACATACAAGCAATAGCAAACAACAAAACATCATACAAATAACACGCACAAGCAAGTAGCAGGTCATCAGAACAAGTAGCAGGTCATCAGAATTCCCTCACCTGAATTATTGCTCATTCTCCAAGCCTTTAGGGTTTCCAAGACTCGATATCGAACGCCTAAATCAAAATGGTAAACCTTATAAGTGTTCTGAGAATTTAGAATCCTTAGTCAACTAAAAGTCTATTGTCGTTTATCTAGTTCCCTCCAATATTACCCGAGTATAGTATGTATAGGGTTACCATACTCCATGAGATTAATAATAACTATTTTCTTGTATTAGTAAGGTATGAGGCTTCCTTTATGTATTTTGTAATTTTTTTTTTTTTGTTCTGATTTCGATATTTGCGAACTTATAGTCGTTTTTCATCGTTTTCGGACGCACGTTCACACGGTAATGTCCGTTTTGGACGTTAAGACCCGTGTTTTACGATATGTACTAAATTTAGAGAAATTTTAACTATGAAAACTTAATTGCTCTTATTACTTATATTTATATCTTTTATTTATACTTAATGAGTTAGTTAACCCTTAAATCCTTATACTTAGAGGATTTTACTTTACTATTAATAATTCATGTACTTAATTAAGTATGATCCAATTTAGAAAGTGTATTAGGGTTTACTAATTTAGGATCCTAATTATGTTACTCTCTTCTTCTTTTCTTAGTTTATAATCCATGCTTATGTCACGCTTACATCATCATTTGCTTATGTCATTGCTTATGTCATCATATGCTTACCTCATCACTCACCTCATCATTTAATTACATAAGCATTACCTTATGCTTATGTCATATGTACATGTCTTATGTATATTTGTCCTTTACTTATCCTTATGTACATATGCCTTATACTTATACTTATACTTATGTACATATACCTTATACATACATATACTTATACATCTACATATACTTATACCGTATTTATACATGTATTTCCTACTCATATACCTATACGGTTATATACGTATTTTTATACAAAAATTCGTATGCCTATTATTTTCCTTAAGAAAAGCTTCCTAATTCCATTCTTTTATGTTCTTAAGTATGTGATTAGTGTAGTATAAGTATGTATGGTTAAGTTTTGTTTTAATTTAGGTTATGTACATGGAAAATATTCATGTACCATGCTCCTCATGCTTATATCATGTCTTAATGTCTTATGTATACTTTAATTAAACTATTATGTACATATACCTTTACTATACTTATATGTATACTAGTATACTTAAACATATACTTATACATGTACTTATATTTATACCATATTTATACGTGTATACATACTCATATACCTATACGGTTGGATATGTATTTTTATACTAAAATTCGTATGCCTTATTTACCCTCTTAAGAGATCTTCACAATTCCATTCTTTTTGTATTTTATGGGTATATTTAACATGGCTTATGTATGTATAGTTAGTAGATGTTCAAATTGAGGTTATGTACATAATCAAAACTTATGTATAAAGGTATTTATACATGTATATCTCTAACATAACCTTATGTATACATAGTTATAGACTTATACTCATGTCTTCCTTTCTTCTTCTTCACAATTCCTAATTCCTACACCTAAAGATGGGAACTTTGCTCCCTCTTCTTCAAGACAAAACTAAACATATAATTACTTATCTAATCTACCTAATTAACTAACTAATGAATAATATAAAGCAACATAAAACAACTTAAAGACATACCTTTAATTGTGTTGGAATTAAGAAGGCAAAAGGTGAAGAAATGAAAGTGAAAGGGAAGGGGAAAGCTTACGGCATGGAGGAGGATTTGTGTTTTGTTTCTTTTGTCTTTGTTTTGCTTATGGAAGAAGAAGAATGGTGGGGTCTACAAGGGGAGATGCATGGACGGCAATTTAAGGGAAGAAGGAAAAAGAAATGCAAAAGGAAAAGAAAAGAAAGGAAATCATGAGAAGAAGATATTTTTTTTTCTTAATGAAAGAGACACTTTTGTTGACTTTTTCAATTGTTGACTTTAGTCAACATGTGTTGACTTGGTCAACATTTTGACTTTGGTCAACATGCATTATCTTGGTCAACATTTCTTAAGCTTAAGTAATTTTGTACACATAATGTAGTAATTAAGGGAAATTAAGGGAAAAATGAAGGAAATGAGAAGAAATGAGGTATTTGATGAATTGATTAGTAAGAGTGGATGATGAGATCTTACTTTGAGTATTTATAACCTATAAACATCATTTGGTAAACTACTTAGTGTAATTAAGATGAAAAATGTCATTTAGGGTATTAAGGTTTACTACATTTAACCTAATCTCCAACTACACCCTTAACTCTAAGTGAGACCATCCGAATCATATACTTAAGACATAAATGTAATCTATGATTCATTATCTTAGTTTCTAAGGGATCATTTAAGCATTCTAAATGTTTATGCATGATTAAGGGTCATCTTCAGTCGTTTACCGATGAAATAGCAAAATATGGAGGATATATTATCATTTAGGGTTTTAAGGTAAATTATGGTGAATTAGTGCTTTTATATCCTTAAAGTTATGGTTTTAGGGTTCTTATTACTTTAAGGCACCATCTCTAATGTTTTTACACATTTAGGGTTTCATATATTCTTACGCGATTTAATCTTCGATTGTCATCTTAGGGTTTTGATAAGGTTCGAGGTTTTAGGGTCTTCGTATGTAGTTAGGGATTCAATTGATGATTTAAGGTTCTTCGTATTCACTTTAGGTTTTGGATTGAGATTTTTATTGGTTTTAATTCTCACTGGCTCTTTTGAGTTCGGGAATTTATCTACAGTTTAGACATTTGTTTATATAATTAGAAAGCTAAATTCGCGGGGATCACATGGCTTATAAGTGAAAATAAGGGAATTGTCTTATATGAAATTCTTTTAGGGTTTGGTTCTCAAATTAATTTGTAGATTATGATTTGCCTCTTAAGAAATTTTAGAGTTTTCTAGAGTTGAATAAAATTTATTCAAATTATATTTTTAATTATTTATTTAGGATCGTAAGTCTTTGATCATCCTAGGTTTTAGGGTTCGAGTGAGATTATGTATGTTTTAGGGTTTTTCACTAGCTCAGGAATTATTTACTTACACTTAGGAGCTTGAGGATCTATTGGCTTAATTATTTAGGAACACCGTTTTATTATGCAACATATATATATATATATATATGTGGGGCTAGTTAGTACAAAAGTAAAATAATTTTTGTAAATTTATTAATTTATTCCTTTAACTAGCTTAGTTTTGTTGTTTATTATTACTTGAAATAATCTTTGATTCATTTGTTATCAGTTTTATATGATTTCACAAAATTATTGATAATTTTATTGATTTATGGCTTTTCAAGCGTTAAGATAATTTTATAGAGTTTAATTTTTTTTTTATGATTTGATATTTGCAGTTTTTATTAAGTTTAGGTTTACATTTTTAAAAGTACGTACACATAGGGATTGAGGTTTTCTTGCATGATCAAGGTTTCCAAATTGTATAATAGTGTCTTTCAAGTTCATTTTAAGTTCCGAGTTTAAAATTTTAGTCGATTTTCATTTTATGTGGTCTTATCGACTTAGGAAAATATTTATGATACTCGAGTCCAACACCATATTTAGAAGGTTAAATTTACAGAGTCTACAAAACCCACAAAGATCTGAGCCTTGTATGCTTCCTTAGGTTAATATTGTTTCCCAAGGGCACTAAGGTCCACTATGCAACCTGAGGCATCAAGCTTGTGTAGAGCCTACTTTAAAGGTTGGTCAATTAATACTATGACCTAATGGGCTTCAAAATAGGGTTAGAGCTTTCTAGCAGTAACAATTATAGCCAAAACAAACTTCTTTAACTTCGTGTATCTTAATTCAAGCCTTTACAAGACATGACTTACATAGTAAAATAGTCTAGCACTCGTCCTTCTACTTATACCAACATAGAAGGGAAGGCCTGATCACTTACAAACAAATACAAATAAAGCGTCTCTCCTTCTAGTTTTGACAAAATCAGTGGTTTTGTCAAAAATTCTTTCAAAGCTTTAAAAGCCTTCTCATAATCTTCATTCCACCAAAACTCAAATGGATTCCTTGAAACTGTAAAAAACTCTACGCATCTTTTTGTAATCTTTGAAACAAACCTATTTAATGCTACTACCCAATTAGTTAGCCTTTGGACTTCCTTCATGGATTTTGTGCATTATTACTTGAATATTCTCTAGATTGGCCGTAATTCCACGCTGTATTACCATGTAGCCTAAGAATTTCCCACAAAAGGCATCGAATACACATTTCTATGGATTTAGTTTAATGTTGTATCTTCTTAGGGTGGTAGAAGTCCCTTGGAGGTCAGTTAGGTAGTCGTTATTTGTCTTGCTCTTCACTATCATGTTATCTATGTAAGCCTCAATATTTCTACATATCTGAGGTTTGAACACCTTTGTGATGAGCCTTTGATATGTGGCTCTTACATTCTTCAATCCAAATGGCATTGCCTTGTAGCAATAAGTTTCAAGGTTTGTAATGAAGGAGGTATATACCTAGTCAAAGGGGTTTATCTTGATTTGATTATACTTAGAAAATGCATCCATGAAACTTAACAAGGTATATCTTGAGGTTAAGTCAACCATCTGATCTACTTAAGGTAAGGGGAAACAATCCTTCAAGCACACTTTATTTAGATCGGTAAAGTTAATGCACATCTTCCATTTCTCATTTGCTTTCTTCACCAATACACAATTCACAAGCCATGTAAGATATGGCTCTTCTTTGACAAAATCTGCCTCCAACAATTTCTATACCTCTTCTTCAATCACAGCTTCTCTCTTCCAAGCGAAATGTCTTTTTTTTTTTCTTTTTTTCATTACATGACCTTCATCTTCTAACCAATATTCAACTTATGAGTGACAACTTCATTAGGTATGCCCTACACGTTAGAATGAGATTGAGGAAGTGTCCCTATTAGCTCGGAGGAAACATATTATGTACTCCCTTGGGATAGATGGCATATTAGCTCCAACCTTTGTCACATGTCAAGATTATCACTGAGTTGAATAGTTAGTGTTTCCTCTACAGGTTCTCTTCTAATCTACATGCAATTGTTCGAACCTTACTCTATAGTGTAGAGCTTATCTCTTTTCAAAGCCTTCAATTACAGAGCTCAGGAGAGCTATTGGTCTCCATAGCATGTTTCTATCCCAGCAAGGGTCGGAAATTTCGCCTTCTAGTGGGTTATTGACACTACCATTCTAAATATGTTGATGGAAGGTTAGCCCATGATACTATTATAAGGCAACGGACAATCTACTATCAAAAAGTTGATCTCTTTTTTTACCACATTCTCATCATATCCGATCTATAAGGTTAGGGTAACCACTCCACATACTTTAACTGATTGATTATTGAATTCATATAGGTTATACTTGTATGGCTACATCTTCATATTCTCAAGCTTAGGATGCATGTGATCAAATGCATGTTTGAAAATTATATTGGTAAAGCTCCCTATGTTAACCATTACCTTCATGACTTCAAAATCCATTACTCGGGTTGTAATAACCAGGGCATCATTATGTGAGAACCGAATCCCTTGCATATCCTTCTTTGAAAATATGATCATATCATCAACCTTATGCCTTTTACCCCTTCAATTCAACACATGATCTCCTAATATGTTCAATAAACTTGCTATGGATGGATTACCTCCTCCTACTAGTCCTCTAAAGGTCACATTAATAACATCTTGAGGAGTTTAGTTGTCCCCTCTCTCATTATCTTGCACCATTGGGTCCCGATTATTAGGTCAGGCTTCCCCATTTCGAGTTTGTTGTTCGATTCTTCTCCTCTAGGTTGGCCATTCAAGGCATTCCTCTTTATCAACTACAAATTTCTTCAAGTATCTTCTCTAAATAGCATCTTCAAGTTTGTTTTTCAAATGTATGCACTCATTTATATTATCCTTTAGCTCCATGAAAATTGTGGTACTTATTGAAATTTCTTCTAGCTAAATTACTCTTCATTTTTTCTAACCAAGCGAAAAAACCTTAATTATGCACATCCATCAAGATATCCAACATAGGTTAGT
>JAMXBB010000010.1:47101561-47131162 GCA_024138015.1 Lumnitzera littorea | reverse complement strand
GTATATTTATATGTATACTATACTTTATAATATAAGTTATTCTAACTTTATTTATACATTATGTACAAGTATAATGTACACTTATTTATACTTTTCATACTTATGTACCTATACGGTTTTACTATATATGTGTATATATACTAAAATAAAAAGATACTAATAATAATAATATATATGCATCTTCACGTCTAGCAATATACATATACTATATATACAAAAATTCTTATACTTTGAAAATACTAAGTATATATATATATATTTACTATATATGTATACATGTATATACCTCATATAGTAAAAATAATAATAATTTCATATATATAAATAATCATGCATATATACATAAATAATTAAATAAAATACTAAATACATATACATGCATATAAAGGAAATCCCTAGTACATATACATATACTATATGTGTATACATACAGATGGTATATGCTAAAATACTAAATATACATTTATATAAAACACACACACATACATATGTACAAACATACATGAATAGGAAAATACATATTATATATATGACTATTTATACCTATATACATATACCGTACATTATACATAATAATATATATATACATGCCTATATACATTTGTATATACACAAATAAGTAACATACCTAATACATATGTATATATCTATTTATACATACATACATGTACATGTAACTAAATAAATAAATACTTAGTATACATGTACATGCTATATGATATCCATCTATACAAAGAAATTAAATATATACTTACCTAGTTGTTTTAATAATTTGAATAAAAAAAAATCCCTTAATCTTCTCCTTCTTCTTCTTCTTAGTTTGTTTGTTGAATATGAAGGTTAAAAGAAATAAGAAAGAGAGGTGTATGCTTTATGGTTTGGATGGAGCAAAAGAGTAATGGCAATTAGGATGCTTTGTATTTTATTGTTTCCAACGTTAATGAAAGGGGTTGTAGCTGAAACTTTATGGAGACAAAACAAAATAAAAGAAAAAGAAATCAAGCCAAGATATTATATTTATGGAGACAAGACATATTCTTATCTCAATTAGATTTGTATCTTATTTTAACACATGGTAATTAAACTTAGCCACACAATTACTGCACAAGATTTGGATGTATATTGTGCTGAACGTGGCAGATAGGAAAAAATTAAGAAGAAGAGAAAAGGAAAAAAGAAAGAAAAGGAAGAAAAAGGAAAAATAAAAATAAAAATGTTACATTTTTCGAAATACAAAAATTATAAATTTAGTATTTATAAAATAATATTGAAATTTCATATAAGCTTATTAATTTAATTGTTACCCATTATGATTATAATATTTATGAGTTATTTTAATATTTTCGTTAAAAGTTTTACACAATTAAGCGATTTAATCAATAATTATGATCGACTATAATTATATTACTATTAAGTGATATTTATTCATTTTATAAGCTTAAAGTTATAGTTCTAGAGTTTCGATCAAGTTCAGGTTCGATTTCGAGTATTTGTATACACATCGAATTTAAGGTTTTTGTATACGATTTAGGTTTCGATAAATTTTTCTAGGGTTTTTATTTATAATATATTCAAATTTACAATTTATTAAATTTTTTATCTTACTTGGCTTTAATGATTCATGAAGTCATCTACAATATTTGGGTTCAATTCTATTCTTAAATAGCTAAATTTGCGGGGTTTACAAGTGAGCTAGGCATTCTTCTTCCCTTTATTAGAAATTCAGACCAAAGGTTTTTATTTCTCAATCCACATCTATCCTAAGAAGAGGGCTTAAGCTAGATGCACATAACATTTTGAGCTATAATTTTACTTAAGCTAGTTAACTATATCACAACCCAACAGTATTATTGTTATAGTAGATTGTCATATACTGTACAAAGATCTAAAATCAACCCTCTTGTTGATCATAGGCCTTCCATAAGATACAAAGCTCCTTCCACTCTATATTACCATCAAGCCCATAGATATGCAATATCAAGCATATTAACTAAGATTTACCATTTAAATACAAAATACTGAAATTAAGATGTAGATTCATAAAATTCCACAACAAAATATTACAACGTAGCTAAAATCCTATAAGAGTTTGCATTATGAAACTCTAACTATGGAATTAAGCTAAACAAAGTAAATAAATATTTACAAGTCATTATTACAATATTCTCTCATTGCTTCCTGAAGCTCACAATCTTGTCTCGACACAAGGCTCACCTGAAGCATTTTTCGGCTTAGATGAACAAAGAGGTGGTCTTACAACAAAAGAAATCTATTGAGGTGTAAGCTTACGCTTAGTGAGTAAGTCCCTCTACCCTGCCATACAAACAATATAATTTAATGCACATCATATAAATGCGTGAACACTCAAAATGCCAACCAATACATGTAGTGACCTAGGAACTGCATGCAACTTAGATTACACCCCCTATAGTTGGGGTTTGAGATAATTAATCGATACAAATTATCAACTGAGTCTTAGTACCTGGGTTTTTATTCCACTTACACCAATGTACTCAAATCAACTCAAACAAATATATAATATATACAAACTTTACTTTTTATATGGAAAATATACCTTCCTTTTTAACGATCAAATTTATGCCAAAATCTCAAGTCTAACAGTTGGTAGCCCCCGCAATCTACAGACATACGCCCTGTAGGAGGACCCTCTCTTATGAGTCTCTTCCCATCTTTCGCATGAGGTGGCAGTCGATACAATTATAATGCAATTATTACATGACTCATTGAATTCTTTAATTGGATACTTAATTAATTCAATTTCCATTGTGATCAACCAAATTGATTTTATACAACCATGCATATCTATCATAACAACAATTCCCATTATTATCTTATTAGCAAGTCAAGGCATTCAATCATAATACAATAAACATGCATTTCTTATATCCCATAAGCATTCAAATTCATTATATAAATTTAAATCCGACTACACTACAACCAAAACCAAGCATGAAGTCATCGAGAATTACTCACTCAACCATAGTAGATCAATCGTAATAGTCTGGGGGTAGGTTGTCTCCAACGGTTAGGTCTCCTGAACATTATAAATATAATAATGTTAAGAGTTTGAGATAAAATTGAAAAGCTAACCTAAAACTTCTTTAGGTTATACTTTCAACTTAGTTTTGTATTTTTTTCCATAGTTTTACTTAAAACTTCAATTGTATATAACTTTCTAATTTTAAATCCAATTTTTATGATCTTATAGTTGATTTCATCGTTTTCGAGTGTACTCTAATGTGATGTTGTTAGATTTTCAAGATAAGGCCTATAAATCTGTCCAGAATGGTCCTTGTGTTTTGGTGCTCTTTTGGGCTTAGTTTGGTTGTTGGGTTTTTTGTTATCTTAGGAAATCTTTTTAGGCTTGGGATTAGAACTTTATTCTAAGCTTAAAACATTCTTCAAAATCGAAATTCTATTCTTATCTTATGGCCTTGGTGCTATCAATATTTTCTTGGACTTTTATGTAGGCTTATGGGCTTATTTTTTAATCTAAACTAAAGTTGGTGATTTTGTCGGGCTTAGAGAGTTTTATGTGGGCTTCTTGTGGGTCTTAAAACAACTTTTCTTGAGTGATGTAGGTGTTGGTCAGAAATTAAATAAAGGCCCAACTTAGAGTTCTGCTTGTTTTGAATCTTTTAGGCTCGGTTTTGAGTTTTAAGCTTTATACACTTATTATACTTGCTTTGATTAGTCTTTTATCTGGTTTTATTATATAGTTTTCTTATAGTTCCAGATCTAGATTATTTGGTTCAAGGACTTCCAACTTAGTTTCCTAACTTATTTCATCACTTTCTTAAGTTTAGGTATTAGATTAAGAACTTACACTATTTATATTCCAACTCCAACTTAACATCTCTTCCATGATATAATTATTTAGCTTATGTACTACATAAAAATGATAGATCACATACTTATCATAAACTCTATGCCATAGTTCACATCTCAAAAGGTTGATTTCCTCATAAAACATCATGTATTGGATTTCTCTTTTACCAAAAGCTATATCTAAGCATGTTTAAATTAATAGAGGTGAAAATAACACTTAAATGACCTACATATACTCTATGTCCATCATGCTATCTTCTCATTTATGTATACATTTCATGATTTTCTCAACTTAAAATCTGTTAGACCTGCATCTTACAAAATACCAATTTAGTATGCTCATAGTCTATCCTTTATGTATGGGATTCATAAGCTTATTACTTAAGGTAATCTAGCTATTTTATCACCTTATGTTCATGCTAATACCTTCATGGAAATGTAGTCTCCTAACATGGCATACTAGAGTACTTAAAATAACTTATTCATCCTAATGAGTAAACATAGGTGGTTATGCACTAAGAGTCCACTCTTGCTCCTTGTTTGCCCTTCCTTTTTACAAGCTCTTTTAGTGACCAAAGTCTTGATATTTAAGGTAGGTTTTGAAGATGTTCTAAGGTTTCCCTAAATTGCTTTTGAAGTGGACAATGGAAGGCAACAAAATTAAGTTGTGCCGTGAGATGTGGGTATGGCAGCAAGTATAGGTTTTATAGGGTTTGATTTCTTCTTTTGTTTCGTAAGTTTGAAATGTGGAAAAAGGAAAGAGGAGAGTAAATGAGAGAGAGTACCAATTGGAAATGTGTGTGTTGTGCATCTAAAAACCTCCTCCTTTTTCACTTAACTTAACACAAAAGTCAATCCTTGAAATGATTGAATGATGTAAGCATTAAAGGATAAATAGTACTTGTAAAAGACATTGTTTTGATGTGTGATTAACAAGGCATGGCTCCCCCATACTCCTTCCCTACAACCGGCCATTGTATGTCCCCTTAGGGGCATAGTCCTTGTCATTTCACATTTTTAAAATAAGTTTGATAAAGGGTTGTGATAATTTATCTAGATGTAGTATAAGTTATGGTAGGATAAGGAAATTATCTTATCATCAGCTTTTAATAAGTTATTAGGTGATAGTTGGTTTTAACTCTCAATTGATAAGTTATTTAATGTGATTGGTTAGCTTACTTATCCATATGTAACATAGTTTATAAGTGAAGATGAGAGAATTGTTTTATATGTAATTCGTTTAGGGTTTAGTTCTTAAATTAACTTATAAGTTATGATTTACTTCTCATCAAATTTTGAAATTTTCTAGAGTCGAATAAAATTATTAAAATTAAATTCTTAATTAGTCACTTAGGATCACAAGTCCTTAATTATCTTAAGGTTTAAGGTTTTGGGTGACTCAAGGTTCGTTATACTTGTGTTCGAGTTTTTATTGATAATGAACTTTTGAATTGAAAAGCTAAGTTCATTTTCTAAATGTAAACTTAAATTCTCAATTTAGTTGATCCTTAGGAATGATCAAAAAGCACACTTAGTTGATTCATGTCTCCTTTAAATAGTAGGGTTTACAAACTAGGTCTAAAATAGATTAACTTACTCACTTTTACGTGATTCTAAATCACACTTTAAGATTATTTAGGGTATATTACACATAAAAATTAAAATCAACATAGGAACATCTAATACATGTTTGAACCAAGAATGAAAAATGGTATAATAAAATCTTTTGTCAATATCTCTATTGGTTTATAACTTCTCACTCTTAGCTAATGTACATAAACTTCCCTATTGTAATTACATTTACAAAGGTCTTTATGTCTTTAAATGTACATGGCTAAACTAAACCATATATAAGCATATTTACATATAGATATCTATTTTACATATTTTATCTTCCCACTACACTACATTTAGAGGCTCTAAAAATATAAGAAAATGGAAGAAATACTTCTAGTGTTGAAATCTCCTAGCCTTGTAGCTCTAAACAAACTTGCTTTTACTCTTAAATGGCTTTAGTTTCCTTAATTTCAAGCCTCAATCAAACCCTCCTTCTCCCTTTTAAGCAAACTCTTCTTGTTTCCTAAGTTGGTGAATTGGTTAATTAATAGTCTTATTAACCAAAAGTAAGGATGATGAGTAAGGTTTATGGTAGTTTCGACTAAGAATCTTCTCAAGGGAATGTGAGTTTTCTTAGATTGTTTGGGTGCTAGATTTGGTGTTGTTGTAAACTTCGTAATTTTTACAAATAGGACATGGAATGGAACTTAAGTGTCATAGATATTTTTTGCAAAACAATAAGGTTAAGTAACTTTAAAATCGATTAAATTTTAAATCAAAACCTTAAAACAAACTCGAAAATCTTAAGATAAAAATTCAAAATCCATATTCATATACAAAAAAACCTAAACCCCAATACGTGTACCTGTAAATTGAATCAAGAACTAAATAAAAAACCCTAATTTACTAGATTGACCCCAAATTACAAAAAATCATGTGCCTTAATGTTGATTAGGAGATGTTCCTAAATAATATTAATTAACTAAATTAAGCTTAAATTTACAAAATTACCCCTACTTATGTACATTACACCAAATATGCATATATATGTATATATAATCATGTTTACGTATGTTAAAATATACAACATACTAAATAATACCGCTTGACTTAGATTTAAGTCAATGAAATTACTAAATTAGTAAAGTGACTCTAATTTATACTGAATCACATAAATTCAATAACAAATGATAAGAGACGTTCTTAAACAATCTTAGTTAACTATATTAAGCCTATTGAAATAGTAAATTAATAAAATTACCAACCTATCACTATACAAATTTTCACTATTTATCTATCTATATAAATATATATATAATCTTGATTACATACTCTAGAAATGCAATATACCATACAATATCAATTGATTTAAATTAAGCAAATTAAAAATACTAAAATAATAAAATTACTTCTTTGCCCATAAACATATAAATAGCACTATATCCTATATCAGACGCGATATAATATCAATTAATTAAATTTAATTATCAAATTAATGAAATTACATTATTGCCCTTAAAAGTATACTATAAAGCCATATATATCTATATGCATATTACATATAATTTCTTTGGTACATTATATCATACAATATATGATAAAGGTAAATTTTTCCCCTATACATTAAACTATACAATATATGATATACGTAAGCTTTGTACAATGTACCATATAATATCGATTGAATAAATTAAGACAATTAAAGTACAAAACTAATAAAGTTAAGGATTTTTCCTCAAACTAGATGCCTTCTGCTATATAAATATGTACATATACAAATAAATAATTTTGTTTATACACATATAATTTTCTTTAATATATGCTGCATTATACAATATATGATATATTTTACTAGTGTATTTTGTTATATATAACATAAGTACAATATACATGGTTTATTTGATTTTATTAGTTACATTACTCAACCTAAACCTATTAACTAGCTACCTAAGTGTACACAACTCAACATGATAGGACTTAAAGCAACAAATATCCCTTGATTCCCCCCTCTAAAAATTGGTTTGTCCATACAATTGCACCCTTCTATGCTTTGAAATTTGTGTAACTTAAGTTAAATCAGTCTCTCTCTTTTCCATGCTAGGTGTGATACACCAACACACACATTCACATTTCTTTTTCATTTCTTCACTCAAAACACTTCTAGAGAATTCTCTCTCTTATTCCCCCTTATTCCCAAACGTAGTAAACACATACACCAAAGTCCTACTTTCTTTTTCCTTCACTCTAAAAAGCAAAAATGCTCCTTCAATTAGTCTCTCCTTCTCGTCCAACAAGTATACACCCACATCTATACTTCCATTTTTTTGTTATTCTCTCTACTACACCATACCAATACTCCACCCCAATGACCACCTTTAAGCTACCACTACTGCCACCTTGTAAGCACCAAGTCGGAAGTTACCTACTTATCTTCCATCATCAACCTTCATTCCTTTTATTTCAACTCCAACGTCTTGAAACAACCTCCTAAGACAATAGGAGGAAGACATGCACATGTTTGAGCCATCCTTGACCATCACCTCATCCTTTTTCTTCCATTCTCTTATACGTACCCAAGCTGCCCTTGTTTTGCTAAGATGAATGCAGAGTAATTTCCTTCATTAACAAAGACTATAGATAACTTGTCAGAGGAGACACTGCTCCCAATTAAACTAAGGTAAGCCATGACTACTCCATAGTGCATTGGAACAAAATTTAATCATGGACTAGCTTCCATCCTTACTCTTGTTGTGAGACGAGTGATAAGCAAGATGAGCAATGAGTTGCAAGAAGTCAAAAACTTCGTTAAGCCATCGTGAGGGAAGGGAAGGGGAATTGCACTACTACACTTATAGCGTCAAAGCTTTCAAAACAAACCATCTTCCCTATCATTCACTTAGAATTCTTTAAGTTTATAAATGTTAAAATGATTAGAAAATGAAGATGTGTGAAATCATAATAGCTTATAAAAGACTTAGAACTATAGATGATGTGAGTAGTAAATAGAAGAATAAGATAATATATTTTCACTTTGAGGTTGATGACTTGCATGTGAAGTTAAGGATTATCCATGTGCTTAATTAACTTTTTATGATGTGTGTATTGAGAAGAGGAATATGAAAAGGAAATATATTATCAAAAGAAAAGGGTAAGGGACTTCACATGCCATTAAAATAGTGGTTGTGATGGTCCTTGATGCTTTTGCCACTTAAAAAAATGATAAATATTGGTATAGCAAATTCATTAGGAATTATAGTTGAGGAGTGGAAAATTTTAATGTGATAAATCAAAATTAGATGCTTATCTTAAGCTAATGAAAGATGAGCATGATTTCTCAGACTTCCTAAAGAAATCATTGATCAAAGTATTTGTAAAATAAGCTTGAGTAGAAAAAAATTGGCTTAAGAAACTCAGTTCATGGGTAGGCAATTTCTTCCATTGCTATGACGAATAAATAGGAAAAGAGAAGGAAAATCCTTAAACTACAATACGAAAAGATCGTTGAAAATATTAAACAATAAATGTCTTAAAAATCAAACAATGAGAGTTAGTAGAAATTAGGAAAGTAAGTGTTAAACTTGCTTATGATTAAGGGCTTTGATTAGGAAAGATGAATGTTTCCTAAATTCTTGTGTGATGATTCTAATAGCTAATAATATTACGACTATTATCCTACATTAATTCATTATTGAGTGGTATATCTTCGTTGCCTTTTGTAGAACTTTAGGCAATAATATAAACTAGTAGTAGCTTGAGAAACTTATTTTGAGATAAGTAAATGTCTTGTAACCATGTAAGTTGGGAGCTAATGAAGTAGTAAAAGGATTTAATAAATAGTTCCTACAGGATATTCTAATATCATCCAATTAGGCCTATAAATTAAATTAGGTAAGGTCATAATTCTAAATTCATATGTACATAAATATATATATATATATATATATAGAGAGAGAGAGAGAGAGAGAGAGAGAGAGAAAGGAACCCCACATTGCATTTCATCAAGGTACACAAGCTATAATAACAAACTACAAATATCGTAGCTACTAACAAAAAAAGATATCTATTATTAAAGCAATAAGTTGAATAAATAAATATGTATATATGATGAGATTAAAATGGGGAACAATACAATAGATAATCAAGTTCAAGATATCACAAGATATATCTTTGACCAACTCAAAATATTAATAACATCCATCAAGCCTTTTAGATGAGCCCACATTAAAGAGGGTTAAAACACTATTACATGGGCTTAAAAGAATTTAAGCAAGATGACCCCTAAATTGACAGCCTATATTAAACTTATGAAAGCAACCAATCTAATTTACTTCTTAAGTGGGGGAAAGGCTTATATCCTTGAAATTATGCTAAACATTCTAAGCCTTGAAATGGCTATTCATTCCAAATAAATAAACAATGTTCATGTTATGTTTGGATTATATTGGGAAATTAAGTAAATTACAATAAACATTTAGTTATTTGAGAAGCTTAGTTTTTCTAAACACTCGTATAAATCTTATCATCTTTTAATAACTCTATTGTCAAGTTTTGGAATCCCTAAGGACTTGTAAAGTGAATATTAATCTAGGTAAGGGAGTTTTAACGATCTACTACCTACTTGTTCTTGATAATTGCTTGTAGTTTCGTTGGTTGCTATTGATTGTTTATAAAATGACTGTTTTGCTCAGCATGCTATCATTCGTGTGATCATCTCATTAAATTAGTAAGAATAAATATTTGACCTAAATAAGTAGTTATATTGGTTGCATATTTATGATTTAACTTGTATATATGTGGAGAGTGCTAGCTTTGCTAAATTTTTAGAATGGATTGAGAAAAACATTTTTAGAAATGTTTTTCCTAGATTGAGAAGATTTCATCATAAAACTATTGTTTTAAGAGAGAATTTATATTGAGTTGGATGCAGATCCAAGGTAATTGACCTCATTCAAGTCCCACAGTATATGCATCATACCTTAGAATTGGTCTAATCTTTCCCCTTATTCGCTTCATAGCTAAGGAGAATAGAATTCTGTGGATAATCCTAAAATTCTGACCCATTTTGCTATGGAATCAAAATTTGAAATATCTAGCCGAAACCCTGGAATCCATTTCTTCAAAGCCTACCTCCCATTCAAAAACCATGGACCATTTCTAATGACCCATTGAAAATCCATATTATTTTCTAGAGATATTAGATAATATCCTAAGCCTGCATGGATCAATTTGATAGGGTATAACTTCCTCCACATTCTCATTAATTTATCTAAGAGAGTCTTATAACCTGGGTTTGGCCTTAAGACTATAGCTATGAATGTGTTTTTCCATGGTGCACTCAACATCTCAACCTCTGTTTGGAAAAAAATCACATAACAAACTCCTTGACCCGCATTTGCATTTGTTATTGGGCCTTTATTTTCGGTAGATGTTTTCTCTAAAGCGGGAAATTATCATATTTTCCATGTGAATAACCGTCTCTATAACCACCACCGGACCACACTAGCATGAAATTGGGATTTCATCTAAGATAGCCACGAAGGATCGGTGCGGCATTCTTGTTTTTCTATAACGTAATCTCCACGATGCACTAATTTTTGGAAGAGATGAAAAGCAAAGGAAAGGAATCACAGGATTGTTTCCCTTTTCAAAAGTGACTTTCCCTTGCACCGCCAACTTGTTCTTAACCGTCGTCCTCAAGTGCAACCACCAAACTTCATATTGGCTTGTTTTATCAACCATTTGTAACCATAATCCTCAAGTGGATAAAATTTTTACCTCAAGAAAGACCAGCTACAAGGATGAAGATTTTGAAACCGTCAAGTCCGAGTAGTCCGATAGCCGAGTTGTATGTTGCTGGGTGCTCGTAGAAAAGCATTCGATGAACGGCAGTAGCTCAATTTAGATTTCCGTTTATTCATGCTTAAGCCATTTCTGTCATGCCAAAGTTGAAATCTGTTAGTAGTTAGCTTTAACTAAAGTCTGTTCTCGACCAGTCATCGACCAACTTCCTATATGCCGATCTGTTCTGATAAAAGAACAACAGTTGAAGAATCCATGATGAGTCAAGCATCTATCCGTGAAGGCTAACATGTTATTAATTGTTAAGCTCCAAGCAAGATTCACAAAAGATGTTAAGCTGCAATAACTTTTTGTCGAGCTTCTCAGCTCGATAGCTTTTTTGCCGAGCTTCTAGTAGTTGAGTTATACAATTGTCAAGCTTTTGAGCTCTTGAACATTTGATGAATGGCTAAGCTGTTGCAGTGAATGGCCAAACTGTGCTTCACACGAAACTCAACGGCTACAAGCTGTCCAAGCACCATTAAACAAGCAAAGGAACCTGAGCTACTTTCTAATGAAAATTGAAATAGTGACCGACAAGCTAAAGTATGCCGAGCATCCCTCGTTGTCTGAGCCGACTCATTCCTCTATTGAGTTGTCCTTCTTGATTGGAGCATACCGTACTACCCCTCTTTATTTTTGTCGAGCAGCCGAGAATATTTCCGAGTTGCCCTCGGCATAGGAGAAGCTGAGAGAGGAAAAGTCCAAGTTAATTTTTCATTCGGCCACTTTGAGCTCTTTCACAGCCGAGCTCTTTCGTGGCCGATCTTTCCAAGCTAACTGTCTTACATATAGAAAGTTGTCGAGAAACTCCAATGAGACCCTCGCACAGGCCAATTGCTGCTCATTATTCCATGCTTTTGACTTCCTCATGTGAAGTGAGACCCTCGCACAAGACAAACTGGACACTTCCTGACTTACGACTCCATTACAGCAATCAATTCAATAAATAACTAAATTGGGGGGTAGCAAGAATAATCTATGCTGAAGTGGCCTCTTGCTTACGTCCACTGAGTTTCTATTGAAGAGAATCAGGTCCTTTGATCGTCCATTAGTCAAGCATCCTTTATGTAGAGGAATAATATAGCAACACTTAAAACTCCACCATGCCGAATAACTCAACTTATGCCGTACTACTGTGCACGGCAACAAATTAAGCCAAGTTTATTTTTCTAGGCTCCATGTCTCATGGCTGAAAGGGCCGACTCACCTTCTCCACTCACCGAGGAAAATGAGGATAATGCCTAAAATGAGCTCCCAATTTATGCTCTCTGACTAAGCCAACTTGTTTTTGAATTCCTTGCCGAAGAGTTGATACCAATTGAGCAATATTATTTAACGTGGCCACGTGTAGAGAGCAGGCCACCAAACAAGTTCCGATCAAGTTATTAGAGGTAACATAAATAGATGCCGATCTCCTTGTTTGAGTTACACAAAGCCGCTAAGCAACATGACTGAGTAGCCAAAGTTCCGTAGCCGTGCCAAGTTGCCGAGAAGCAACTATGAGCATAAATCCAAACAGCACGTCAAGGCCAACGACGAGTTCCCAATTTGAGCTTGAGCACATGCTCAAATTATCCAAGCTGCTCACTTAAACATGAGCCTAAGCTTTTAGCAATGACAACAAAGTGTAAGCTATCTTTTGGGAATTCCAAGTTTCATATGGTGGAATGCTGCACCGAGAAGTCAAGCTATTAGAACCACATTGTTTCGAACTCCTTTGGGCCGAGTAATTGTCCATCTCCTTGCAGAGTAAGTGCTGCTGACTTACTGACTTAAGATGTTTGTCGCACCGTATGCTGAACAACTCCAACTGTACTAAGTTATTCACTTAACAAGCTACTCTGAGCACACATGTCAACTCAGACATCAAAGGTGGATGTTAAGATGGAAGTACAGGGTAATGCCTCTGCAAGGTCATCTAGACCAGTTAATAGGAAAAAAGGATCGCTAAAGCTAGCAAACATCAGTGTAGTGCAAAGCATGACTCATTTATTACCAATTGCGATTAATGGTTGGGAAAAGTAAAAAATGAAAGAAAAGCAATCTAGGATCGAGCTTAATGCTTCATCGGGCAATATTTCTAGCAAGGTTAGGGATGGCTATGGAGCTATTGCAAGTAGTGGCCGAATACCGAACAATGACAAACTCGGAGCCTTTTACTAAGTAGCTGACTTACCTTTTCCACTTGTTGAGCTCCCTTACACACTTCACTACCAAGCTTGGTAAAAGCCTATAGCTGAGCAACTCCTTATTTGTTTATGCATGTCATTGAGGGGCAAAGGTAGTAGTCCTTACTGGAGTGCTTCTACCGCATTGTAGAGATGAAAAAGTGGTCACATATCAGCTCATCTATATCCTTGCATTTGTGATCCAAGGAACTGAGGTTTGGTTTTTTGCCTTATGAAGAGAACCTATAGAAAATTAAAAGGGTAAGAGCCTAGTGTGAAAAGATTGAGACTAAGTGACAAAAAGAAAAGAGGCATATCTTCCTATATTTTAAAAGTTTTAGTTGAAGCACAAAAATGACAACCACAATTGAAGAGAGCTGATAAAGATAAAAGAAATTAGTAATGGCTCCTTCTCTTGACAAATGGCAGCCCATGTAATCTAGACAAGCATCAAGGCTTTATGTATAAATCCTTCAATTGAGTTATATCCATTTGTATTCATTTTGTACTTGTAATAATCCACTCAATTCATGGTAAGTTTATCATTACCTTCTTTTTGAGATAAGTATAAGAATTCAAAATTAAACTAGGGTGAAACAAACACCCTCTATTTTTAGCCCACACAAAGTATAATTTACAAATGGGCTACTCCTTAATAACTTTAAGCCCTGCACACTATAGGGGACGAGCAAATCATAAAACACTAATCCCTAAGTCCTATAGTTTACGGACGACAAGAAAGAAATACTTATAAATCTCTAAACATAAAGCTTAAGTCTAAGTTATAGTTGATGAGATATTTAAAAACCTTAAGTTGCTAAATGGCAATTGGTTAAATACTTTAATTCGACACTTTGTACAGACAACAACTAGATAAGTTAAACTCCTATACTTTAAAGGACTATAGGCCAACTAACCTATTTTATAGCTCTACTTAGCATAGGTTATGCCTAACTCGGACAACGTACATGCTTCCCTAGCCTTTTCAGGCCCTCACCCTTTTTGGAGCTCCAGCCTCTTGGAGCTCTCGCCTCTTTAGGCCTTTGCTTTTTAAGGCATAAAAATATTTATAAGTGCTCTAGCTACTCCTATCTTTCACCTCTTTAAGTCTTTGCTCCCTTAAGCATTCTAACCTTTTTAAGCCTTGGATTACAAGCTTTTCTAGAGATCTCACAAAATCAACCTCCCTAAATACTCTTTTCACCGATTCTATCATCAACGAGAATAGGAGGCAAATGTTGATTGCAATTTGGTAAATGGGTGAAGGCCTAAATTGATCATATCCAGACTTAAGCCCGACTCCTATGGCCCATCCGTGTATGCGTATCTAATCACCTACTATAAATACCAAATAAGACCACTAAGTGAAGGGGACCCTCTCTTTCTTTTTTTAACTCTCATAATCACTCTACAATCCTTTTCACATGATAAGAAGGTTGACTTAGGCATTAGAGTGGATACACCAGAATATCCTTTAGCGTCACTTGTAGCCATGTTCTTGTCCTACAGGTGTCCACATACCGGAACGAAAATCACTAGTCAACACCTCTTATGTATAGAGTTCCATGAATTAATGTAAAGTTGGCTACTTTGTAGATAAGCCATGTGCCTCTTTGGTGTCTTGAGGTAAAGTCCCACTCTTTTAATACTTTATGATTAGGTCCATCCAATAGCACTTTGGATCCTTTTGTTGAATCTCAAAACATTCTTATGGTTGCAATTCGATGCTCCTTAGGCAGATATTTAATGAAGATCTTTTCTTCCCAGTTCGATAAGCCTGTAGAGGCTAACTTAGACAATTTAACCGCAGTATAGTTTTCAATCCTTGGTATCTTCTTTATAGATAAGCCATGTGCTTCTTTGGTGTCTTGAGGTAAAGTCCTACTCTTCCAATACTTTATGATTAGGTCCATCCAATAGCACTTTGGATCCTTCTGTTGAATCTCAAAACATTCTTATGGTTGCAATTCGATGCTCCTTAAGCAGATATTTAATGAAGATCTTTTCTTCCCAGTTCGATAAGCCTGTAGAGGCTAACTTAGACAATTTAACCGTAGTATAGTTTTCAATCCTTGGTATCTTCATTAGTTACCAGCTATCAAAGTTTAAGCCATACTCTTTTATCAACTACAAATATTTGATCATGCTTTCATCTTTCGTTGCACTACTTCTTATGACCTAGTTAACCACTAATTGAGAGTCAAAAAACACATTCAATTGCCTTACTCTAACCTCCTTAGCTAACTTCATCCCAACTAATAACATTTCATATCCTGATTTGTTGTTACTAGCTAGGAAGCCAAATTTCAAAACGTAAGAGATCCGAGCTCCTATCGGACCTATAAGGATCAAGCCTACTCTACTTCCTTTATCGGTTGATGAACCATCCACATACAATTTCCAGGTTGAATGCTCTGCGTTTAAGTTGGAACTTTCTACTCCATTGACCTCAATAATGAAACCTACTAAGATCTAAGCCTTGTATGCTTCCTTAGGTCAATATTGTATCCCAAGGGCACTAAGCTCCACTATGCAACTTGAGGCATCAAGCTTATGTAGAACCTACTTTAGAGGTTAGTTAGTTAATACTATGATCTGATGGGCATCAAAATAGGGTCGGAGCTTTCTAATAGCAACAATTATAGCCAAAACAAACTTCTCCAACTTCATGTATCTTAATTCAAGCAGTTGTAAGACATGGCTTACATAGTAAAATAGTTTAGCACTCGTCCTTCTGCTTATACCAACGTAGAAGGGCAAACCTAATCACTTACAAACAAATACAAATAAAGCGTCTCTCCTTCTAGTTGTGACAAGATTGGTGCTTATGTCAAAAATTCTTTTAAAGCTTTAAAAGCCTTCTCACAACCCTCATTCCATCGAAACTCTAATGGATTCCTTAAAACTATAAAAAACTCTACACATCTTTTCGTACTCTTTGAAACAAACCTATTTAATGCTACTACCCAATCAGTTAGCCTTTAGACTTCCTTCATGGATTTTGTGCATTATTACCTGAATATTCTCTAGATTGGCCTCAATTCCATACTGTGTCACCATGTAGCTTAAGAATTTCCCACAAAGGGCATCAAATACATATTTATATGGATTTAGTTTCATGTTGTATCTTCTTAAGGTATCAAAAGTCCCTTGGAGGTTAGCTAGGTGGTCGTTATTTATCTTACTCTTCACTATCATGTCATCTACGTAAACCTTAATATTTCTATGTATTTGAGGTTTAAACACCTTTGTGACAAGCCTTTGATATGTGGCTCCCACATTCTTCAATCCAAATGGCATCCCCTTATAGCAATAAGTTCCAAGGTTTGTAATGAAGGAGGTATATACTTAGTCAAAGGGGTATATCTTGATTTGATTATACCTAGAAAATGCATCCATGAAACTTAACAAAGCATATCCTAAGGTCAAGTCAATCATCTAATCTACTTGAGGCAAGGAGAAACAATCCTTTGAGCACACTTTATTCAAATTGGTAAAGTTAATGCACATCCTCCATTTCCCTTTTGCTTTCTTCACCAATACACAATTCGTAAGCTATGTAAAATATGGCTCTTCTCTGATAAAATCTGCCTTCAACAATTTTTGCACCTCCTCTTCAATTGCAGCTTATCTCTTCAAAGAGAAATGTCTTTTTTTTTTTCACAACCTTCATCTTTTAATCAATATTCAACTTATGAGTGATAACTTCACCAGGTATGCCCTACACGTTAGAACGAAACTAAGGAAGTATCCCTATTAGCTCTAAGGAAATGTATTATGTACTACCTTAGGTCGGATGGCATACTAGCTCTAACCTTTGTCACATGTCAGGATTATCACTAAGTTGAATAGTTAATGTTTCCTCTACAAGTTCTATAATCTGCATGCGATTGTTTAAACCTTGCTCTATAGTGTAGAGTTGATCTCTTTTCAAAGCCTTCAATTATATAGTTCAAGAGAGCTACTAGTCTCCATAGCATGTTTCTATCCTAGTAAGGGTGGGAAATTTCTCCTTCTGGTGGGTTATTGAAACTACTATTCTAAATATCTTGATGGAAGGTTAGCCCATTATACCATTATAAGGCAAAGGACAATCTACTGTCACAAAGTCAATCTCTTTTTTTACCACATTCTCATAATCTTTGATGTATAAGGTCAGCTTAACCACTCCATCTACTTTAACCAACTGATTATTGAATCCATACAAGTTGTACTTATACGATTGCATCTTCATGTTCTCAAGCTTGGGACGCATATGATCAAATGCATGTTTTAAAATTATATTAGTAGAGCTCCTTATGTCAACCATTACCTTCATGACTTCAAAATCCATTACTTGGGTTGTAATAACCATTATATGAGAACTAAATTCCTTGCATGTCCTTTTTTGAAAATATGATCATATCATCAACCCTGTGCCTCTTACCCCTTCAATTCAACACATGATCTCCTAATACATCCAACAAACTTGCTATGGATGGAATACCTCCTCCTACTAGTCCTCCAAAGGTCACATTAATAACATCCTAAGGAGTTCAGTTGCCCCCTCTCTCATTATCTTACACCATTAGGTCCTGATTATTAGGTCAAGCTTCCCCATTCCAAGTCTATTGTTCGATTCTTCTCCTCTGCGTAGGTCATTTAAGGCATTCCTCTTTATCAACTACAAATTTCTTCAAGTATCTTCTCTAAATAGCATCTTCAAATGCATTTTTCAAATGTATGCACTCATTTATATTATGTCCTCTAGCTCCATGAAAATCACAGTACTTATTGGAATTTCTTCTAGCTAAATTACTCTTCATTTTTTCTAGCCAAGCTAAAAAACCTTGATTACACACATCCATCAAGATATCTAACATAGGTTGGTTAAGTAGGGGTATATTCAACAAAAGTAGGAATCGACCTTTTCTAATCTCTTAAAGGTTAGTTGAGCTTGCTACGAGCATAGAAATTTCTCCCTAACATGTCCTTTACAGATCCCTTGTTCTTATCTAGCCTCCTCTTATGCTTTTCTTTCTTTAACTTTCTTCTATCCTACATCTAGTCCTCTTGATGAATAAACTTTTCCAACCTCTTGGTAAAGTCATCCAATGAGGTCAAAAGGTTCTTTACAAGGGACTTAAAGAAGTCTAAATCTTCCTTAACTTCTTTGAAGATAGCATGTAGTGCTATACTCTTGTCAAAGTTAGTGATCTTGATCATCAATTGATTGAACCTATGGACATAATCTCTAATCGATTCGTCTTGCATTTGCTCGACCAAAGTCATAAGTGAAGAAACTTTGGCTAGAGGTTTATTAGCTAAAAAATATTGGCAAAATTCTTCTACTAATTGATCAAAAGAAGAGATGGAGGGCGCCTTTAGTGAGTTAAACCAATTGCTTGCAAATTTCCTCAAGATAGACGGGAAGTCCTTGCAAGCGATAGCATCAAACAACCTGTAATGCTCCTTTAAAGTTCGAACCATATTCAAATGATCATCTAAGTCCTTCCTCCAATCATAAGTGTCAAATTCAGGCAATTAAACACTTAGTGGCAAGACTTCGTCTACTATACTTTGTATGAAGGGACTTGCCTTCCAACCTTTTACATCGACCTCCTTCTTGGAAGTTCCATATGTAGCCAACTTCCTAATATACTTCCCCAAATCTTGTGGGCTCATATCTACAACTTGCTATGGCAGCCAAGCTATTATGTATTCAATTCTTCCTCTTATAGGTGATTGTACATGTAGTATAGTAAAAGCTTGCAATAGTGCTTACTGATAGAAGTTTTCCCCTTACTGTAGCTCTTATACTTCCTGTAGATCTTCCTCATTTACCACAGGATCCTTCCTTCACAATTGTCATAAGGCCTCTTCTTGGGTTGTAGAATCAACTTGGTTTCTTACTTGTTGTGAAGAAGGGGTAGAAGAAGTGATAGCATCTCGTTTGTTAAGCCTCTAACATAACTCTCTATTATTGGCTCGAACCTCCTCAAGTTCTTTTGTGAATTTACCACATAATTCCTCCAATTGTGTTGTTTGCGAATAGCTATTCTCTTACCCTAAATTCTAAGTTGTTTGATTGTACACTTCAACTTAGCACACCTTAAGGGTATGTTGTTATGGTGATTGTTGTTCTTGAGTTGCTCGAGGGGGCCTACTCCCCTCCGGAGTATTTGCTATCTTTCAACTTAGTTCTAGCCATTTTGTGGTATTAGAAATAGATGATGCAAATTGTTGATATTAGAATTTGGTACAAAATATATCTTGGATACAACGCTTATGAGTACTTTACAAAACAGGAAAAGATTAAGTTAAGGGGCTACCAAGGTAACTCTAGCATTGTCACTTCGATGCCTAAATAAATAAGAGTTTACATAGAGAGAAAAAGTAAGAAAAAGTAAGGATTAGAGTATTAAAGTATCCAAAAGAAGTTATTGCCTCTCATCCAACCTCTTTTTATAGTTGTGGGAATGTGGTAACCATCGTTTCAAAACCTTATACGTGCACTTTATTTGAATTTAGCACCACTCCCCAATTTTGGAGGATGTGGTTGATGTCATGGCGACTAGTGAGTGGTTATCTAGGTAGGAGAGCTAGCTATTTGCACCTAATGTTAGAATTTGAACCTCCTGGAGTTGATCGAGTCAAAGTCTAATCTATGAGTCATTGTTCTAAGCTAAAGGAGGTCATCTCGATTTATTTTAGTTAAGGTCTACTCATAGGTATCAAGGTAGCTAGTTTTTCTCAAGCTAGTCCATACAATTGGTGAGACTTGTAAGAGGTCAGGAGTAAAGGAATGGAAAAACTTACTTAGGTATCAGGTTAAGAACAGCTCTAAGTAGATTGATTTATGTCCTAGGGAAAAACCTTTATCAATGAGCCTTAATATGAATGAGTCCGACCTAAACATGAGATATGCTAGGTCATGGGTTGAGGTTCTCTTACATGATTAATAAACAAATCATGTCACAGATTTAGGTCTTTTGAACATGAACCTATTTAAATACGAAAATGAATCATGATAAAATCCTACCTCCCTCTTCAAAACTAGAGTTCATATTTCCTCCATCAACTTTGTTACACTTCGTCTCACCATTCTTTTCCATAATATAGATATTCTTCTTTAATAGTTAGCCACTTGATTTGTGCTATTATTGATCACACTTATAACATTTTCCAATTATAGGCTTTACATAAGGATCTTTAAACTTTTGCTGATTACTCTTAAATACCTAGTGTTTACATAGCAATTTCTCTTTTATGAACCTTCTTATGTTTGCATCATCCTTACTCCTTTCACAAATACAAATTGTTCATTAATAATGTTGCTCTAACTCAACCTTTTGAACTACCTAGAGTCATCACTCCTATCTTTATGCTTTTGTAACATTAATTTTACCTTTATGCCTCATGTTCTTATCTTTAGTTAAAGTTCTTAACACCCAACATTTAATTTTCTCCAAATCACTAACCTATAATTAGGGGTGGGTAAACAAAAAAAAAAATAAAAAAAAACTAACTAAACTAACCAATCCATAAACACAATCAAAATAAACTAAAAATATTGGTTCTATAACAATTCAATTTAAAAAATTTCCAAATTGAAAAAACCACTAATTTATGGTTGATCTAGAAGATAAATTGAATTAATCCGTAAAACCAAATTAAAACATTTTATAAAAGACATAGTAATATTCTACTTAAAACTATTATAACATATCACTTAAAGAAAAAATCAGTTTACGTTTGTTGAAATTTATATTTATTGAACTTATCATAATTTATAAATTATATATATACTTAAAGTTTATATTATATATTATTTTATAAATAGAATTAGCTATTAATAGAAAATTAAAATTTTTTAGTTGCATGAAGATTGATTTCATCAAACTCTAATAAGATATTACTACTCATACTTATTAAATGAATTTAGTACTTTTAAAATAAGGTTACGCGTAATAAAATTATATTTTTCTAAACTACAAAAAACGGTTTAATTTGTAAAAGAAACAAAGCAAAATTAAAATTTTATGGTTTGGGAAAATTCCTAATCTAAATTGCATGGTTATATTTAATGTTGTAGAAAACAAAACTATATTTTTATGGTTTAGTTTGGTTGGAAGGAAAACCAAACCAAATTAAATTGCGCCAACCTATACCTATAGTGCATTTAACCACTTATTGACTCTCAATACTATCAACTTGTTCACTTCACAAAGTATAATAGGCATGTAATGTAATTGCCTTTCCTAGGGAATGGAATAAGCCCATGATGGTTCTTACAATATTTACTTAGGCAAAAAGTACATATAAGAATACAAATATAATAGAGTTCGAAAAAACCAAAATGCCCTTATCTTTAAGGAATACCACTTGCTACTCACTTCATAGCTAACAGATCTAACCTGAAATTTAACCATTTTTTTTTTTATAACTACAGCAAAGAAAAAATAAAAGGAAAGGAAAGGAAAAAGAGGAAGAAGAATGAGTAGATTGAAGAAAGAGACATAGTAGATCGGAGGGGGAGAGAGAGAGAGAGTAGATCAACGAGAGAGAGAAAGACCTTACCTTCTAACTCTAGTAGCTTGGATATAAGGAAGAGGGGGGATGGGGAAGAGAGAGAGAGAGAGAGGAGAAGATTGAATAAAGAAATAAAGAGTAGATTCATAAGAGAGAAAGAGAGGTAGCAGTGGTGGTAGTATCTATACGTGGTGGCAATGGTGGTGTCTTTTGTGGTAGTATCTATGCATGGTGATGGAGAAGGTAGGGGTACTGAGGTCCTTAGTTCGTTGAATCCTCTTTCTTAAGTTTGATGAAGGAATCTCTATTACTTGAGATTCATACTGAATCCTAATTCTGTAATAAGAACTTAAGTGAATGACATAATGAGGAATAAGGAGAGAGTGAAATAGCCATTTTGCTTAATTGAACAAGTAGTACATAAATCATTCATATCTAATAATCACATAAACTTTGCATTATACTCATATACTGATCTATTATCGTATTAGTATCCTTAAAATTGCTAGAGCTATATTTACTAATTATCTTTTGGTAAACGGTTTCCTCTAAAATATTGTTTCATACCTCTTGAACTACAAACATAGTCTCACCATCATGGATCTTCTAGTTTTGCAATCTCTACCATCATGTAGAAGAAAAATTGTTTACCTGTAAGCATCTAATCTACTTGATTGTCTGCATATAATCTACGATCTTATTATGAGTGGAAGCTAAGCCAAAGGACCTCCTCTATTTGTAATCGCCATTAGAATAAGAAAATTAATCTTTAGATAATAGGGAGTTTCTTATATCAAGTCACGTACTAGAAACTTCATATGAAGTCATTGGTACATATAAATAGATTTTGATGCAAAATGTAGATTTTGGTTAATGTTTAGGTATAGAAATTTACACATTATACCATAATCTGCATGTTTGTACATATTCTAGTAATAGGAATGTATACTAAAATCTATACATTGTGCCAAAATGTACATATATGTCCTACAATTTTGCATCACAACTCCACATGAAGTTGTTGCTGTGCAACTTAACAAAATAGCTTCCTGGATAATAATCAACTGCTAGAATGGCGGAAGTGCTTGTGGTTTTTATTAATAGAGTATGATTAAGAAGTAAAAGGTTGATTTCAATGCAAAAAAGACAAGATGTATGAAAATGTAAAAGAAGACTAATGGTATTTGAACTAACCCATTTTATAAAAGTATGATTTAGTTTCTAGGACTGCCTTTTTCCTCCCTTAGAGGAAAGTATTTTAAATCAATCTACACTCTTTCTTATCAACATAGTGAGAATTTGGAGCTCTTCTAGGATTAATGGCTACCGTAAAGTAAAGCATTTTAAGAAGTCACATGTGAGCTATATTAAAAGACTTTGTTCTTCTTGATGGCACATTTAAGTACATTCTCAACTCCAGATTTAGAAAGAGCTAATATTGAAATCATTACTTTAACTTTACTTATTTTTTCAATTTTACACTCGAAGCTTGAAGTTTTAAATATCATATTTGATCAAACATTGGTTTGTCAGATTTACTCCCATACCTATTATTATATTATTTAACCAATGATTATTTATGTTGGTGGAGAAATCTGGATTATATGGTATTGTTTACAAAAGCAAGAAAAGTTAGGTTATTAGTGTTGCTCAGTGTAACCATTATGATGCTTAAGTCAATTAAGTATTTGAAAGCATATAAAGTATGTAATATAAGAGTGGTATGAGCATGTAGCGAGCTTTCCAGTACATGGTCTTTGGATATTTGTAGAGTACTGATGGTAACTACCATAGATGTTAGTTGGACTGCCTAGGACATATGGTGCTTTACAAATTAGAGTATGTGACAAATGTAAGGATGGTTAAGTAGTTATTAGGTATGATAACTACTGGACTATTCACGTCTCTACCTTAATATTTGAACATTCAAACTTGTGAGTTGTGCCCTAGAGATTAAGCTCATGATTCTTAGCTACTAGATGATAATGTCAAGCTATCTTGAGTTTTCTTGACACATTACATGATCAATGACCTAACCTGTTGTTAGAAATAGGTCGCAAGTAGTTAAAGCAACTGAATTTGATCATAATAGGTCACTCAAAGACAAAACAACTCAGCTCTAGCTCAAAGTAGGTTGCATTATTATCTAAAAGACCTTAATAAAAATCTACTATCAACAATATACCACATCATCTATTTAAAGATGGTAGATGTGTTAAATTTAACAACTAAAAGTTTAATTGGGTATAATATTTAGTAGCTTCAAACTTCAATTATAAAATGATAAGTTTGTGAAAGTTTTAGGTATAAAATTGATAAAACACACAAAAATCAAGTAATGATTGTGATGTTATTCCATTTGAAAATGGAAAACTTAATAGACAAGAGCCAACTAACCAAACATGTACCCATTTGACATTATAGATTATTATAATTGGGGAGATATCGATTGATTGAATCATGCCATTGGCAATCCATAAGTTCTCCTCAATTTGGGCTAACATGTCACATTGAACTCTTGGTGGGTGCTAAAATATTATGTACATCAGTCCAAATGAATGGAGCTTTTAGGATATAGCTACATCAATTAAATGGTTTGCTTTTTGTAACCTACTTATACAATTCAAAACATATTCGTGACCTTACACTTGGGTGAAAAGAGAAATTAAATTTATAAATAACGCCATGTGTAATTATCCCTTAATTTATTAGCTTTGTTGTTTAAGACAACATGAACCCCAATAGAGCTTATATAGAAGGAAATGACAACACATAACCGTTATACATTACCATTGATTGAATTTTCCATACTATAGATTTACAATTTTTATCTCTCAAATTATGAAGTATTACCTTCCTTTTTTCTCCTGTCAATTAGTTATTCTCATGGTAGGAAACTCCTTATGTTGAAAAAAAAAAAAAAAACACTTGCTTGTCATATCCGTAGCAAAATTATCCTACAATAGTGGTGCATATAGAGCACATTCAGTCCTTTCAGCTGTTTCTTTAGGCTTTGCTTTGTTTTGTAAAAGCCATACACAAGTGTCTAAAATAATATTGACATCTAATCTATGGTATGAATCTAAGGCCATTTCTAATGGGAATCTATAACTTCACTAAGAAAATATCAATTCATAATGGGTTAGGAGGGCCCTGAGATGCATAGATCTACATATGTAAAGGACAACTAATTTGTGTTAATTAGGGTCCGCATGTTACACATAAAAAAAATGTAGAAATAAAATAACCCCATAGGCAGAGGAGGGTAGGTCTTCATCCAAGCCTACCCTAGTTGGTGCAATAGGCTCCGAGGTGTTTACTTTTGGAGAAATAAATAATTAGTGCCCTAAGTGTTTAATTCTTCTATTCATGCATTTAAAGGGAAGAAATGCGAATAGCAATTTCATTCCAAAACTAACCATTTTAAACTATTCTTGATACTTTATTGAACGACTTTAAGGACTTTAAAATAGTCTAATTCAGCTCCAAAGGACTTTGAATTGTATTTATTTTCAGTATTCTTATTTTCCTTTCTTTGTTTTTTCTTTTTTAATTTCTTTTATACTTTATCAGCTCTTCCATATTTCATTTTGTTATATATTAGCTTTATTTGCATTTAGTTGAATTGAATTTTTACATTTCTATTAGCATTAATTTGGAAAAAAAGACTGTACTAAAATGCTTAAGGTTACAATGGTTAAAATTCAATATAAAATAAAATGAAAGAGACCAAACTAGATCTATTGTACAGAAAGAAAAAGGGGGACTCCTTAAACAAGGTAGGGGCTTTTTTCCATTTAACAATTCGGTTAGATTTAAAGCGATTTAGTTTCATTCATAGTGTAAATGAAAATGCTTTAAACAATTCATAAAACATAACAAATTGCATTATAAAACAATCTCATTTGATTAAAACAATTAGTGATTCAATTTCATTCAAGTTGCAAACTAAAGCTCTTTAGATAATTCGTAAATCATAACAAACCTCATTATGATATGATTATGAACATCCTCATGCCTATAAGTGCTGTTAGCTCTTTAAATATTGTAACATGTATTAATTTCTCTAAATATGAAAATGAATCATGAATCTTTTAAATTTTATTTTTTCAATCAAGTCTAAATCTTTCTAAATGTTAGCTTTGTCGACTTCCCAATTATTATCAAGCTAGTTTTTAATTGTTTGTTGGAATGAATCTCATCCACATTAGGATCCACTACTTCATACCAAACCAAATCAAGCCCCATTCTATCATCCCATCCGACCTCAACTAGAATAACCACAAATCTATCACCTATATTCATTGTACCAAAGAAAAAATATAGAAAGAAAAGGAAAATCCATATCGATTAAAGGTTACAAATGGCCCCTTCTACCCCCTATTCCTCCTTTTGAGATTAAAAATCGGTATAAGTATGCTTTTTGGCATTTCTAATCGAATAAATATTAATTTAAAACTGTTATAATTTAGAGGTATGAACACCAATCTTCTCAATAGAATGGATTAGGTTCAAATACTCTCTCTCCCAAATTGTAATACATAATGTAGTTGGAAAAAAAAAAACAAATGAATTTTAAACTATATGTATCTTTGAAAATCGTGAACCCTTAAAATTGCTTTTACGGTAAACGTATCCAGATTTAGAGTATTTAAGAAAACTTATCTGATTAAGACTAAGCTTTATAACTAGATTAGAAAAGTCAGTTAAAGTAACCCAATAAAGTTAGATTTCAGAAATAATTTCCTAAAACCCTAATTTTAGTCCTAGAGATACAATTATTCAATATAGCGTAAAACTCATCGAAATACTTAAAATCGAGCTCAAAATGTAATGACAACTTAAAGAAAAGTTATTTAAGATATAAAAAGAAATAATTTAACATAATATACTATATCACTATATATGTATTTTTATGAATATACTTAGTATATACAATAAATATACCCTTTAATTAACTTAAAATTCTATAATTATATATAACAAGCAATAGATTTGCAAAATTAAATAGAAAATATATCTTAAAAATAAAAGACATGATAGAAACATAATTATATGCATATAGTTATACATCGCGTGTATTATATATAACATATATATATGTATATTAGTAAATATACTAAATATTAACATAATATATAATATTAATAATTTAACTAAAAATCCATCAAAACTCATCAAAATAGCCAAGTTCAACATGGAAAACATTGGACAACAATCATAGTAGCAAATTGGGATAGGGAATGCTAAATCAAAAGCTTAATTCCTAAATATATGACACCTCCTACTTAATTGAAAAAAAAGAAAAAAATATAAGAAAATTTCTTTTTAGTTGACATTAACCCCTATAAATAGCAAGGGACCTCAAACATTCAGTGTTTAATATTTTGGAATTTAGGACAATAGTAGAGAAATTTTGAAAATTTACAAAAAATTCTAGAAAAATAAATTAAAAAAATAACAGCAGAATACATTAATCTAAACTAGGTCATGAACCTATCTAAGACCTAACAACGTACACTTGTAGCTACTAAAGGAGGACCTGTCGTCTAAGCCTTCGGACATCCCCTTACCGGCTGACAACCATTGGAGCTTCGGTAAAATGTTTAGTTTAAATTCTATCCTATTTTTCATATATTTTCTAAAAATATTAAATGAATTCAAAAAATTATGGAAAAATCAATTCCTAGGTTATTTTTAGAATACTTTAATGCGGTAATTTTATTTTTGCAAAATAATGAAAATTTTATATACTTGCTTAACAAATATACTATTTACCCAAATTTTGAAATTTAGAATAAATATATTAAATGATGTTTTTTCAAACTCAAAATTTTTCTATAGAATACATATTACATCTAGTTTATTCATTACCCTAAAAATAGGACAATTTATGAAATAAATTGATCATAGAAAAATAATTGATAAAATTGAGATCCAATTAATTTTGGATGTTTGTAATGATGTCAGACTAGGTCAGGATTAATTTTGTGTAAAAATCATATTATTTGATTAATCAATCATAATTTAAGGGCAAAAATGGAATTTTACATATATAGGCAATAAACTTGATAACATGAAACCAGTTGCTAGTTGAATTCCATATATTTTTCTGAGTTAATAGGAATTTTCTTAGAATTATTTGATGATCTATGCTATTTATTATGAATTTTCTTAGTTAAGTGGCTTATATTAGTAATGGGGACATGTATTTAGTAATAATAGGTTACATATGTTAATTAGATTTTAAGTCATTATATACACATGTTAAGAGTAAGCAATACGCATATTATCATGTCTAACTTGGAATTCATGTGAAAAAGCATATTTTAATTAGATAATGTGATAATAATATGGTATTACTTGCTATATGGTCTTCTCTGTACACTAAGATTAGAAATACCCTTTAGTAATTCTCTTTTGAATAGAACACGTAATACATATCATTGAGCTCATTCAAACCCAATGATACTAACCTTATTAAGACTAGGTCACTTTAGGTAAAAAGACAAATATTTCCTATAATATTACGGAAAATATCGTTGTATGATGATCTTTATCTATTGCAACCTAATTTAACTAAACAAAAATATGTTTCAACACAATTGAAACAATATATTATAAATAATAATATAACTACATATATTTGATAATATTAAATAATTTAATATAACTCATGTAATAGAATATAATACTTAATCATATGTGTATATATATACACATATGTGTGTGTGCCTATATTAATATATAAATAATATACCTTAGAAGTATGTATATATGTAATAGTGTTTATATATATATATATATATATATAAGCAACTCTATTAAATAACTATATAAATAGTGTTTCAACCAAAATTATATAATAATACGAAGAATTAGATAAAACCTTAAAGTTTTTGTAGATCTTATGAAAATTGAATTTAGGTTTTGATATGTATAGGATTTCTAAGTAAAAGGAACACCGATGTAATAAACCTACTGTAGCGAGCTTCAATATAAGTAAGTGGGATTTGTAGAGACTAAAGTATATGCTGGCTTGTAGTTCTAAGTAATTGTTTGTACACATTCTACGCCTGTGCTTGGTTTCTAAGATGCTAATTGGTAGTTGACCTACATGTTTTGCAATGTTGATTAACCTTGTTTGGCATGTTCTAAATTGGCCGATCACCTCAATCGGACTAATGGAAATACGAACTAAAACTATAAATGATCATGCATTGCATCCTACTAGGGGATGGTTAGGTTTCTTCGGTTAAATTCCAATACTTTCGATGAGGTTGCAATAAATCCCCACCTTTAGTTAAACCAAGTGATAAGAGGAGAGGTAACGGCGAGGTTGAGGGCATTGGGTTTGAAGGTAGTCGCGAGCGGAACAGGAGCCTCCATTGTATAAGCTTAGAATTAACTATAAGAAGGCCTCATAGCCTTTATGAATGGCATTATGGCCATTATATCATAACTCCTCAACCTGAGTTAAAATGGGGGAAATTTTTCTAACCTTACAATGAACCAAATAACATTGTATAAATGATACATTGCTTGTCCATACATTGCATGTAATAATTGCTTAATAACTTAGTTATATTGTCCAACTTGCATATGCTTTTTTGCCTCTTACTCCTTACTAAGCTATGATTTGCTCACTCTCTTGTAGTTTTGCTTGCAGGATCTG
>JAMXBB010000010.1:47023744-47101061 GCA_024138015.1 Lumnitzera littorea | reverse complement strand
TACATGTACATGTAATTTCTATTACAAAATATATTAAAAATACACATAACTCTTAGTACATATTGTCTAACACATAATATACATAACTAAGTAAATATAACACATGTGTACATATGATTAAATATATATTTAAGTATATATATCTATATTATTAAAACGTTTAGAGCTTTAAGTAGCTGTCAAAATAACATCTTAATTGTTTTTTACTTATTTAACCTTTTAAATAAAATTTTCATTATTGATAAATAATTTTTTAATACATTTGATTATAGATATAGGACAATTTCGAGATTTTAAGAAAATATAAACCTCTCCATATTTCTTTCTCCTTCCTCCACCATTCCTACTACTCCCCCCCTCTCTCTCTCTCTCCCTTTCAACATTTCCACTACTCCTTATTCCTCTCCCCAGCACTCTCATTTTTCTCTCTTCCTCATCTATTATTATCTTTTATCAATATTATAATATATTTAATTATATTGCATAATTTTATTCATTTTATGTACACACAATACAAGTAGATCATCCACTAGTATATATGTGTATGTGTGTAAATACATGACTATAAAAAATAAGAATTGTATACATATAATCAAATACATATACATGTAATTTCTATTAAAAAAGATACTAAAATACACATAACTCTTAGTACATATTATCTAATACGTACAATACAAATAAATACATTTTAACATAAAGGAAATACACCAAACTTAGATTACATAAGAAAAAGAAAACTAATATAATATCAAGTGTTATGTTCTTAATTTGTTCTTGAGAAATTTAGGGAAGAAATCCTCTTTATTCTTCTCTTGAAATGGATGGAAAGCAAGGATGATAATGAGGTAAATTTGTAGAAGTTGAATTTAGGGATGATTGGAAGAAGAGAAGAAAAACAAGAGAAAATAAATTAGAAAGAGAGAGATGTTGTGTTAGTCTAAAAGAAAATAAAGGGTTTGATCTTGTTTTGTGTTACATTTGGAAAAGAAAAAGAAAATGAAAGGACGTTCTAGACATGCTACATGGCTATGGTGGAAGAAAAGAAGGAAAAGGAAAATGAAAGGAAAAGGAAAGAAATAGGGAAAAGAAAAGAAGAAAAAGATAATTGTGAAAATGACATGTGTGAAGAAAAAGAAAAGAAGGAATAAAATAATTGTGAAAATGACATATATTAATTTTCCTTTGTCTTAATCTCAATTTTCTTACATGTGATAAAATTTGTAGAACACTTGTACTACTAAATTTGGAAGGAGAAAGAGAGGAAAAGAAGAAAAATTACAAGTTGACTTTTGACTTTTCTTGATACTTTTTCAAATTTTAGGTAATAATTAGGCTAAAATACGATATCATAATAGAAGAAAATATAAGATGAAAAATTAATATGTACTATATAATATATAAACATAGCATATATAGTAAAATTAAATCAATATAAAACTAGCACATATATATATACACATATATGAAATCATAAATAATCGTAAAATAATATTTTTAATCTTGCTAATTTAGTTAATTAAATTTATTACTCTTCATGTTTATTAATATTTATGAACTATCTCTATTTATCGTATGTGATTATATACGACTACGTATATCTATAAATTATTGTTTCCAATTAGAGGTTTGTCACTATTAAGGTAAATTTTATATATTCCATGAGCTTAGTGTTTTAATTTTAATGTTTTTATCATGTTCGAGTTCAATCTTTTGTATTTGTGCATACATAGTGCATGGGGTTTTTATTTATGATTAGGATTTCAATTAGTATATTAGTGTTCTTCATATTCGTTTAGATTTCATAATTAAAATTTATCGATTTTGTTAATATAGGGAAATTATTTATAACATTCGAGTTCGACTCTATATTTAAAAGGCTAAATTTGTAGAGTTTACAATGTAAAGAAGAAGAAGAGTTGGAACGTTTGCATTGTAAAGTATATAGATGGGGAGAAACAGAAGATGTTTAGAGAATGAAAACACAATGTCATGGCTTGAAAATTTTAAATTTAAGGCACATGAATTCTTGGCCCATATTCGAAAAGAAGAAGTTTTCATGGCTTCTTTGAACAAGGAAGTGACTTGGATTCCACCGGTAGGAAAGAAAGTTAAACGAATTGTGATGGGGCTTTTAAGGAGGTAAAGGGGATAGGAGGAGTAGCAAAATATGAGACAAGTATTAGCTGGGGGGTTTTGCAAAGAGAATTTTTGCTTCTTTAGGAACGAAATGTTTGAAAATTCTTTTGGAGCTTTAAACTAGCTACTAAGTTGAAGGTGGAGGATGTTAGTATCAAGTCGAAATCCAAGGAAGCTATTAATCTAATTTCTAAACCCGATTTAAATGTTGACTATTTACTTGCCTTCATTATATCTTGTAGGTAACTTTTCCAAAGGAAGATGACATGGACTCTGAGGTGGATGAGCGGGAACTAGAACTAGAATGATATTGCTCATGAGTTGGCTAAGAGTATCTTGAAGGGATTTGAGGATGGAGTCTTCAAGAACAAGCCTTCTTTTCATTAATAAATGGTGGTTTATATCCTAAACCTAGACAGTTTTGCAGATAGGTTTAGGAACTATGATATGGTTTCGATTGAGGTAAGACAATTTCTTTGCCAAATTTCGTAGACACGTAATCTTATGATCTTTTCCTTTGAACGTTGGTAGCCATGTCAAAGGCTTGGGGTTCTAACATTTTTAGAGATGTTGGGTGTGTTGAGTGTCAAGCCGTAATAAGTGAGGAGAGGAGAAAAGGCGAATAGGTGATGTAATCTACATCCTTCGCAAACTCAGGCTCCACTATTCGCCTCCGAAACAACAAGGAAACAAGGACTTAAACAGCAATATCACAAATCAAAGAGAGAGGCAATTATACTGAGTAATGAGTTGACTCACCATAAAAGTAAAAGAAGTTGACGCAATCCGGTCGCCGGGGAAGGGGATGGCGAGAACATTGGAAGTGGAGAAGACATCGTGAAACCGCGCTTCACCAGAACAAGGAAATGAAGGAAGAACAGGTAGATGGCGTCAAAGGATAGAACACTATGGAATATTTCGTTGACCTCCTCATCGACAAGTTGCCACTTGGACATCGATTATGGAACCACTTGATGGAAAAGAGATAAACAACTCAATGTCGACGGAGAAGAAAAACAATAAACCCAAGCAATAAGTCATCGGAGGAAAAGAAGACAATCGGAGAACGGCAAATTAATTTCGATGGCTACGTCCCTCATCTACGACTTAAATGGTTCCACTAGGATGCAACGGAGTACCTCGCCATTGATGGAGAAGAAAGCCGGAGAAGAGATCAAGGGTCCATTGGAGTTGGAGGTCGGGATTTAAAACAAAACAGAAACTTGGCTGGAGAACCAAAATAGAAGTGATTCAACGATGAGCCTTTCTATGTAACAAAGAAATGAAAAGAATGGATGAGGGTGGGTGACATGAGCGTACAAGGTGGCGATTGAAAGGGTTTAGAGAATTCTAAATTAAGACGGAGGCCTCTAAATATCTTGGACGGTGTGAGCCGACGATGATTAAATGAGAAAGGAAAGGGGTGTACGTGATTTATTAACGAGAGGGCAAGAGATTTTGAAAAAGTGAGGGTATATAGTTGGGAGAAATTGAATTGTGGCGAGAAGAAAAAAAAAAAAAAAGAATAATAGGATATTCTAGAATTTAGGGTAGTGAATTCAAGAAGATTGAGGAAAAATATATATATATATATACGATATAAATAAAATGGAAATAAAAGAAATAGAGGGTAATCTGAAAATAGAAGAGATTAAAAAATATAGGAAAAGATAGTATGAATATAAAATAAAATATATATACTTTGTTCGTAAAATAAAATATATCCTACAGGATGTACTTTAAAATAAGTTTATGATTACTTAAAAGTTAATAAATTGAGAAATTTTTTTGCTAAAATACAGTTTTTAATAACACATTCCAAAAGAATTTTTACTATTTAAACAAATTGCTATACTATTTTGATTGAGGTATTTCAATCATACTCTCCAAGATCAAAGTTCATTGAAGCCACTGTAATTAAAACACTACAAGAACTATTCTACCACCAATAAATTGTAGGAACAATCAACAAAAACATGAAGCCCCATATCTAAAGTCACTATGAAGCTTAGATAATAATTTAAAAAAAAAAAAAAGAAAAAAAAAACTACCAATGAGGCTCTGATATTGTTTGCGGCAAGAAAGCGCAATGGTCCATTAAAATATTAATACCAATAATGGCAATCAAACAAATATAACAATTAGCTGAGAAATGGAAAAAGAAAGTGTGTAAAGATTTACATGGGAAAAATCTCAACAGATGAAAATACTATGACAAAAGTATGCGAAATCACATTGAAAGAATGGGAATGAATATCAAGTTACAACGTGTAATTTCTCTCAAGAAGTAAGAGCAACCATCACAAATGTTCTCTCTCATGGGAACCTTTTAAGGGTTTCTATTTTTACCATAAATGCTAGCGATATACAATATGAGTTAACTACAAAATTCGACAAAACAAAGATAGTCAAAATAAAATATAAGAACCATACATAAAGGATTTTACCATCTCTAAAACATCATGGATAGAATTTTTCTGACTCTGTTGCTCGCTAAGAGCATGTTTAAGGTACCATAAATTTACCAGATTTTTATTTTTTTAATGCGGCCACGGTTTTAAACTTCTTGTTTTCATCTTGGAGATTTTATATATAGTGGTTTCCCAAAATTGCAATTAATATTTGCCCATATGGGAGAGCGCTAGAAATATTTTTGTGTTGAACTGAGACCGGTACTTGAGACATTGATAAGCTAATTGAGTATGTGACTGCAACTATATCTATACACACATTTCTGCGCCTATGGCATCTCTTTTTTCTTTTTTCTTTTTTTTTTACTTCAACGAGGAGGAGGGATTCGAAGTGTATATCAATTATTATTTTTGGAGCCTGTAATGAAAAAAAAAAAAAAAAAGTCTCTTATCACTAGATGACAGGGATAGTACTCTACAAATTTCAAGCATGTTTTGGCATCAATCAGCTATAGCGTAAGTATAGTTTATGAGAATTGCTTGTTTGGATAGCAAATGTTACAGTAGTATGTTAGCTAAACCAATAGATGGTAAAAAACGGCAAATGTAACTTTGTCAGATGGGATAACAGAGAAAAGGGAAGTTAATTAACATTCTTGTCGGTTTGTTCCTTAACTTCAACGCTGCACTATATTACGTGAAAAGCCTTTGTAAATCATGGGATTATATTGCCTACAAGCAATAAGAAATTTCCATATGAAGCATCGTAACTAGGAGTAAAATCCTAAATGAAGCAAAAGAACTGAAATCCTGGTTATCCACTTATAAAAAAAAGAAAAAAAAAAGAAAGAAACCTTAGAAGCATGCTCTTGAGTAATATTTACTAACTTTTAATATGAAAAAGATTAGATTTTGAATCTGTTTTAATCATGTTATGGAGAACAATAACGAGAATTTGTCTAATTGAGAGTGACATATGAGCAATTGAGAGAGATGACTTATGTTTAAGCATTCTTTCATTTCTTCATTTGTTTATTCATTTATTTATTTATTTATCTATTTTTATACTATTAGCTCTCATTAAAGAGTGCTGCTCATATTTTGATATTTTAATATTTTTTAGGGAAAAATATAAAATCATAATGTGCATTTTGACACCTTTACAATCAACATATGTTTACATCTTATTTAGATAGATGTAATGCATATTTATGCATGATCCGGTTTAATTTAAATACATTAGATGTAATTGGGTCCAATTATTATATGACCAAATAGTATCACAAATAATCCAATTCCTACAGGATTTATTATGCAACAAACAATTCATTAATATTGTAAAACCCAAACTTAGAGAAAAAAAAAAAAAAGAGGTTATAATAATAATAATAATAAATTTTAAAAATATAAAATAATGGAAGGAATATAATAATATAATAAAGACTTAAAAATATGGTATAACTTATAATTGAGTAAAGATGCCAAGGGCAACATTGTCAAGAGAAAATATTCAAACATTGATATGGCATGCATATAGATATCAAGTATTAAGAGCAATACGATCATAGGAAAAAATCTAGACATTGATATGGTATATGATTACACCTTAATGCCATGGACAATTTAGTTTAGGAAAGAGTTACACTTCCTACTAAATTAATTGACTGTACCTTACCTTACAGTTGCCATAACTCCCTCCTACCAAAAACTTACGATACTTTTTCGAGGAACTTATAGTATTCATCTCAACCCCCAATCCCTAATCAAGATTCATGTCATTGAAATAAGAATTGAGCAAGAATCAATCTTTCCTCCCTACTTAAGTAAGTCTTCCTTTTATCTCCATTTTACCTTTTCCAATCCATGTTTTTAGGGTTCCTTTGAGTTTTGGAATGGAGGTTTTGATATTATTAGTATAGTGGTGGTGGTGATACAATTCTGATGTAGATTATATCTTGATAGTGTCACAAAGTGGTGTTAGGATGTACGGTATATATATATTATGTTTATGTGTGTTGTGCAATGTATGTCTTGTATGTGCATGTGATGTGCAATTGTATGTGTATCAGGTGTAGTATGCATTGTATGTGTATGGGTATAAAATTTTATGGTGTTTGGTAGTGCATGTGTGCATGTGAAATTGGAGTGGTAATGTGCACTGTATGTTTGTATGTAGGATAATATTCTAGGAGTTGTAGGAGTATCGATGCCATGTGTGTGTTTATATTAAGGGGAATATTGAAAAGTCATATAGAGTGCGATTTAGAAGCTTAAAGTATGAAGCAAAGGGTGGAGTTAAGGAGAAATAATTTTTGAGTTACGGAATCTATTAAATTCTAAGTTAGCTTTTATATTTTAAATAGGTACTAGAAGACGTATGGTCTCGGGTCTTTTTGAAATAGGAGCTTCAAGTACGGGATACGTGTTTGTTGAATGTATATATTAGGTTACTGAATACAAACCAGACTAATTAAAACTTGGACTTAATTGTATTACTTGTTGTGCTTAGCTTCAACCACCTATTAGTCAGGTCTAGTGGTGCTATTGAGGCACTTGGTGATCCTTATGCGACACTGTCTCTTATGGAGCCCTGTATTGAAATGACTCAAGTAGATATAGGTTGGTTTATGACACTCAGGTGTTAGGGAGTACCGAATACCAATATTTATGTTGTATCTATATATATTACGTGTTAAGAGTTATGAGTAACTCCAAGTCTCAGAACATTGAGACTATGATGGCTGTGAGCCTATATGAAACATTAAAACTATTGCTTGTTGCATGTAATAGTGGTATTTATGCGTATGTGTTTGACTGATATTTGTGTTTCATGCGTATGTGTATAGTATGTTATACTAGGCGTTAGCTCACTCTACGAGGGTTATTGTTTTTTAGCTACAAGTTCAAGATATGAAGTTTATGGTGGCTATTCTGTAGAGAATGCAAGTTATGATTATCTATAATGTGATGAGGAGGGTGACCTCCATTATTATGGTGACGTAGCAAGGACAGCATAATTTAGCTTTAGGAGTGAACTGTTGAGGATCATATGTTATTGTTTCATGTTATATATATTTGTCGATTGTCGATTGTTTGGAGTTGCCTATGACTCCTTTAGTTGATGTTATTAAGCTATCACTCATCGGAGATGTGAGACTTTAGGTTACTTATCTTAGAGTTATATCGTATTCAAGTTTAGTCACTTGTAACAATTAGGTTCATTCATTGTCATAGTATGTAGAAATTGAGTAGTTGACATTCCACTTTTATTCAAACTTGAGATTATTAAACCGTAAGTCATTAGAGTTCTTGTAGTTATTTCATGGATCTTAGACAAGTTATAGGTTTCTAGACGCCTGATATATCAATAGAGGTTAAGGACACATAACAGGCTGTAACGTTCCAGGTTCTAAAGTGTTACAAATATAATTTTAAGTAAATTCACAATTTAACAAAAAATAACATTCACATGTATAACCCAACCCCACACATTATTCAATTATCATTCTTAATTAAATCACTCCAACTACAAACACAAACAAGTATGAAATTATAGAGAGTACTCACTCAACCATGATATATCTCAAGGGTCGTAATAATCCACAGGAAAATCTAAACCTACATTAAGATCGCTTGGTTATTATAGAATAGAGGAAATAGTAAGTAACTAAATGAACTAGCTAATCTATGTAAGTATTTACCTAAATTTACTTAAGTTTCTACTAATTTTCCTAGTTTAAGCTTTTTCCTTTTTTTTTTTTTGTCAATTGCGTACAACTTTTTCATTCGAGCTCTGATATTCACAAACTTACAGTCAACTTTTATCATTTTCAAACATACATTCATGTGTTGGATGTTAACACTCACATTTTTTAATATGGGCTTAAATAGTTGTAAATTTAGTTATTTTCACCCTAATATTTTTATTTGTCAATTTTGAGTTTTTCTTTATTAATTTATGATTTAATTAATTTTTGAATTTCATATTTTTATAATTTATTAGTTTTAATTCTAATTTATGTAGATTTCACTATTTACGTTAATTATCACATTATTATTTCTTTTTTAAAAATACCTAAAAAGACTTAACTTCACAAATCTATTTAAAAAAAGCTCTAACTAACTAAATCTTTTTAAAAACTCTAGTCAAGATTTTAAAAAAAAAAAATCTACATGTCAAAAATTGATTTTTTTAAATCCTAAATGCAAGATATAGTAAAATACATATCTTACATACATATCTCTTCTGAAGATACGAATCTCGAAGAAAAGATATGCAATTTTTCAAAAAATACAATTTTTGATATGTATCTTAGATACGTATTTTCCCTGAAGATATGAATCTTAGAAAAAAGATATACAACTTTTCAAAAAATGCAATTTTTGATACGTATCTTAGATATGTATTTTCTCCAAAGATACGGATCTCGAAAAAAATATATACAATTTTTCAAAAAATGCAATTTTTGATATGTATGTTCTCCAAAGATACAGATCTCGGAGAAAAGATATGCAACTTTCCAAAAAAATGCAATTTAACTAAAATTTATCATAAAAATTCCAAATTTTCTAATAATTGTAAAATGGTATGACAATTATTAAAATTTATTTAAAAAAAACTATACTAAAAACAAGTTAGTAAAATAAATAAATTAATTTAAAAAATAAATAACTAACTAAAAAAATTATTCAATTATCTAAATGAGTAGAATCATACGTGATCAGATGTAGGTGTTGTGAACTAATCGTGGACCAATCATAGACAATGTTCACATGCTCATTGTGGAATTGATCATGTGTGCTTAAAATCCTTATTAAAATCTAGATTGTGTGTGTGTGAAATCTAATCGTATATGTGTGTTTAAATCTAACCATGCGTATGTGTATGTTTGTGAGGACTTGATTAGTGTATAAGAGACGTATATGTGTATTAGTGTGGAAGGAACAAGTGTAAGCATGCTGAGTGTATATGTGATATGTGAATGTGTGTGGAAATTGTGATTAGAGATGTGAATTTTGAAAATGTGTTTTTTCATAGCTTACTATCCACTATTTACAAGCTATAAATTTGGATTTTTTTTATCATGAATTTAATCTTAATAAATCCAAAATACAAAAGATATGATAATACCTTATTTGGATTTATTAGATTCATTGAAGATTCAATCCATTCTAATTTAACCCAAAATACCCACTAGCTCATTTAATAAATCTTAAGTCCATTTAATCCAATATAAATTAGATAAACATCCTCTTTCTATTGGACAGATCTAAAAATATTTTTAATAAAGCCCCATTTCTTTAATAACTTAGAACTTATTAAATTGACTATACATCTCCATTGTTCAATCTAACCCTAAGGGACTTGATTCGACCTTAGTTTATACTTATCTTATTTTTTCAATTTTCGTTTTTTTTATTTTTATTTATTATTTATTTATTTTAGTTATTTTTATTTCTTTTTTTTTTTTTTTCCTCAATTCAATTTTTTCATTTTTTTTTTATTTTTTATAAACTTGGCTTAAAAGGTAAAAAAAAATGAAATTAAAATAAAGGGTTACAAAATTAGGATGTTTACAATTACCTCTCTTTGTAGTGAAGTTTGTAAAATCTTTGCTATAAAAACAAAAGAGACATACTCATTTTTGCTAAGTCCTTACTTAAATTAGTAAGGTAAGGACTTTGAATATCAAACAAATATGGTCTCGACTTAAAAGGTTAGGTATCCTTAAGAGGATAAATCTCTTTTAAGATGAGCTGCTCAAAAGGATAAGTCTTTCGAAGACAAAATAAGATGATGTTTTATTAAAGACAAAATAGGATGGCACTCTACTGAGCAAACAATCCAAGATTACTTTAAGAAATATAAAGGATAGGATAATGCTCTTATAAGCAAGTGATCCTATAACAGATTAGATAAGATAGTGCTCCTTTAAACAAACAATTAGGAAATGACTAGATGGCGCTCCAATGAGCAAGCAATTCGACAAGGAATAGGATAGCGCTCTTTTAAGCAAGCGATCTTTGAAAGGATTAGATGGTGCTCTACTGAGTAAGCGATCCAACAAAGAATAAGATAATACTCCTTTAAGCAAGTGATCCTAAAAAGGAATAGGATAGCACTCCTTTAAGTAAGCGATCCTAATAATGACTGGATGACACTCCAACGAGTAGGCAATCCAACTAAGGATAGAACAGTGCTCCTTTGAGAAAGTGATCCTGAAAAGGATTGGATGACACTCTACTAAGCAAGCGACCCAACTAAGAATAGGGCAATGCTCCTTTAAGTAAGCGATCCTAAAAAGGATTAGATAAGATAGCACTCCTATGAGCTAGCGATCTTAGAAAAGATTAGACAGGACAACACTCCTATAAGCAAGCGATCCAACAAGGAATGGAATAATGCTCCTTTGAGCAAGTGATATTAGAGAGGACTAAATGGTGCTCTACTGATCAAGCAATCCAACTAAAGATAGGATGGCACGCCTTTGAGTAAGCAATTCTAGAAAGGATTGGACGGCGCTCCACTAAACAAGCGATTCAACAAGGAATAGGATGGTGCTCCTTTGAGCAAGCGATCCTAGAAAGGATTTAATAGCGCTCTATGAAGAAAACAATCCAAGATTACTATATGAAATGGATAGCTCACTAAAGGACAAGCAATCTATGAATTTCAAGGACTTTGATGAGTTTTGACAAAATGATTTGAGACTTGAGTTTGAGGGATTTTGATAATTCTTTGAAAATTTTGACTTTTATTTTTAAGAAATCTCTCTTAACAAAAAGGTTTCGTTTCTCTTTTGAAAACTTTTTTATTTTTTCTTCCTTTTTTTTCCAAAAAATTCATAAAAACACTCTTTGATGGAAAATTGTGTTACTAACAAGTGAAAAAGTCTTAAAGACTCTAAAGATCATAAATAAGGGATCGACTTGCCTCTTGCCTATTGATAACTCATGCTTTCAATTTTTTTTCTTATAGCATATATCAAGATTTCTATAATCTCTCAAAGCACTAATTTCAAAATTAAGAGCAAATGACCATTCATGTTCTCAAGAAAACACTAAACTATTCTTTAATTTTCCACCAAGAAACTAAGCATCATTACTTAAAATGTTTAGTCTAAGAAAACTTCCTTACATTCTCATAGGCTTGTTTTCACTCTTGGCATTAATTCCAAAAATTGTAGCCTATCTTGTAAATAGTACACTCTAGTCAATCAATCAGGTCTCTTTTGGGTTTGTAATGTAAGACTTTTGGTTAATAGTTTAAGCAAATAGATATCAATATACTTTGCCAATTTTGAAGAAATCATATATAATCTATCTCGGGCTTAGAAGACAAGAACCTAGGAGAAACTAAACATGACCTTACCACAGTTTTATGAGCAAATTTTGCTAAAGATAAGCCGATTTCTTTAAAGTATTTGGTCTTTATATATCCTTTACAAGTTCTGACCATAGCTTATTGGCAATTAGACTCAGCTTTGAAGATGATCACCTTGCTAATATTTTCTTCTTTTTTCTTTTCTTTTTCTCTCTCTCTCTCTTTTTTTTTTGTTTTTGGTCAAGGCAGTCACCTTCCATTGTTTAGTTTTTACTTGATGAGATCTAAAGCCTTAAAATCATAGGTTCAAAGAGTATAAGTTTAGGGGAAGTGTACATGGCTTTGGGGTGTTTAAGAAAATCCATGGGCTTAAAGTGTTTAAATGAGTACATAAGTCTAAATGAGGTATATATAGTCTGAAACCCTTCTTCATTCCAAAGAAATTGAATTATTTATGATAATATTTACTCATGAATTGGCATGACTAAGACAAACACATATTAGTCTACTCATTTTCTCAAGATTGATGACCTTAACCTCCTAATTGCCCTAATATAGGATGGCTCTTAGTGGGGTTAATTTTATGAAAAATCCCTAAAAAGCTCGAAATCATTTTGCAAGGGATAATTATGTTTACGATATTGAAATAAATGTCTAATATCATTTTGACATGTATAGCAAGTTCAAAATAAACCTCTCTTAAGAAATGAGCCCAATTACTCACATTATGTCGCTCAACCCTCATGTGTGTCTAAAGTTAGTGTTTAGGACATGAGTTGCCTCTTTTCATCCTAAACCTTTCAAGTAATGTATTACCATTCCCTTAGACAAAAAAATTTAAATTCTAAGTTCACATTTACTTTATTCATTTTGACAAAAAAATTTAAATTCTAAGTTCACATTTACTTTATTCATTTTTGCTCGTTCTAAATTTTCATAAAGTGTTTCATTTTGTGAGAGGCTAATGGCAGGCCCCTATTGAGCTAAAGACAAAAATGTACAAGAAAACCATTTTATTCAAATAGCTCATATCCATTACAAACTCCAAAGTGAAGAAAAAGAATAAATACAGGAACTAAAATTCTTTTCCACTTCCTGCCCCTATTTCTGTTACTCCTTCGAACTTGGCCCAGTCAATTGAATTAATCTCCTAAAGATATACCTAATTGATTCAAATGGTGAGCTACCTTATTAGATGATAGTAGTAGGCCTTCAATATTTGGTATTAGAGGCTGTTTGTTTGATGCTTCTTCAAAACCTGGGGAAGGAATGCCACTACTAATTGAACCATTAGACTCTAGAAAGATTAGCTAGATAATTTCTACATCAATCAAATCTTATACCTTTTGCTTCAATTTCCAACAATTCTCTTTGGTATGCCTTACCTAGCCCACATGATATTCACATCATTTGTTGGGGTCATGATCCCTTAGCTTGTACTACTTTGTTAGGTTTTCTCATACTAGTAACCTTACTTTTCTTAATTGCTTAAACACTTCGACCATTGGAATTTTGAACTGTATAAGTCACCTCCTCTTATTGTAGACAGGCTTGTTTTGATCTAGGGCTTTTCCAATTGGTGCATTTGTTCCTAACTTCTCTTTCCCTAAATCACCATCATGCTTGGGCCATGACGTCTCACTCGTAATAGAAGTTAAGTGTTTGAGCTACTTGAGCACATAATCCTTTGCCATTTCTGTACCCAAGAGTCTTTCTTCTAACTTCACTAACTTTTTTTTTTAGAGTAGCAACCCTTTTTTCCAAACTCTAGTAGTAACATGCCCCTTGGGCTTGACCATTCAAATTTATCTTTAGTAACATTTCCAAACTTTATATCATATTGATAGTAGGCTCATGAACTTGCGACCCTTTAGACTCGTCTGCTTAAGATGGCTTGTTAACAAGCACTTAGGCTTGGGTATGAACTATGGTCTCTACTTACTTCCTGTATTTGCTTAAAAATTGTTCTATTGCTACTATCCTTTGTTTAGAAGCTTCAAACATCTTGTTTTGAAAATGAGTAATTATGGGCTTCAAGTTCAGCTAAACCACTTAAAAAGCAATCTTTTAAATCCTGCAAGAATCCCTTCCTGTTAACAATATCGCATTCCATCTCCTTTTAAAAAAAATCAAGTCTTTTAATTTTAAAAACCTTTCTTTTTTTTTTATTGGAAACTTCTATTGAAAAATCAATGCTTATTTTATGTTATAGACAACCTAATATTGATACTGACAAATCTAAACTTATTATATAGACAAAAGGTTAAAAAAAAAATGGAAACATTAAGACTGATAACTAAGGACATAGGATAACAATTATATCACAAAAATAATAATAATAATATCACAAGAATGATATAGAGAAGCGGAAATTATTTTACAATAAAAAAACTTATTGAACAAATGACACAAAAGTGATGATTAATAGAGAAAACTGTATTGGGATTATGATAACTTAATAAATAAACAAAAAAAAATGAGAACTTATATATTTACAACATTAATGACTTTAAGGTAGGAAATAATTTACAATAGGATTCTGATGATTAATTTTTTTTTTTTTTGTATTTTGTTAGTTCCTAACAATATAGTACATGTGAGGCATACATGTGAGGCATTGCAATAGAAATCGATCAAGTAAATAAAATTATCATGAAATTGGTTTTCTTTTTATCATAAAATATCTTTTCAAACTTTCTTTTTAAAAATAAATTGTTGGAAAGTCTTAAAAAATGATAGTTCCATAATAATTTTTATCATAATTAATTTCTATAATTACATGCTCTAAAAAAAGAATTTTAAGTTGATACTGAATCTTTTTTTTTTTTTTCAGTTGGCACATTATGGTACATGGGGAATATTAATGATTTTGTATCTTCTATATTAAATGTTATGTTACACAACCTATTATTGATGAAACAAAACAAAATCTACAAGACTCATATATATTACACAAGATCTCATATAAAATAAATATGATGCAATATGCTACACATGCGTACAATGTAATGGGGTTAGTCATTAATAACTTATAGGAATAGAATTATTATAAACCTGTGGTCAATATTCACGTAAACTTACATATATAAGTGTATGAATTTCTAAAAGTTTGTTTTTTAAATAAAACCCCTGTACACTTCTATATATAAATACATTAAAATTTGAAAACAAGGTCCAATTGGTCATAAGTTATAATAATTTTTTACTAACTCTATAATTTGAAAATTATTAACCCTTTTTTTTTTATTTTACAATGATGTAGGAAGATAAGATCTATGGATCTTAAGCTCTGTAGCCTCTGGTATTCCTAAAAAGACGCTTATTAGGCTATATCGAAGTGTAAGTAGGCTTGCCTATCACCACTAGGCAAGAGTAGACCTTAATGACTTAAGAGTTACATAATAGTAGCCCATCCTAGAATTCTAAGGTGGTTTGGGTTCGGCCACATCTAAGCATACAAGTGATAAAAAAAAAAAATTCCCTTAAATCCCCTAATGAGGGGCCTATTGGACCGGCTTCTTTCTATTAGGCCTACATCACTAAAACTCGATTAGTACAACTATATTGCAATATATACATAAAAGGAAATAAAAAAACTGAAAGCTCATTAATTATTATTCTTTCTTATATGGTTAGCCCATTAGAGTCACCAATTCTATCAAGCCTGATTTCGATTTTCCTTAATTTAACCTATATTAAGCCCAACTCATTTAATATAAATTATTCAACATTAAATTAAGAAAACATTTTTCTTTAAAAAGTATGTTTTAAGAAAACATTTAGAAAAATTGGAATCGCCAACCAATTAAACTGGTAAAAAGTGAAATTAGGGTTTTCGAATAGAAAAACCTTAATTTAGCCACTAGTTTGTAGATTTTCTAAAACAATTATTTTTATAAAATTAAACACAAAAATCTAAGCTTAAGGGCTGACCTATTAAGACTAAATCTCCATGTAAAGATGGAAAAATTAATGAGCTATATTTTTTATAATTCTTATAAAAGTACTAAGATATGTATATATATATAAAAGCGTAATCAAGATAAATTTTTAATATTTTTATTACGAATTTTCAAAAAAAAAAGTTTTTTTAATTTTTTATGGTTGCCTATGTACTCGCTAGTCAAAATCAAACCAACGTAGTTCTTTTTTTTTTTTTAAAGATTTAGTGGATGCATCTTTTATTTAAAAGAAATCAAGCTAAATTTATGTTAGTTATTAAATTATTATTTCTTAAAAAAAATACTTAAAAAGATCTAGCTTCATGAATCTATTTGAAAAAATTCTAACTAACTAAATCTTTTTAAAAACTCCAACTAAAATTTTTTTCTTTTATTAAAAGAAATCTAAATGTCAAAAATTGATTTTTTTTTTTAAATCTTAAATGCAAGATATACTAAGATACATATCTTAAATACATATCTTCTCCAAAGATACCGATATCAAAGAAAAGATATGTAACTTTTCAAAAATTACAACTTTTCAAAATATGTATCTTCTTTGAAGATATGAATCTCGAAGATAAGATATACAACTTTTCAAAAAATGCAATTTTTTATATGTATCTTAGATAAATATTTTCTCTAAAAATATGGATCTCAGCGAAAAGATACACAACTTTTCAAAAAATACAATTTTTGATACATATCTTAGATACATATCTTAAATACATATCTTCTTTAGAGATACAGATCTTAGAAAAAAGATATATAACTTTTCAAAAAAATGTAATTTTTTATTAAAAAATGCAATTTAACTAAAATTTATTAAAAAATTATAAATTATCTAAAAATTACGAAACAACGTGACAATTATTAAAATTTATAAAATAAAAACCTATACTAAAAACAAGTGTCATGCCCCGAAGCGACAAAGTAGTAACAGTCCCGCCATATAAATTATTCTAAGATAGAAGTTAGCTTTACAACCATTATCCTAAACCTGATCTACACAAGGTGTCTACGACTAACCGACTTTAAAGTAAACAGTTTGTAATTTAAATAAATCATTTACTTAAGAAAATAAGAAAATATATATATACATTAGAATTTAGTTATTACAATTAACGTTTACAACAATAATAGCTTAAACCTTAAAAATATATGTTTGTTCCTCAAATATTTTTCCTCACTCCCTAAGATCTAGCAGTTGCTAGCTTCAGAGTAGTTGTAAGCCGCATCTTAGCCAGCACCTATACGACATCTATAGGTATGTGAGCAACCACAACTTACTAAGTTGGGATGGAGGACTTAAAACTATACCACAAACACAAACAAGGTTATCAACCAACTTATTAGGTGCAATGTATGTTCAAGCAAATGCCGTCGTACGATGTTATTCGGCCTGTCGTGAGATTAGAGAAATTGCGCTCGCTCTAATCCGAGTTAAAGAGTTGTCATTAATGCAATAGCTCACGACAAAACCTAAGCTTGTGCAATGGAGATACCACTTCTCCCGCGATTACCTTCGAATCATTGACTTTACCCTCACCGCAACCTCCTCACTTGTCACTTAATTCAACTAAGGATGAAGAAGGGACCATTATGCAATTCTGTGCTATCTTTTTTTAAGGGGCCGGTATTTGGCCGGAGAATCCTAGGTTTCCCCTAATAGATTGCCATAAAGGTTTGATTATGATTACAAGTCATATATTTGATTAGGTCTAATTTAAGGTGATCAATCATTTTATACAAATCACACAATACAAGCTATAACAACAAACAAAATCATAGCATCACTCATAATCAAACACATGCACACAACAGACTATCTAACAAGCATAACCAGGCATAATCTCAAGCCTCTAAAATACTGCATTGTATTAATCCCAACTTATCTCGACTCCTCGCTCACTCACTCGAGGTTTGACTCGCTCAAGCTATCGCCGATCATCTCTATAACATAAACGTAGTTTCAGTTTTTCATATAACTATTATAGGTTGGTTTTATCCTATAACGCTTATTGTTATCTTTTGTTTAGGGTTTAATATGTCCAATTATATAGGTTCTCAAATTTTTTACAATTATTCTGAGTTTGGGGCCAGGTTTGGGTTCAGTTTCTGTATTGATTTCTAAATTTGGTTCTAGTTCAATTTCTTCGTACTGTTTTATACCTGAACTCTAGAAACTTGTTTTAACTCATAATGTGAAATTAATTACCTTACTTCTAGATATCCTAAATACCATAATTACCCATAGTCAGTATTTTATTATACCTAGTACACTTAAATCCTTAATAGTATACCAAATTTACTCCTAATGTAAGAAATTTTTATATTTTTCATATAATTACATAAATTCAAGATTTCTATCATATTTATTATATATCCCTATTATTTATATAATATCAATTTTTATCCTAACATTTTCTATTTATTATATTTTTGATAATTGCATATTATGTACTATCACTTATCATATATATAATACACATCTAATATTTCTATCACTCTAATTACCATCTCCCAACATCAATTATCATTTCAAAATGTATAAATTCATCCTAAATCAAATTTTACACCTAATTACCCTAATTCACAAAATTAACTTAAAATTTACTATTTTTCCTTATTACTTATTTACTACATAATTAACCTAATAATTACATCTAACATCCTAAATGCTACAAGTATCATACTTCATTGGATTTCAACATCCTAAAACATATAATTATTTACTAAATCAGTAATTAACCATTTAATTACTTAATTAACCCTAAATTATCCATTTTATGCCTAATTTTAAACCTAAAAATTATCTAAAAATTTCAAAAATTAATTTTTGAAAACAAGCTTCATAGCACTATTTTATATCATCTAAGTAATCTACACAAAAATTTTGGGCTTAAAACTATACTCCTAAAGTCATTTATTTCTAAACCAAAATATACTCGATTTTGCATAATTTCTTAAATACCATATCTCACAGGACATATTTTCATCAAAATAATATTTTTTCTAAAAACTAAATACAAAAATATTTCAGAATAACAAAATTCATAATTTTCTAAGAATATTTACTATTTTTACAAAATTACACAAAATCAAGCTAGAAATCGAACTTACCGGTATAGGTGGCTCTGGCCACCGCCGGCCGCCGTGGACTTATTGGCCGGTCTAGGCACTGCCATCACCGTGTGGTGGTGGCCGTCTACTCTCAATTGCTCGTCTGGTGTGGGTTCCCCTCTAAGGCCCTAATTGCACAGTTTTTCTTTTTCTAATCCTAATTGTCTCTCAATTTTGCCTCTCTCTCTATTTTTCTCACTCTTCAAACTGATCAAATAAGTTTCCAAAATTTTTTTGCTATTTATAGAGCTTTAAGGAAATTATTGTGCATTAATTTGATTAGACAACTACCTTATTTTCTTCCAATTTGCCTTTTGTATTGTTCTAATTTAATTGGCTAATTTTTTTCTTACTTTCCCTAGCTACCATGACCTAAATCTAGATCATTCCTTATTTTTTATAATTTTTTTTATTTTTTTTAATTAATTATGAATTTTCTTTAATTATTTAATAAGTTTTTAGCCAATTTAAGTAATTTCGCGTATTTTTATCTATACATAAATACATGTAAGGTATATGAGAACATTCCTAATTATTATTTAGGTCATTCTATGATTTTTAGTATACATATAATCTATCTCTAGTAATTTATTAGTTATTAAATTACACTTTTCGTCTTTTTGATAATTAATAATTATTATACTTAAAATTTGAAAATTTTATATTCTCCTATTTTATTACCTATTTTCTTAAATTCAAATTTACGGGATCATTTTTACTAATATTTCCAGCTTTACTTTATAATTTAGGCTCGATCGGATTTTTTAACCAATCGAAACCTCGAGTGGCTAATTGTGGGGCTTATAACAAGTTAGTAAAATAAATTAATTAATTAAACAATAAATAAATAACTAACTTAAAAAAATTATTCAATTATCTAAATGAGTCGGATCATACATGATCGAATGTGGGTGTTGTGAGCTGATCGTTAACCAATTGTGTACAGTGTTCACGTACTTGATGTAGAATTGATCATGTATACTTGAGATGCTTGTTGAAATCTGGACTGTGTATGTGTGAAATCTGATCGTGCATGTGTATTTAAATCTGACCATGCGTGTGTGTGTATTTGTGAGGACATGATCAATGTGTAAGGGACATGTATATGTCAGTGTGTAAGGGACATGTGTGAGCATGATGAGTGTACAGTAGTATATCTGTAATATGTGAATGTGTGTATGGAAATTGTGAATAGAGATGTGAATTTTGAAAATGTTTCTTTTTATAGCCTACTATTCACTATTTATAAGCCATAAGTTTGGATTTTTTTTTTATCATAGATTTAATCTTAATAAATCAAATATACGAAAGATATGATAATACTCAATTTAGATTAATTAGATTCACCAATGATTAAATCCAGTTTTCTAGAAAACCTTTCATTGATTTGAGCTTTCCATCTTAAGCCAAATTCAATCCATTTTAATTTAGCCCAAAATACCTACTAGCCCATTTAATAAATCCTAAGTCCATTTAACCTAATATAAATTAGATAAACATCCTCTTTATATTAGACTAGTCTAAAAATATTTTTAATAAAGCTTGATTCTTTAATGACTTATAATTTATTAAATTGACTGTACATCTCCATTATCCAATCTGACCCTAAGCGACTCAACTCAACTCGACTCTAGATGACACTTATATTATTTTTTCAGTTTTTGTTTTTTTACTTTTATTTATTTTATTTTTTAGTTATTTTTTGTTTTTTTCTATTATTTTTTAAATCCAATTTTTTCATTTTTTTTATTTTTTATAAACCTAGCATAAAAGTAAAAAGAAACTGAAATTAAAATAAATAGTGGCAAAAATGGGATGTCTACATGCTACAATTAGATTTATTTCTTATAAGAAAAATAGATTATGGATGGTAAAATGGTATTGTATCACAACTACATATTGAAGTAATTTTTAACAAGGAGAAAATTGATTATGAAGATGATAGTTTTATATATATATATAAATTTAATTGTTCTTTAATAGCTAGTGAACAAAGTTTTATGCGAAATGCAAGAATCGTAGCAATAAGATGCTAGTTAGGAGTAGGCGAGATTCGATTCGGTTCGGTATGATTCATCTCTCTTTACCAAACTAAACATAATACAACGGTTTGGTTTTCTATTTGGAAGTTAAACCTAACCATACGATTCGATTCATAAATTTTTCGAACCTAATTAAAACTAGTGCGATTCGGTTTGATCCGTAGTTCGAACCGTTTATGTCAAATTTTTACTAAACATTTTTATTTCAAACAAATATAAAATTTCAAATAGAATCTACTCAATTTAATCTTAATAACTGATACAAAATTACAATAAAGAATAACAAGATATGGAAAATTTGATGAAATTTGTGAAGATTAATAAAAAAATAATAAAAAAGTACAAAATAATTGTATAAATTTTTTTTATTTAACTAAACAGTTCGGTTCGATTCAACATGATACAGTTCAATTAGCTTCTCTGAATCGAACTATGAATCTTTTATGCATAACTGAACCAAACTGTAAACTAAACGGTTTATAAAAAAAAACCAATTTTTCAATTTGGTTCGGTTTGGTTTACGATTCGATCCACGATTCGCCCTTTTTTTGCCTAACCTTAATGCTAGTAGTTGGGATTTTAATACATCTTAAAATAGGTCAATTGATTAAGGTAATGTTATGTAATTTAAATTTTATGATTTCTTGTAATTTGTGTGAGCCCCATAACTTCGCTTAAATATTTTAAGTGAGTAATTTAAGGCGGACATGGAAGTTAGTTGATTAAGATGATATTTCACATGTGAATTTTAAGAGTTAGAAGATGACACACCGTGAGCCCTGAAATATAAAAATATAACAAAATAATATTGTTATAGCTAAAAATAGATAATTTTACTAAATTATACTATATTATAATTTATCCACCGTAAATGCATAAATTAGGCAACAAAAATTAACTGAACTTTAGAGATAAATTATTTAGACACTAAAATTATAAAGTAGTATAAAATAACTTATACAAACAGTACATGTACCTTGGGTGTGACTATTATATATAATTATATATTTGAAAATGTGTAAAATACCCAAAAATATGTGTAATTAACTAAAGATCAATAAGAAAAATATTAAAAGTCAATAAAAAATTTCTAAACAACTTGGATTCCATGGATTTAGGCATAGATAGCTCTATGACAAGTGTTGGAAAAATAATTATGGGTAGGACACCTTGCAATATTTGTTTTGAGGGTATAAAAGGGGGGTAAGAAAGAGAAAAACCCCATTTTCTTCATGCAAACTTAGGAAAATCCTTCAATCCTTTCTATAGGTTCCTTAAGATCTTAGATATCTAGAAAAAATTTGCAGAGTTAGAAAACTTGAGAGGAGAAATTATGGGGAAAATTAGTAAAAAACAAGGCAAACCGAGCAAATTTGTAGAGCAGGAACCTGTATGTAACCTGGGAACAAACCACCACCACTGGCCAATAGTAGGGGCAGCGTCTAGGGCTATTGATATGGTGGTGGTGGTTGTTGGTAGCTAGAGGGCCAATTTCCAATGAGCTTTGATTTTTCTCTGATTTTCATAAATTTTCTAAAATAATTAACTTAGGTTCGAAAATTTTGAAAATATTTATTTTGAAATATTTTTATACCTATTATTGGGGAAAAACATCATATCACAAAAATTTTGAAAAGATATATGACCTTCTTAACAAATCATGCGAAACCGAATATTTTTCAAAGTTATTTTAAATAAATTTATTATTGTTGTTGTTTTGAAACCAAAATTTTTCTAGAACTTTCCTATATTGCATATATGAATCTAGTAATAAGATTTTAGCCAAAAATATTTTATATGATTTTTCGTAATTTTTAAGCCTCTAAATTAGATTAAAAAAATGTTATTTTCTAAAAATTATGCACCATTAACTCAATGGTAAATAACATGCAATAGATCTAAAGCTTGTTGGTGTCATATGTCATGGTAGAGAGTGATCTAGAGTTGGTTGGATGGATTGGAGTTCAAGTTGTGCACAAATCATTGATTACGGATTACATGCACTGTGGTGAAAATATGAGGATTTGGAAGTTTGAGTGATATGGTCAACATGAGTATGTGGAACCTATTGTATGATCATGTTTTATCATGATTGTAAACTGGATTAGGATGTTAGGGTGAGTCACAAGGAGTAAACCTATAACTTGGTTCTATTTAGGGAGTTTTTTAGATGGCTGGTTCAGTAAAAGGATGACTTTAAAATCTTGGTATAGATATTTAATTAGAAGGTTAACTGGTATAAGAATCTTGAATATGATAATGTCAGAGTCTTAGTTAAGACAATATGCAATAAAAGAAGTATGGTTATGATGACTTTAAAGACATGTTTAGAAGGTTGATGAATGAAAAAGCTTTAACTTTAAATATTTTGAAGCCTCGCTTAAAGGGGTTGTTTAGTAAAAGAAGGGTAATCATATCAATTTCAGAGACTTAACTAGAAGATTGGCTAATTTAGAAGGCTTAGATGAAATTGTCTCAAAGACATCTTCAGATACCTAATCTCGAGTTCAAAGAGTTGATCAAAAAATTAGATAAGAAGACGGACTTAATTGTACCCTCATCATAAACTTGTTTAGGAAGTATTTGGCAAGAGAAATGTGGTTAGAATGGCTTCACAACTTGATTCAAGGATTGGTTGGTGTGAAAGCTTAGTGGAAATGACTTTAAATTCTTGTTTAGGGAGTAAACTGGAGTAAGAGTATAATTAGGATATTCTCAAAGACTTGATTAGAAGGTTTTGAGATCAAGACTTGGTATTAGGCAAGTTTTCAAAACCTTATTCAGAGACTTCAATAGCAAGTTGGAACTCATTGCAAAGCTTACACCCCTTGTTAAATATAAGTCATAATCACACTTAAATTATTGAAATGAACTTATTTAACTTTATATTTAGTAAAACTAAAATGATTATATTGATTCTTTCAAAAACAATTAATGCGGATGAGGTCAACCATCAAGACCATCGAGTGTCACATGTCTAAGTAAGTGAGATCAATTCTTTATTGCAATTTAAAGTATAATTAAGGACACTTATAGGCCTTAGTATATGTCTTAATTATGATTGTAAGTTAGTTGTCTATGAGTATGCAACAAGTGTACTTAAGTAATGTTTTATTATTTAGATTGCTAGTTTTTATGTATTGGTTGCTTGATGATATTGCTTGATCGAATTGTTTGAAATTGCTTAATCACCCCAAAAGAAATCAAACTAAAACTTGGCTTAGCTTCTAGCCAAACATGTATCGCCACCTACTAGGGGAAATGATGAAGTTTCTTGAACTAAATATGGACTCTTTGATGATGATAATAATAGAAATGGTCATTTCCCTACCCTTAATCGAACTAAGTAATAGGAAAGGAGATCATGGCAAGGTTGAGGATCATAGTTCGAAGGTAATCTTAAGTGGAGCATGTTTTTCCATTGCATAGTTTAGTTCCAATTCGCAAAGTGAATGGCATCAAACTCCTCGAAACCTGGATTAGAGCCTGCGTAATTTCTTTGATCTTACGACGATTGGTCAACATCATGTGATGGCATTCTCTTGAACTTGCATTGCATCTAATAAACCTTACTTGAAAACCCTAATTGCTTTGTATTGGATATGTGCTATTGTTTCTATCCTACTTACTAAGCAAGTTACCGCTCATTCCCTTATAGTTATTTTGCAAGTTTCCCAATAGATACACAGGTACTACTTTAAGTTCTAAAAGATTAGACAACAGGGTTAGAGAGTAAGATTTAAGACCAATTGGGCTAGATTCCTATTTTATTTATTGAATTTACTAACTCTTAGGAAAACTAATAAGATTTCTTCAGGTGATGCTCTAATTTTCAATTATTGTTATCAATACTTTATTTTGTAAACTTGTGAACTTTTATGAATCCTTATTATGTTATTTTCTAAAGTTATTTACAAAACTTGTTTTCTTCTCAAGCTTTTATACCACATAATCTCTTTCAACAGTTATTTAGAAAGTTGCACCACAATTTGATACCAAACAAGTATTGAATTGAATGACTCAAAGTTGTGAAATGGTAAAGGCCTTGTGTAAACTATACCTATGTTTGTAGATAGAGTGACTTGCTTCTAGCTTATATTGGTTTATACAATGAAACTATTATAACTCCCTAGTTTGGGGTGTGATAGTTCATGGTGGTATCAAAGCATGGTTCTTGGCCATTTGCTTAAAGCGTAACTCTTTTGAACTAACTTTGAAACGTTATAATTAAAATGAATTAGAATACTTTAGGAACATTGAGAGTTAGAGAAGTAAACGAGACGTAAAAGACTTAGAATTGTAAGTTATATGTGAGTTAGATATATGTATAAGATCGTATATAATGTAAAATAATAATGAGTAATAGGTAATGCTAATTTAACTTATGTCATGCTTACTTTCGGATTCTCAATCATTGACTTATTTCTGCTTAGGGATGATAATAGATGATGAAAAGCTTAGGGATTATACAATTTAATTGTAGGAATTGTTTTGAGATGAATTAATTAAGTACTATTCTATGTTTATGGTAAAATTATATGACTTGCATACAAGTATTGAGAGAATCATCTTAGAGACATTAGAATGATTGGATGCATTAGGAAATAATTGAATATTTATACTATTATTGTTATTTAGAGAAAGAATAGTTATTGAGTATGGAGGCTATATTGCAATGGTGTTAACGATGTAATTTTCAACAATTAAAGAGTCGATAAGAAGTTATTATGAAAATTATAATCGGTTGATAATAAAAGAATGCCATACTTTCAAAGATTTCTTCATTATATCATTGTGTGGTTTTGTAAACTCTCATTTGGAGAATATTAGTATAGAAAACCTACTTTAATAAATCTGAGTTCTTAGTTGAATTATAAGAAGGCCCCATGTAGCATTCTAAGAGCCTAATGGCAACTGATTAGAAATTATATGAAGATTCTGAAGAAGCTTCTAAAAGTTGCTTTAGTTATTAAAATAACTTGAGTTGAGAACTAAAGGATGGAAATAATTGGATATACAAATTTAAAAGTGTAAAATAGAGAAGAAAGGAGAACCTTAGGTAGAAAATTATTTATGAAAATTTGAAGTAGTAAGTTATCAGGAGACTAAAGAGATGATTATAAAATGGAACTTAATTAGAATATTAAGGATGATAGAGAAGTATAGCAAATTATAATATTTTGGATTCTAAAATAGGCAATAATGGGTTCTAACTCCAACTTGGAGATAATGATGTACATGTGAATAAGCATAGAAATAGACTTTTGGTGGATAAATGTAATGAATTCCAAAGAGTTTGGTAGTTTGTAGGTTAATAATTAGTAAGATTTTGAGGTGACTTCAAGTGATTAAATAGTTATGATAAAATCATGGATTAGGAACTTAATTACTCCTAATATTTAGTGGTTGTAATTTTCATAATGAACTCTTGTTGTTTGTAGAGCTTTATGTTGATTGCAATGTTTTACCTCTTTTATTAGTATAGATATGATCTTATTTTTATAACTAATTGTAATAATAACGGGAAAGAGAAACTGGAAGGCAAATATGTGATCTTTTGGTAGATATATATGTGGAAGTTATCTACGTGATTTTTATTTGTGTAAAGGATTAATTTTGATATGATTACTCTTAGATATGAAATTAGGACCTGATATACATTTGTGGAGCAAAGTTTAGATTCCGATGTATTTCGATTCTCTTGTTGATTTAGTCATGATTCTGTAATTGAGTAATTGAGGATGTAGTTAAAAACTAATATTTAAGAAGAGGATATGTGATCTTTCATATGTATAGAAGCTTGTACGCAGATCCTTGTTAGATGAAAATTAATGATAAAATAACTCATCTTAGGTGTTGGGGTAAGTTACAAAGTTCACTTATCTAAGGTAAGTTTGAATTCTGACATGTATTTATAAGATCATAAGTTGCGTTTTGAGGTATATGATTCGAGATGAAGTTAAAAGCATTTTGAGATGAATATATGGTAATTTATATAAGCAGGTCAAGCACTGGGAATGGAAATTTGAATGATATGAGAGGTAAGAGATATATAGTTATTAATGATGTTAAGTTATTGGAATTTGTAATTGTGGAAATTGACCTAAGTGAAGAGATCACAGGTGAGCAGAATCTAAAATATATGCTAGGAAAACTCTTGTTACCATCCTATAATAGAAAGAAATTGTGATGCCTTAGGAATGCATATGTTATTATATCATAGGTATGAATACAAGTGATATGATATTTACAAGTGTTGATTAGTACTCGATTCCTAATGAATAGAGACTTGAACATTACAAGGAATATTTCTTGATATTTGGTAAAATATAGGATATATTCGAGATGAATGATCGGGAGATGCTAAAATCTTAATGAAAGATTTATTGACAGGAACTAAATGACATGGAGTCAACAAAGAATAATTCTTTTAGAAGGTAGTTCAAAGACCTAAATTTTATGCTAAGTTCCAAAGTTGGATATAGAAATTTATCTCTATCCATGTAATTTTCCACAAATATTGCTTGCATAGGAAACTATACTTTTCATAGGAGTAATACAAATACCAAGAAAAGTTTATCAAAATACGAATAAAGACGTATAAAACATTTCAGAAAAAGATTGAAGCCGAATTCCAAAAGAACTTAAGGACACCGAGATTTAGGTATGTTGGAACCTAAAAAAAATTACATTCAAGATAATTCAAAGAATGATAGTGTAATTGACGATGGTGAATGGGGAGTTAATAATCAAATATAAAATATAAACCCTTCTTACTTGAAGTCTGGGTTTAAATGTACTTAGGTAAGAGCATAAAGTAAGATGAAAGTTTCTTATTATATAATGTTAAACCCCGTAACATATTCAAAAATAAGGATTTAGAGTTTGCTGGATTGCAAAGCTAAGGTGTTGATGTGATTTGAAGAACTAAAGGTAAGAATAGAGCAAAAATTTAAGACAAGATTAGGAGTTGGATCAAGATCATTTATGGAAAGTAGACAAGCTATAGCAAAAGGCAACATTAGGGAAAATTTCTTAGGAAATTGTGAGAGTTCTACTTTGACAACAATAATAAATATTTAGGATGAAGATCAAGGAGGAGATGAATAGAGCTATGTTTAGAAAGATGAAAACTAGTGACAACAAAGAATGTTACCACAGGAAAATGTGTAAGAAGATATTTGAAATGAGTTGAGATGATTTATGGAAATAAAAAGAGTAATACTTTGGTATAGCAAGATAAGATTGAGAAATAAACAATGAAGTTGTACATTTTTTGGTTGGTCACGAAAGTAAGTAAAGGACTAAACGGATGTTACTAGATTGAAATACAATTATTAAGCAATAGTACTCTTGAATATAATTTGAGTACATATAAATATGCAAAAAGAGGATGGTAATCTATAATTCCTATGTTTCCTTTACCAAATCTATTAAAAGTCATATGTCTTATTCTATAAATCCGTTGTCTTTGAGATAACTTAAACATATCGCATCAGTCATAACAACCGGTCAATGTCTTGATAATTCTAAATCTTTGTCAATTCTATGTCAAAATTCATCTATTGAGTCAATTTTATTTCCTTCTAAGCATGTGTATAGGGATTAAGATTTTCCAAACTCAACTCTATGATGGTATGTGCTAATTGAAGGAGTGCTTAAATCTTAAATTGCAAAAGTAATAGAAAGTGTGAGGTGGCAACTGACTAGTGTAGTAAAAGATCAATTAACTTAACTCAAAATTCATGATAGGAGGCAACCCATCAACATAATGGATAATTAGATTCAGATTGTTAATGAATAAGATGTAGAATAACGATGGAAGATATGATATGCACTAGTGGTAAGAATTGGGTTGCAAGACTATTGGAAAAATGTTATCTAGATTAAGAATCAAGAGATGATTCAAAACTATCATATTTAGGAATCGTAGATTTGAAAAACTTAGAACTCAAATTCAAAAAGGGATTGAAATCTAGAGCCAAGCGAATATACTACTTTAGAACTTAGTTCAAAAGTTATGAGCAAATATGAGATAAGCAAGTGATATGATGGAACTTTGTGGACTTATTAACATAGAAGTAAGTTATGGATCTATTGTATCTATATACTTAAACTAAACCCAATGAACAATATACGAATAATGGGAATTGGTGATATAAGGAAAATACCTAAAGATGTTGGTAAGAAAAGATGAATATGAAATGTAGACTTACTTTGCCTATGAGTGTGGTAGAATATTATAAAGTATATTATAGGGTGATAGTAAGTAGACTCATGAAGAATTCAAACATAGTATAGGAGTTAAACCAATGGACCTAGAATATAATTATATACTAAAGGAATTATCTATGCAAATACTGGATAAACAAATCTCCAAAATCAAGAAAACAAAACATAAGGTATGAGAAAGTACAATAAAGAGATAACTTTAAGCTAAATTGATTAACAATAAAGCTAATAGATCTATAAAAAGATTGTATGATGGAGAGCAACTTATTCAGATACTTGATAAATAAATTCAAAGACTATAAGTTTGAGATGTGGTTATTCTAGAGATTAAGTTAGTGATACATCTTTAATCCTATTTAATGGAATGTGAATGTATATGGACGTATTTAAATGTGATGTAAGTAAGGTGGATAATTGAAGTTTTAAGAAAAAAACTTTTCTAAAGGAGGGTGGAAATGTGAGCCTTATAAATTCACTTAGTTATTTTAAGTGAATAATTTAAAGCGTACATGGAAATTAGCTAACTAAGATGATATTTTACATATGAATCCTAGGAGTTAGACGATGATACTTTGTGAGTCTCAAAATATAAAAGTATAAAAAAATAATATTATTATAGCTAAAAATAGATAATTTTATTAAATTATATTATATTATAATTTATCCATTGTAAATTCATAAATTAGGTAATGAAAATTAATCGAACTTTAGAAATAAATTATTTGGACACTAAAATTATAAAGTGAAATAAAATATCATATAAAAATAGTATGTGTACCTTGGGTGTGACTATTATATATAATTATATACTCGAAAATGCTTAAAATACTCGAAAATATGCATAATTAACTAAATATTAATAGGAAAAATATTAAAAATGAATACAAATTTTTTAAACAACCTAGATTCCTTGGATTTAGGCATACACAACTTTATGAATAGGTGTTGGAAAAATAATTATGGGTAAGACACTTGGAAATATCCATTTTGAGGGTATAAAAAGGGGGTAAGAGAGAAAATCCCCATTTTCATCATGTAAGCTTAGGAAAAATTCTCCAATCCTTTCTGTAGGCTCCTTAGGATCTTAGATATCTGGAAAAAATTTGTAGAGCTAAAAAACTTGAAAGGAGAAATTATAGGAAAAATTAGTAGAAAACAAGGCAAACCGAGTGTAGAGCAAGAACCCGCATGTGACTTGGGAACAAACCACTAGCATCAACCAATAGTTGGGGTAATGTCTAGGGCTACCGACATGGTGGTGGTGGCCGTTGGTGGCTGCAAGGCCAGTTTTTGGTGAGCTCTAAATTTTTTGCAATTTTCTTAAATTTTCTAAAATAATTAAATCAGGTCCTAAAATTTTTAAAAAATTTATTCTAGAATATTTTTGTACCTATTTTTTAGGAGAAATATCATATCACAAAAATTATGAAAAGATATACAACCTTTTTAACAAATCGTGCAAAATCAAACAATTTTTGAAGTAGTTTTAAATAACCTTATTGTTATTATTTTGAAACAAATCTTTTTCTAAAACTTCTCTATACTGCATATATGAATCCTATAAAAAGATTTCAACCAAAAATATTTTTTATGATTTTTTGTAATTTTTAAGCTTTTGAATTTGATAAAAAAATACTATTTTCCAAAAATTACACGCCATTAACTCTATAGTAAACAACATGAAATAGATCTGAAGCTTGTTAGTGTCATATGTCATGGTGGAGAGTAATTTGGAGTCAGTTGGATGGATTGGAATTTGAGTTATACACAAATCATTAATTATGAATTACATGCACTATGGTGAAAATATGAGGATTTGGAAGTTTGAGTCATATGGTGAGCATGGATATGTTAAACCTATCGTATGATCATGTTTTATCATACTTGTAAACTAGATTAGCATGTTAGGGCAAGTCACAAGAAGTAAACATATAACTTGATTTTGTATAGAGAGTTTTTTAGATGGTTGATCCGATAAAAGGGTGACTTTAAAATCTTGGTATAAATACTTAATTAGAAGGTTAACAGGTATAAGAATCTTGAATATAATAATGTTAGAGTCTTGGATAGGACAATGTGTGATAAAAGAAGTATGGTTGTGATGACTTTAGAGACATACTCAGAAGGTTGGTGGATGAAAGGACTTTAACTCTAAATATGTTAAAGCCTCGCTTAAAGTGGTTGTTTAGTAAATGGAGGGTAATTGTATCGATTTAAGAGACTTGACTAGAAGATTGGCTGATTTAGAAGGCTTAGATTAAATCATTTCTAAGATATCTTTAGAGGGTTGGTCTACAAAGAGGAGACATAATTTTTAGTTCAGAAAGCTGATTAGAAAGTTGGATAAGAAGAGGGACTTAATTGTACCCCCATCATAAACTTGTTTAGGAAGTATTTGGCAAGAGAAATATGGTCAGAATGGCTTCGAAACTTGATTTAAGGATTGGTTAATGTGAAAGCTTAGTGAAAATGACTTCAAAGTCTAGTTTAGAGAGTAAGTTAGAGTAAGGGTATAATTGGGACAATCTCAAAGACTTGATCAAAAGGTTTTGAGATCAAGACTTAATATTAGGTAAGCTTTCAAAACCTCATTCAAAAACTTCAGCAACAAGTTAGAACTCATTACAAAGCTTACGTCCCTCATTAGAGATAAGTCATAACCACACTTAAATTATTAAAATGAACTTATTTAACTTTATATTTAGTAAAACTAAAATGATTATATTAATTATTTAGAAAACAATTGAAATGGATAAGATCAACCATCAGGATTGTTGAGTGCTACATGTCCAAGTAAGTGAGATTAGTGCTTTACTGCACTTTGAAGTATTATTAAGGATACTTATGGGCCTTAGTATGTATCTTGATTATGATTGTAAGTTAGTTACCTGTGCGTATACAACGTGTGTGCTTAAATAATGTTTTATTATTTAGAGTGCTAGATTTTATGTATTTGTTACTTTATGATGTTACTTGATTGAACTATTTGAAATTGCTTGATCACTTTAAAAGCAATCTAACTAAAACTCAACTTAGCTTCTAGTCGAGCATGCATTACCACCCATTAAGGGTAATAACTAGGTTTCTTAGGCTAAACATGGACCCTTTGATGAGGATAGCAAAAATAGTCATTTCCCTACCCTTAGTCGAACTAAGTGACAAGAGAGGAGGTCATGGCAAGGTTAAGGACCGTAGTTCGAATGTAGTCACAAGTGGAGCATGTTTCTCCATTGCACAAGCATTGGTTTGATTCTAATTTGCAAAGTACGTAGCATCAAACTTCTTGAAACCCGAATTAGATCGAGCGCAATTTCTCTGATCTCACAACGACTGATCAACATCGTGTGATGACATTCACTTAAACTTACTTGCATTACATCTATTAAACCTTGCTTGAAAACCCTCATTACTCTATGTTAGATATGTACTATTGTTTCTATCCCACTTACTGATAAGTTGTCATTCCTCTTATAGTTGTTTTGTAGGTTTTCCAATAAATACACCAGTACTGCTCTTAGTTCTAGAAGAATAGAGAACGAGGTTGAGAAGTGAGATATAAGACTAATTGGCTAGATTCCTATTTTGTTTATTTACTTTACTAACTCTTAGGAAAATTAATAGGATCTCTTCAAGTGATCCTCTAATTTTTAATTATTGTTAATGGCACTATATTTTGTAAATCTATAGATTTTCATAAATCCTTATTATGTCATTTTTTCAAGTTATTTATAAAACTTGTTTTCTTATCAAACTTTTATACCATAGAATCTTTTTCAATGCTTATTTTAGAAGTTGCGCCATATATTGATGGCAAACAAGTATCGAATTGGATGACTTAAAGCTATAAAGTGGTAAAGACCTCTGTAAGTTATACCTATGTTAGCGACTACAGTGGCTAGCTTCTAGTTTAGAGTGATTTACATAGCGAAGATATTATGACTCCTTGGTTTAGGACATGACAATTTGGTTAAATTTTATTTTACTAAAACTTTTATTTGAGTTGTAATTTTATATTAAGTGCTACTACCTCATGACATTTGTATTTGTATAATTTAAGTATTATTATTGTCTATTTAACTTTTGCATGAGTAAGTATCTTATAGATTTTTTTACAACTTTTTATCGATAAATAAGTTCAACTCAGATACAAAATATGCTTATTAAATGTATTGGGTTATTGTTTTAAGTATTCAAATACGATTAATAAACGAATCATATCACGGGTTAAAATTTTTAATACACAAACTTGTTTAAATATATATATAAAATACGACATGATAACACTAATCATTAGCGCCACTTGACCCTATGCTATTCTTCATGATGTAATCATATAGGATTCTAACGAAGCACTTAATTGTATAGGAGAGAAAAACACCGGTCATAAGTTTGATCAATAAAAGAATGCATCGCTTGGTTGATTATGTAAGTGACAAATACAAGTATTTTTTATTTTCTAATATTCATTGTACATTATATCAAAGAGTAGTATATATATTATAATATTTGATCCCTTGACAAGTATCCTTATAGCACTAGGTGACATTTTCATTTTTACACTTTCCAGTGCCATGAAGAGCTCAACAGAATGTGATCGTCTTAAAAAGCTACTCCGTTCTTTAAGATAAAGTGTTCGTTTGGGTATTTGGCTGGCCTAGTGTACTTCTCAGGGCAGTTGTGTTTCTGATCACTCAGTTTAACAATGCTGTATGTCAAAATGACGTCTTGTGAAATGCAACAACTAATAATAATCCTTTTATCAAGGACCGATGCAGGCTTGTATAGTTTGGGGGCCGGAATTTGTCTTACGTAAATAAATAATACTCACTAAAAATGGTATATTTTATATACATTAAATCATTTTATTAAGGAATGCATCTACGATATTTTTAAAAGTTCAATAAGATTGAGATCACTTTCTTTTTTTTTTTTTTGTATAAAATGATTTTGGATTCTTACTACACTTGGTAAGGATTAAAAGAATAAACTTTTTATCTTTTTATTGGGACACATGTATTATCTTAATTGAATTTTAATTATCAATTTATAAAAAAATGGAATTTACGTGCAACACTTGTATAGGTTCCATCAACAACAAAAGTAAATCACAAAAAGTATTTAGGCAAAAACAAAAGGTTATATAAAAAGAACAATATAAAATAAAGATAAGTATTCTATGATTTTTAGAGATGCTCTTGCAAGATTGTTCCATGAGTAATGTTAAAAAATAATAATAGTAATAAATTTCAATATAAAGAATTACATCAATTGTTTATACTATCCATTCATTTCCCTAATATTAACTAAGGAAAAAAAAAAAAAGAGTGACAGAGAATCAAAACATCGAGCAATGTGGAAATATATTATATTTACAAAAAAGATCGGATCTATTATAGTATTCATAATATAATCACCTTTTAATTGTGAAATTTTTAATATGTAGATGTCATATGAATATTTATATAGTTACTAATAAAGAATTACATCAACAGTTTATAAGTACAAATAAAATATTAACGTTTTAATAAATAATTAAAATAAGGAATCGCTATTGTAACACCATTAATATTAACTAATATGTCCATTACTTACATGGTAGCACATGGCATACATGTGGTAAGCATGTCGTGCTGACACATAAATAAGTAGGAAAAATTAAAAAAATAAAATAAAATAATAAAAAATAAAGAAACTTTGAAAAAAATAATAATAGGAAATGAAAAGAAAAACTGTAAAAACACAATGAAATCATAAAAAATATATATATAAAGAAATTAAATAGAATATTATTAATTAAGAATAAATAGTTAGATAAAAGATCCCCACCATTCTCAGTTGTCGACTTGTAGCCTTGAACAGTAAAACCACTCGCATTTTTACATCTTTAGCTTGCGCCAGTTCATTATTGTCGGTATATTCCTCCGCGGGAAGTCCAATGCCAAATGTTTTTCTAAGCTTTGACGGCCTAGATTCAAGCATCTCACAAGTTTTGAAGCTGCCGTTATTATGAAATAGATTCAAACATCTCACCGAGAATGGTGGGGATCTTTTTCTGATTTTTTATTTTTAAATAATTATACTATACCTAATTTCTAATTAATTATTTACTCATTTTTCTGTTTTCATTTATATCATGTTTAGTATGAAAAAATAATCCATAATTGAATGGAATAAAATGGATTTAAAAGGAATGAGGACTGAAATCATAAATCTTTTTCTATATTTAGATATGACAACAAAATAAAATAAAATGGAATGATATTAAATAAAAAAATAAAATTATTTATAAAAAAAAATCCTTAATTATTTTATATTACAATTTCTTTTAGGATTAAAATAGCAATTTTAATTAATCATAATTAATAAAGTGAGAATTGAATTGCGATTCTTGCTTCAAAACATGAGAGTAGGAATGGAGTCTAGAATTACCATTTTATTTCGTTCATTCCTGTATACCAAATGTAATATTAGTTTTTATAGTTTTCTTTTTCGTTTCTTATTATTATTGTTATTATTTCAATTTTTCTTTAGTTAATTTTTTTTTTATATTTTTTCAACTTTTCCTATTTATTTATTATTAATATATATAGGTCAACGTCACTTGTCTACCATTTTTATGCTACATAAGTGCTACATGACAAATAACAGACACATCAGCTAATACTAATGGGAATATAATGGCAATTATTTATTTTAACCATCTACAAAACATTAATCCCTTATTTTCACTTCATTAAATGTCAATTCAAATACCCCAAAAGTTAATACCTTCTAATATAATTCTCCCAATTCCTAATGACTTTTGATAATTGAAAATTTTATATAGGTACCAACTAATTTTAGTAATTGAAATTTAATCTTATTAGATATTGAGGAAAGGAAAGACCAAGAAGGGTATGAAAACATTTAATGAAAGACAAACAATAAATGTAAGTAGAAAAATAGTGTTAGTAATTGGATTTGAACCCATTTTAAATATAATTAATGACGTAAATATCTTTTGTAATTTCAAAATATATAACCTAATGCATATCTTTTCCTTTTTAGTAAATTTTAATAATTAATCTTTTTCTAGACTATAGTTATTTGCTTTGTTGTTCAAACAATAAGTAAAACTGTAATTACAAAAGAGTAAAACATAGAATGACTGTAAAGAGGACTAATTAAAGATAAAATATAACATTTGAAGGGATTATTGAATATTTAATACTATAAATACTTACTAGAACAAGATAATATAAATCAATATAAAGAAAATTTCAATTTATGATGATATAAGAACTATTTAGTTAGTTCTTATCTACTACTAGTAGTGCACTTTTTCCTTAGGCTGTTTAAGGATGAGCTCGGCTTGCAACCTACCTATTTAGAAGAAAAGAAAGGAAACATATCGAGTGCATATAATAAGAGAATTATACTTAAAATTTCTACTTATCAAAATCTAAAGTATGGGAAGATACCTCAATCTAACCTGCCATAACACCTCATAACTTTCTTTTTATTCTTTATAATAGTTAAATAGTATATTTTCCCAATAACAGTCTATTTATGGATCTTAATAGAAGCAAGATAACTATCACAAAGCATATTTAGCATTCTACTCATATCAATACTTATAAACTCCCTCTAGGAATGGGGAATTGAAATCTAGAAATGACCTCCCTCTTTATTATAATCTTGGTTATTTATTCTTCACCATCTCACTAACTTGAATGTTGAAGTACGTATGTTAGAGACACCTTTAACCTCCCCTAATACTCCATGTTTGCTTCTTATGCAGGCTTAACCTAGTAATATCAAGCCATAATTCACAACTAATAATTAGCACCCATTATTTATGACTTAAATACCAAAACTCACACATAAAGTCAACCACCTCACCTACCATCCAACTTTCTACAAGATCCTCTATAGAATACTGAGAATGAGGACCATTAAACCCTATAACTATGACAAACTCAAAGTAGCAAATGATTTGCTCTATTTAAGTATCAAATGGAACCAACACCTTAAGCTACAGATAACAACTCATTAATAACAACTTGAATATAATCTTGCCTTCGTCTTAACACAATGATCAAGAAGGCAATGGTAACCCCCAACCTACTAACACTCTACCTCTAAGGAGCAAATAAAGCAACATACTTCTAAAGACACATATGATTTATGACTTTAGATCGAATAGTACCACTTCTTCTTGTGGTAAGTTCTTACATAATTTCCTTCCCGTGCAACACCTTCAAAGCATCTCTAGCAAAAGAAAAATAAATTAGCATACATTGATACTAAAAGCTGGATGATATAATGTCTTAGATGCACTTCTTCAAGGCCTCAAATGTTATACTCCCCATCTCCCTCACCACAAGCCCCCTGTTGCACAGCACCCAAAGAAAGACATACATCCAACCTAGCTCCACCTGAATGCATTGAAGCTTGAAGACTACCAAAATGAAGAATAGGTAAGCCTACATAGGTTTTCCCCTTAGCACTCAAGCCAACTCTTCTCACTTATCCATCAACCTTTAGATAGCTCTACATTTTATTAACTTAACCCCGTTCTTAAGGATACTTGTTGGCCATATGGTTATATTTAACACCGTACAATAGGCTTTTTACATTACCTTTATACTACTTCCCCCTCTACAATAGCCATTACAAACACATCCATTATTACCTTCATCACTAGCCCTTTTTTTTTTCTTAGGTGGGGAGAGGGGGTGGGGTTTAGGGGGTTGGGATGGGGAGGGAAGAGAACCTTATGGATCTTTGTAAACAAAAGAAAACAAAGAAGAAGATGACATTCTCATACCTAATTGAATAATGAGAAAAGGCCTTTAGAATGTCAAGGAAAGGAGGTTTTTCTAAACTAAAGGAAAGCTTCATGGAAATGGAAGTCAAAGCAAGTGAAATAAAATAATGCAACATGGATGTCCTCCTTTTGTAGAGAACAAAGACCTCGAGAAAGCAAAAAGACATTGCAAAGTTGAAGAAGCACCTTTAACTTAATAGCTATCTACATATCTTCATCTAAACACCAACAAATAGGATCATCCACATTGCCATCATGTTGTTATGGCAGCAGCATACGTACGGACACACTCAATCTACAAGTAACATGTGTTCCTAACAATTAATTGCACACGTTAACACATACAAAAGGAAATCAAATTAGCTTCATATCACAGGCCAAGCAATTATAATATTAGAAATGATTAACAATTAATAGTAATGCAACCATTGCATAAGACATGCTCAATACAGTTCCTCTCTCTCTCTCTCTCTCTCAATAGAATTGGGTTTTTATTTTATTTTTCGGTTGGGGGGAGTGGTAAGGGTTAGGTAGGTGGGTTAGGGGTGTTAAGTAAGGGGGAAGGAGCTATAATAAGGTCCTTAGCAACTCACCAAATTGCTCGATGACACTTCTCTTCCTATACCAAATCACTTCCACTTAAGAAAACAGCTCAGCTTTGCTACCACTTAAGTACTTGAACAACTAGTCAAGACCTCTTATACAAGTTGCCGACCCATCATTATGTCCAGGTTAATACTCCATCGAATACCTTACGCAAGAGATGGATTGTGCTTAATTTAGTGTCCGAGCCTCAAGTTACCCATCCAAATGCTCAAGAGGAGTCCTAAACAAGTTAGGAGCTAATTAGCCTTTGGATTACATTACCCAACAACCTATATCTCTTAGGCTGTACACACTTTAGATTACATTGCATCAATGGCCCTTACTCATATTCTTTTGAAGCCTGAATGTGAATCACCTATCTTTGCCGATTTATTGCAAACGAAGGGGAAGGAGATAAGTGTTAGTAGTACATTTTTGCCCTAAGCTTTCCAAGGATGAGCTTAGCCTGTGGTCCACCAATTTGGAAGAAAAAGAAAGAAATGTATCAAGTAGATATAAGGATCATATATTAAGATTCTTTATACCTAAGTCTATAATACGAGAAGTCCCTTAGATCTAACCTATCATTCCATACATTCTACTCCTCTAAGTATCTCTATACTCTCCCTAAGTAGGGGAACTAAAATCTAGTCACAACATTCCTTTATATTTCAACCTTAGTTGTTTATTCTTAACAATCTCACTAACTTAAGCGTTGGAGTGAACACACTGGAGACACCTCCAACGTCTTACGATAGTTCATGTTTGCTATCTTTGCAAGCATAACCAAGCAATATCAAGCTAATCACAGGCCTAACTCTCCCTATCAAGAATTTGCAATCAACACCTACATGAAACCCTTCAAAATAATTAATGTTTGCATGTAACAAATGTGCATGTAAGAAATGTACTAAAATATTTACTTTATGGAAGATTGCATAGTAGGTATATATTTGATGCATGTAATTTAAGCTTATAATTTATGAAACATTTGGATCATCAAAACTAGAAAATGAAGGATTAATCATAAGAAATAATTAATCCAGAAGTGGGTTAGAAATAGAAGCAATCAGAAGAATCATAAACAAGAAGCCATTAGAAGTTGGTTAGAATTAGAAGTAAGCCAAAAGTTACCATTAAAATCATACTTAAAAGCAAAAGGGGTTTGAGATAAGAAGTGCTATTTTGATTTTTAAGCCTGCAAATAAGTCAACTTTGAAGGGCTAAAATTTTTTTCATATGAGAAGTTACGAGATCTATAATATATCAATAAAGATTTATTCAAGTCTACTATAGCTTACTACTTTGCCCTTTAACACTATTTCTAAAGTCAAATTTATGTGTTTTTATAAATACCAAGTTTTCAAAGATTTTATGATAATTTTGTAAAGTTTATTTTGATTTTTTCTTATTGATTTTGAATTTATTATTCTCATTGATTCTAAGGTTTTAAGCCTACAAAAAGTATTATGTAAGAATTGTAATGGCGGTTACAAATTAATGTTAGCTTGTTTGTTCTCTCATATTATTGTTTTGCACTATATTTTGCACCAATATTGGTATTTATGTCACAATATTTTTCTTCTTTTTCTTTTATTTGCATAGACCATATCTATAGAACACCTTTAGAGCATTGTATGGGCACTATATGTGTAGAGTGTGGTACAGTGCTCTCACGTAATCTATAGACCATGGTATATATAAGAAGATTTTTTGTTTTAATATATTGTATGAACTTTTTTGCGGTGTATCATGGTATGGTATATGCAATGCTCTTTCTCCTTTGATAAGGTAATTTTCTTACTATTGGGAATCAAAACCCCTTCTTCTTGGATTATAGTGCCATTTTAACGTGGCTGAGTGATCAATAATACCTTCTATGTATTTAGCTATATGTCAAATTGATTAGAAACAGATAGTCATCATACAAACTTTTACCAGTCAGCTACCTCATAACCATTTAACCCAAATAGATAGTTAAAAAATGTAACGTATCCTCAACCTTTTTTATTTGTTTGGAAAGCGCAGCCTCTACGTCAGTCAATCAATTGAAGAAAATTCCTCTCAATATTTTGCTTAGAAGTTTGCCCTACACATTATGGTTTACTATTCAATTCCTATACCTAATCAGCTAGAATGCATTACCATACGTACCTCACTTCTATACACCAATAGCTATATATATATATGAAACACCAAAGTTGCTCCAACGTACCTCATATCTCATAGCTGTTCACGTAAAAACTAAACTTCAAGCACTTTTGTCAACATGGGCAATATGTTTCCTAGGAGGTTAACATTAATTCTTGTTTTTCTAGGTTCCTTCTGGTCTCTGACTCCTTCATCCTTTGCCGCCGTTAAACAGTACCAATTTGATGTAAGTTTTTCCATGCATGCTGCTAAATGCGGTTTGCTTCGCTTGCTTTTGTTCTATATGATGGGTATGATCACTTCATGGAGATAGGTTTCTAATTATTTTAATGTTTGTAATTCTAATTATAACAGTTAAATACTGCAATGATGATCAAAAGTGGCTGTACTAATTAACTGGTAGTATTTCATGCGACTTTCTTTGCTAAATGTTATGCTCAATTATCACTCTCCTATTGGAATTTAAGCATAAACGTGATATCCAAGTTAGGCTAAAGTGGTAAAAAGAAAAAAAAAAAAAAAAGGTAGTAGCACTTGTATTGATAAGAGATAGTGGAAGATGATCGCAATAATAGATGATTATATGATAATATAGTTAATATTATATCGACATAATGAAGAATTGAGAACAATATTTTTCATACTATAATGAAGATTCTTTCCTAATTTTTAATTACAACTTTCCTCAGAAACAAAGCCATTTTGTATTTTCAATTGTATTTACTAAGTAATGCCTGAATGCATTTTGGGTGACTTAAAAGATCCCCAACAGTTTTTTTTTTTTTTTTATTTATTTAAAGTCCCCTATTAAATAATAATTGTTTCTGTATAAATGTGTGGATTTTATACGTGACACGTTTATTTTGTTCTCTTCCTTTCAGATTCAAGTGAAGAATATAAGCAGACTGTGCCTTGCAAAGCCAATTGTGACCGTTAATGGGATGTATCCAGGACCAACTATATACGCCAGAGAAGGGGATAGAGTTCAAGTCAATCTGACAAACCATGCTCAGTACAACATATCTATCCATTGGTAAAGTTAATAATAATAATAATATTATTATTAATAAGAAGTTGATAAATGAATATATCGATCTTAAAGGAAGAATACAATTTTTCCGTATATCGTAGTTATCAAATAATGTCGAAAACTTGTATTCTAAAAGAGTGATCATACTAAAATAGCTTTTCTCTACTCCACTTGCTACAACCCCTTTATAGTTCAATTTACATAAGCCATGCGTTTTTTAGACCATGTAAGATACCAAAACAGTCTTATACATAATAGTCTCTAATAACGTTATAGCTATAAAACTAAACTAACTCATAACCATCTGGAGATGTAATAATGAAACATCTTCAAGCACTATGAATAAAACTTATTATCATTTGATAAATGTTTTGACAAGCAATATTCAAAGTAGGATGTATTTGAAAATCAAGAATATTTAGTCAAAACTATATGCCCTGGTCTCAGTTTATCAAACCCTTCAACCGGTTTTTTCACTCCTTTCCTTTCTAGCGATGTTGCGGTACAAATTTTTTGAGCTGCAGTTCTCTACTATTTGTTTTTTTCGCTGTCCATGGCTTTATTATGTGTTGAAGATGCAATAATATACCAAGTAAGCACCAAGTCGATGGAGACATGCCCGTCAAATTATATTGAAGCCGTGATCTCATCCCAATGTTTATCTATATAGAGTTGTTGCGATAAATTAATTGATGGATGTTTGTAGGCATGGATTGAAGCAATATCGCAACGGTTGGGCAGATGGACCGGCTTACATAACTCAATGTCCGATGCAAACTGGAAAAAGCTACACTTACGATTTTAATATAACAGGACAAAGAGGAACATTATGGTGGCATGCTCATATTTTATGGCTAAGAGCTACGGTTTATGGTGCCATAGTGATCATGCCCAAAGAAGAAACTCCATATCCATTTCCACAACCCAGCAGTGAATTCAATATATTGCTAGGTGAGCTAATGATATTAATCTCTTTCTTGATAAGTAGGATAAAAGACAAAATAGAAATGATAACAATTTGTATAACATGTAAAAGAAAGAAACAAAATGAGAAATAGCATGAAAGTAAGCTCCACCTCATAAGGCAAAGTAACCTCTACAAGAGAATCGTAATATAATGCATATATTTAATATTGATACGTTATATTTTTACTGTGTGGTACTGCAGGTGAATGGTGGAATGCTGATATCGAAGAAGTAGAGAAGCAAGGAAACAAGTTGGGATTGCCACCAAATATGTCAGATGCTCACACAATTAACGGAAAGCCTGGATCACTTTTTCCCTGTTCCAATAAGCGTAAGCAATCCAACATTATATATTTTGTCGTCAATTCATAAACGCATATCTAGCTTGAACCATTGAAATTTAATAATGTTTCCCGTCGTGTGATTACACGGTAAAAGATTTGGTTCAATCATTTTTGTTAGGCCTTGTTACATTTTACCTTCTGATAATCTCTTTCAGATACATATGCAATGGAGGTTGAAGCAGGAAAAACTTATCTCCTAAGAATCGTCAATGCTGCCCTCAACGACGAGCTCTTCCTCTCCATTGCTGGTCACAACATGACAGTGTGGGAGGTTGACGCGGTGTACACGAAGCCATTCTCAACTCAATCCATCTTAATTGCTCCTGGTCAGACCACAAATGTCTTAGTCCAGGCCAACCAAGCACCCGGGAGATATTTCATGGCCAGTAGGGCTTTTGTGGATGCACCGATTGCTGTTGACAACAAGACAGCCACAGCAATCCTTCAATACAGAGGCATACCAAACTCTGTTATTCCTACTCTTCCTAAATTACCTGCCCCTAACGACACTGAATTTGCACTGAGTTACAACAAGAACCTAAGAAGTTTGAATTCACAACAATTACCGTGTAATGTACCCTTAAAAGTTGATGGGAATTTATTCTACACTGTGGGTCTAGCCATGAACCCTTGCCCTACTTGTGTCAATGGGACTAGATTGCTTGCTTCCTTAAACAATATTTCATTTTCAAAGCCGCAAATCGCACAACTTCAATTTGTCTGGGGTCTTCACAGCTGATTTCCCTGATCGTCCTCCAACCTCATTTAACTATACAGGTCCACCACTCACTGCTAACCTTAAGACTCAGCAAAGTACAAGGATTAGTAAGATTGCTTTTAATTCAACGGTCGAACTCGTGTTGCAAGACACCAATCTCCTCACAGTGGAATCGCATCCGTTCCATCTACATGGCTATTATTTCTTTGTTGTTGGGACGGGGATAGGAAATTTTGATCCCGCAAAGGACCCTGCCAGTTACAACTTAGTTGATCCAATAGAAAGGAATACTGTCGGAGTTCCTACAGGTGGTTGGACGGCGATTCGATTTAGAGCTGATAATCCAGGTAACTTATTATATTGCTTTGCTCTCATTTGGAAGTCATACAAAATAAAAGAATAGGTTGTTGCCTAGTATTCCCAATTCGTTGATACTCATTTATGTTTGGATCTTATGCATCTTTATCCTTACACACAAAACTGACGTTTTATGTACTTGTGTGATTTTCAGGTGTTTGGTTTATGCATTGTCATTTAGAACTCCATACAGGCTGGGGATTGAAGACAGCTTTTTTGGTTGAAGAAGGACCAGGACCAGATCAATCTATATTGCCCCCACCTAAGGATCTTCCGCAATGTTAAATTGAACTTCTTGCTTTCATATGTAACAAAGAAAGATTAATAATATCGGCATTGTCTTATATTGATCTATTCCTGCAAAAGTTGCGGGAGATCTCAATGCTATGTGAAATTTGAGATAGCAACTCGGACAACTTTAGAATCATTCATTATTTGATATTTGAATGAAATAATAAGACTCAAAGCAAAGGAAAAAAAAAATATTCTTTTTTGAAAATTTTGTTATTCAATTCGTCTTCATGTTTTGGCAAAAAAAAATTGTCTTCATGTTGTTATAAGATATCACTGAGTGAAAAAATGAGAAATATATGGAAAGATGCACCAGCTCAAGTTTAAGAAAGTTTATGTATTATGACAGGTGCAGGGCCTACTGTTGACATCCACCTATTAGATATATATGGGGAAAATAATTGTGCATCTTGCAATTGTTGAAAATATGAAACATTGATATAGTTAAAAGGACCAAAAAAAAAAAAAAAAAGATATTTATTTTAGCCTAAATTTATCTTTTGTGCTAAGTGCATGTTTTGATCCACGGAAACCTTAGTAAAGAAGGAAAACGATTTGTTTCCTAGTTCCTTCATTTGATAGACATAGCATTATGGACAGAAAAGAAAGTGCATGGAACTTTGTACGGATCCTGCGGATTGCTATCTCAATGGTGAAATGATGGACCATACAGTTCCAATAGCAAGGTCATAGAAATTCCTGAGTATTGAAAAACTTGGTTTTGAAGAGTGTTTGTAATAAAATATTTCCTTAAATGTAGAGGGCACATCAAAACATAAAGAGTTTTATAAGTCGTACTTATAATTTGCTAAGGATTATCTCAACTCTTCCAAAATACAACTGAGTAGTGTAAAGACAAGAGTAGCAGTCTCTTATCCTTAATTACCACGATAGAATTTATAGAATATTTGAAAGGCTTCCTTAAGCATTGCCTGAGAAAGAAATAGACAATAATATACGTAAAATGTATGTTAAAACTTCTACACACAAGAAATATACGCCTTGTTGCTTTTTCACTACTCACCGAAAGTTATGACTCTTCCAAAGTTTATGTCTAGTGAACACTTCTAATGTCGATCAGTGGATTGAGTTTGAATCAATTACTAGCTAATCTAGATAGGAAAGATTACAACTTAAATAACCAAAAAGACACATTTGTTCAAGCAATAGATACAATCCCTCAAGCAATAAGCAAGAACCAGCAAAATTCTATGGAAACATTAAGTCCCTGTGGTCTTTTGCCTGGATCTTCTAAACAAATTGTCTTATATTGGGATTACTAACTAATGATTCTACTATAGATTCCTTGTGTGGACTGCTAATTGGCGGCTTTGTCCAAGGTTCCCTTATTGCTAAACAGGGTCTAGATACTCGAGATGGATTCGAACACCTCGTACATAAGAGCCAGAATTCTACTCCTGGCATGGACACATATGGTCTTAGCTAAAAATATTGGAAGTCACATTCTTTATGAATTGAAGTAGTGATTTGAGAGAAAGATACGTTCATGAATCAAATCATAATATAATTAAAATAGCTAATATAACAAGAGGATATAATTAGTTTAACTGATGGTGACAGACAAACAACCCAATAGAGATGTTAAAAGGAAGCAAGTTGTTGTGAGTTTGATCATAACATATTTTGTAATACCCCAAAAGAAATAAAGGCATAAAGGATTTATTTTAAGCAAAGGCATATTAGACTTTGCAAAATTATTAAGTGAGGGTGATTTTGGAAAAGCCTGTCAACCTTTAAAAGCTTTCACATGTGTGAAACTCTAGCCCCATACTCATTTTCACAAAGGTTTCCTCTTTCTAGCAAGAAGTTTGAAGTCCCTAACCCTAGGCTCAATGTACCAACGATAAGTGTAAAACCTATTACTTCCTTCAATTTTATGTGTTATTACACATTTCTAGGAGATCCATACTTTGTTAATGAAAGGAAAAAAGGAATTTTCAAGCAAGTTGCTAAGCTCACTTCAATGCCTTGATTTCATTTTTTTCTTTTTTCCTTAGAGGTCTTGTTGTGAGCTGAGAAATGTGAGGCTATACGTCGAGTGTAAACCCTATAAATTTAGCTTTTTGAATATAGAGTTAAACTCGAGTATTGTGGGTAATTTCTCTAAGTTAATAGAGCTGATAAATTTAAAATTAATCAAAATTTTAAATTTGAAACTTAAAATGAATATAAAAAATCCTAATTTATTAATCGAAACTCTAATCGCGTATAAAAACTATAAACCTTATATATGTGTAAACACTAGAGATTGAACTTAAAATTAATTAAAAACCCTAAAACTAAAACTTTAAACTTATAAACAAATAAATTTAGTTTTACTGTGATAAAAACGTTAATTGTATACAGTTATTGAATGATACACCAAATTACATAAGATCGCTAACGAACAATTAGAAATAATTCCTAAATACTAATAAACGTAAAGAATAACAAATTAATTTATAAAATTAATAAGATTAAGAAGGTTATTTTATAATTGTTTATAATCTTATAAATATATGTATGTTATTGATATAGTGATTTAAGTAATTGAATTTAATTTTACTACACATGTTATATTTATAGATTATATAGTAAATATTAATTTTATATTTTACAATTCTCTTCCTAACTATATTATATTATTCTAAATATTATTTATAAGATTATAATTATTTAAAGGAAATTCAAAATTTTATTTTATTTATTTATTTACTTATTTCCTTAGCTTCCCTCTTTCCTTATCTTTTCCTTTTTATTTTCTTTTTCCCTTTCCAATATATAATTGTTACTTGTACATGAAATATTATTATTATTAATTTTGACCAAAGTCAAAAATGTCCTTTTTAACTTTTTATCTTCTTTTTCTTTTCCTTTGCTTTTCTTTTTCCTCCTTCTTGCACTGGCCATGTGTAGCCCTTAGATGTTTCCATACTTTTCTTCAATTTTCATCATTAATTAACAACAAATGGAAACCTCTCATCCCCATTTTTAGACTACCACCTCTCTCTCTCATTTTCATCTTCTTCCCTTGTTTTTCTTATTTTTATCTTCAACTACCATTCAAGGAGAATTCTCACCTACACTTCAATTCCAACACTAGAGTTGTATCAATTCCAAAGGGAATTAGGAGATAACATTCTTAAGAGCTTTAAGGACCAAATAAACAAAGGTTTTCTTTATGTATTTTAATTGTCTTTTGTAGTTTAAGTTGTATATTTTCTTCCTTATGTTAATATATAGTTAAGTATAGTATATGTATTAGGAATTACATGTAATTTAGCCTCTTGTAACAGAAATATCATGTATATATATTTAATGATGTGAATAATTCTATTTCTTTATATTCATGCATTTGTATGTGTACATCCTTAAGTATATGTAAGTATATGTATATGTTATATATAGATATATACATACTTGTATGGTTTATATCTATACATATATGTAGTACATGTACATATATGAACTATACATATATGGAATGTAGTAGAAAGTAGTATAAATACATGTATATGTAAATAAGTAGGAAAATACAAGATAGATATGTGTATATATACATGCACCTACATGTATACCTAGGTATTTAAATAAATTCATACATAAAGTAATCGAAGTATTTATATATATATACATATGTATATAAGTATTATATCAAATTTCCTTAAAAATAGATTAAGAAAACATGTATATATATACTTATATATACATTTATAAAAATACATATAATAGTAGCATAGCATAAGTACAAATACGTGTATACACATATATGTATATGAATAAATATACATATAGTATTAGTATAGTATAAGTATAAATACATGTATATATCTAAAAATATAAGTATGTGTATAATAATATTACAATTCCTTAAAATAAACTAATAAATAGATATATATATATATATATATATAACTATATATGTGAAGATGGGCTGAAACCATAAAAGAAGATTTGAAGCCCAATTTATAAAATTTAATAAATTATTATATATATGTATATATGTTAATATTACAAAATTAGAGAAATATAAAAATTAGAAGAAATACCAAATTTTCCACGTAGACCAATAAGGAAGCACTACGTTAGCACCCCTAAAAATTTCTAATAAAACTGAAAATTATAAAAATATTTAGAAAATAATAATAATTAACTAATTAGAAAATTACAATAATAAGAAAATTAACATCAATGGTAAATTAAGCTTAAAATGAAGAAATAGTGAAATTAATGTAAAATGGACTTAAAAATAAAATATTTTAAAAATATAAAATTTATAAATTAATTAAATCATAAAATAATAAAGAAAAATTTAAATTTGATAAATAAAATTATTTAGACCAAAATAACTAAATTCATAATATTTTAGGCTCATAATAAAAAAATACGAGTTTTAATGTCCAAAACAGACTTTGTTACATAAAAGTATATCCAAAAGTGATAAAAATTAGCTATAAGTTTATAAAAATTGGATTTAAAATGAAAAAGTTACATACAATTTAATACCTAGGTAGAAACGAAAATCATAAGATAGATATGCAAATAGTAGCTAATTAAGTCATTTAGTATTACATCTAGATACTTATTAAGTTTTTATTATTTTATTTATTAAGAGATATTGATTAGGAGGGTAAGCTACCTTTTGATTGCTACGATTTATATCAGCTTTGGTCAAGTGAGTATTCTCAATAACTTTATACTTATTTTGTGCTTGTAGTTAGCATACATAAATTTTATATATATTAATAAATTGATGCTTAAGATTTGGAATATGCATATGGCTGAATATTGTTTACTTACTATGCAAAATGTTGTTAAATACAACAATTGAAGAATTTGTTGTGTGATTTACTACGACATGATTTGGATGGTTTCCTAATTTTAGTTAATCGCCTAATAATTTAACCTAATCATATTTGTACTATCTTAAATTAAATGGATCATTCATATGTATAAACATTGCATTTATTATTCTAGCCATCACCTTACGCAAATGGTATTGAAAGGCCTTGTAAGGATAAGAATCTCATGTGATTTGATTATTTATAATTGGTACAATATAGGAGCACTTGTACAATAAGACCTTACTTTTGACTCGATGGCTTACTTGGCACCGAAGACACTAACCGTAAATGGCTGAGGACCGAGTTTAGAGACTACTACTATAGGATGTGAGTATAGACTACGGGAGCATTGTTAGACTTGGGAATTTGTGAGTTTTTGGATTTTCTATAGGAATGGAAATATATTTTGTGAAATACAAAATTTCAATTTATGGTTAAAAACCCAAGTGCTAAAACCCAGCTGTAATTGGTGCTAATGAATCTCCAATCCTAACATTAGAGAGCATTAAATCTAACATTGTATGCAGCATCTAGTCAACTGCATTTATTGTTTAGCATATTGCTCGTTCATGCATTTATATGTCTATTAATTAATTATGTGATAATCTGCTTAGTGGCATAGTATAAGAAATATCTCACTAAGCTCATATAGCTTACTCCTTAACAGTTTTCCTTACATGATGATTAATAACTAAGCGTGGATTAAAAGCTAAGCATGGATTAAAAGCTAAGAGTTGAGTACAAGTATTGAGATGCCTTGGAAGATAGATACTGAAGATAGATTATATAGCTAGTTTGAAATATTAAATGTAATTACTATTCTTATACTTAGATTTTATAGCTTTAGTAAGTTTAAATTTTAAAACTTTACTACTTGATCTTATCATTTGGTAAGAAATACTAATTCTCTATGGTTATAAGAAATTATAGAATATTAGATATCCATAGTTATTTGTATTTTATAATGAGTTAATAAATTAAAAATTGGAAACCCTAGTAATTAATTATTTAGACTCTTGCAGTCTTTGATTTATAAGGCAATTTTCGTATCATGGGTGTACATGTGATATAAAAACTTTAGACAATCTTACTAAATCCCTTTTAAAGTCACGACATCGAGCCAGTTAAGGAAGTTCAAATAAGATGGAAGAGATCAATTTAGTGGCTTTGGGGAGTCCATTGCATTAAGAGTATAGAGATTGATTAAGCTCAAGGACCCTTTTAGCAAATCAGGGATATAGTGAACAAAGAGGTATCTAAGTTGCTCCTTTCTTCAGGCTTGGTGAAGGTGTTTGATATACTATCTCTCCTCCAACTTGAGAAGAATGCTCATCTAAAATGAGAGTCATTGTAGCCGTTGAAGGAGTGATTTAAGCATCATTGCTTGGTGTTATTGATTCCCTATTGTTGGCTTCCATTACTGCTCTTGCTATCGTATCTTTCAAAAGAGATTATAGGTAAGGAATCCTATTAACAAGTAATATTTTGATGATATTCAATTGGTTTCTATCATGATATAAAGTAATTTACATTAATCTATAAAGGTAAGACATTCAAATGGAAGGATAACACGAGAAATCTCTCGTATTTGCAATGAGAACTTGGATAAGCTATTAGCCTATTGCAACACTTTAGATCAGGAGTTTTTATGTCGAATCTGAATCATTTTATGGTGATCTTTCAAGATTATGTATTAATTAGTTGAGGAAATATAAAGGATTGCTTTAATGTTTCATCAAGTGTTAAGGTAATGCATTCCTTCAATTGCAATTTTTTCTTTTGTAAGATTTATCGATTTGAGTATATCTTAGAGATGTTTTTATGCAACTTTTGATAAGTAAACAAGGGATTATGGTGTTGTTAGAGTGAGGTTAAGTTTAGGAATTTTGATAAAAGGTTAAATGATGTGTTCTTCATGAAAAAGGAGAAAGAACTTTAAAGTAGTAAAATTACAGTCAAGAATCACAGGCACAATTTTAACCGTGATCCTTATTGATATGTTGGGTTGAAGATACATGTGGAATTGAATGAATTAAGTGGCCAAGAAGGTTACAATCAAGGTTCATGACTGTAATTTCAGGGTGTAAAGTTGTTACTTTGTAATAACAAAGGATCATGAGCGTACTTCCCAATCGTAATCCCTCTAGTTGATTCATTCCATTTTCCTAACCTTAGTTTAGCTGTTTCTAGCCTAGAATTCTTATTTTGCACTATTAAGCCCATAGGAAGTAGTTAAATCTTGTTGGGGTGATTTTATCTTTCATTTTCTTTACAAATTACTCTTTCAAAACTAATTACTATGAGGTTCTTTCAATGGTTCTAGGTACATGACATTTATTTGCTATATGTGGTTACTAGGTTAGAATTTATATCTACATATGTTCAAATAAACTAACTAAATATCTAGCTTTAATAACCTTCTCTTGCTACTTGTGCTTAACGCATCCTAAGGGTCTGAAGTGATAGATCCTTAAGGGGTAACCTTAATTATTCATATCCTAGCAGAGTCTTACATGAAAATGATTTAAGGTTGATTTAGGTTGTTGTAAAGTAGAGGGGCTCAAAAAAGTATGCCTAAATGCTAGGTTGTTCTATAAACTATGATGTACTAAGGTCATAAGGACCATCATGGTGTGTTATGTGATTGGCTTAAAAGTAAAGTTAATCAAAGTAATTGCATGATTTACTTATTTTGCATTCAAATACATGTGATTATGTATTGCTTGTTCATGTATGTGCATGTGTGTATTACATACTAAGCTTCAATTCACTCCTTATATTTTTTAGATGCAAGAAATATTGATGTACAAAAAGACTAAACTGTGAAGATACTTGTCACTACATTTGGGATGGGAAGAGAGACAAGTAAATTTGCTACTGGAAGAATAACCTAAGAAGATTTGACAAGTTAGAAATTTAATCTTACTTACTTAATGATTATTGTTTAAGAAATAGCTATTTTATTCAGAAGAAAATATGACTTTATTTAAGAAATTAAATTTATAAGGATATTTGCAAACTATTACGAGAATATTTTGGAAATTTTAGTTGTGTTCTATAGCTAACATGTCATTAGAGTCGATGAACATGTGGCAATTTATGACGTCTTATATTTTGGGGCTTTACAAATAAAGTAGTATCAGTGCTAGGCTTAAGATCTATAGGAAAATTAAGAAAATGATTCGTAAGACGATGAAGTTACAAGAGTGGGTAGATAAAGGTTAGATTTTTTCCCTTTAAAAGAACATATTATGTGTATTTCTTTTATGTAGACTATTGGTAATTTTATCTTGTGGTTATTATTGGATATTTTGAATCGCCTTTAGGACTTTTCTTTTATTATATTCATGTTTTGGAGATAATAAATGTGCAAAAAAGCTCTAGCAATAGTAATAGGCTTAAATCACATAAAAAAAGTTCAATAGGTATATGATTAAGAATAAAACCAAATATTATAGCAAATCAATTTCCTTATAAGAGCTAATAACACATTAAGTATCACTAGCTCAAGTTTATAAATACCTACCCATATATACCTGTAAAACTTTTAATAAGTAAAGATTGATAAAGTAAGAATCAGAATAATAAAAATAATAAATATGGAATAAGAATATTTATAAAGACTAATAAAGTAAGAATCAGAATAATAAAAATAATAAATATGGAATAAGAATATTTATAAAGACTAAGTAATTGTTGAATAACTAGGATTGCATAATAAATATGATTAAACATAAGAATGGTAAAAAATATATTTATGAGTAATGAAACAACTTGATAAATGTAAACATTTATAGATCATCATAAAAGTTTCATTAACAAAATAACAACACTCGAAATTAAAACATGGAGAATAAGAATACAAATTAAAATAATAAAAGAGAGAGAAGAACAAATAACAGACTAATTTGAACCATAAATACAAGAATGGTTTACCACAATACCTACATAACTAACCACAATACCCAGAATTACTTATCAATTCATTTAAGACAATTAAAATATAACAATAACAAAATAATCATATATATTTCAAATTTCAAAAATACAAGTTCATTTAAACTAGCTCCCCTAGTAGACGGCAACATTACTGTACTAAAATAATACCATAAATGATCATCAAAACAGTATAAATATTAAATATGGGACACCTCAAATAATAAATATACTTTCACTATACCCTTATAGTAGGAAGGAATGAAAAAATAAAATAATGATTGAACAACAAAGCCAAAAGTAAAACAATAATAATTATAATAGTAATAACAATAATATGAAAGACTACATAATGACTAGTATAGAAATAACTAATAATAGTATAGAAATAACTAATAATAGAAAGGTCTCAGAACATAAAATCATTCCACTAAAACTCCCATATTGAACAATAACACAAATACCAAAAGGGATACAAAAAGTCATAAAATTTCTATACACATAACTAATAATAAGCGAAACTTTTTACAAAAGTCCCAATAAACATAGAATGGAAAAAAAAAAAAAGATGAAGAGAATTGGATATTCAATATGCATTATAGCACATATACATATGAAATGGAATAGCGAGTCCATGATTCCTTCTTATTTTATCCATACCATTTTAGGTCTATTAAGTCTCGTAAATTATTGTACTTGATCTTATTGTATTGTGTCAAGTTAGCCTAAGTAGTCAATAATGTTCCAGTCATGCTCAGTATAAAAAAGGTCAGATTCACTAATTCTATGTGTGAGTAATGGTGCCAAATGGTATGGAATATTAGTTCCATAACACCCAAGTAAAAGGTGAAGAAAATAACCATTAAATGAAATAAATTGGAAAATAAACAAATTGATTAACATATAGTCTAACAAATAAGTAAAAGATCACTAATTATAAATGAAAAAATTTCTAAAACACCATACATATGTCTTTAATATCTATCATGACAACCCTCTCAAAGGAAAGTAACTTTATAAAAGTGATAAAACCATTTAAATTGTAAAATAAGAAACTTAAGGACATGAATTAAATAATTATGCCTATAGAACAATTATAGTAATCATAATCTTTCCCTTTTGTCTAAATAGCTTAATGGTAAACTACTATGTGGGAAGCACAAGACAACATAAGAATCATATCAAAGAAAAGTGATACTAACACCAAATTAGAAGATCATGATTAAGAGGTTGCTAAAAATTAAGTAAATACCCCTAAGGGGTTAGCCTAGTGGTTAAAGCTTAAGATACACTCATGACAACTTGCATGAAATCTTAAGTTCAAATTCTACTATAAAAATTTCTTGAAATACCTACATAGCATAAGCCATTCTCATCGGGTGCATGGGTCTTGTAAGGTGGTTCATATGCTTGGAGGTAACCAATCATAAAGAGTCGTGCCCCTTTGTCATAAAAAAAGATAAAAAAAAATAAAAAGTAAGCAAATTTGGAGTTCAAAAGTGTATAAGCAAGAAGGAAGATTAGCCGTTAAGCAATTCATTCAAAGAGAGATTTGAGAATAATTTAAGAAAAATTTAAGGACCATAAGTAGAGATCAAAGTCAAAATAGAGAAAGAATTTGGAAACTTTAATATCAAAGAAAAAGATTTGCAAAGGATATGAAAGGAGGAGATGAAGGAAATCTTACAGATGGAAGTTAAAAGGACAATAGTTTAAAAATGTTAATTTTGGAGAAATACTAGTTATCATCTCGTAAAACTAGAAAAGAAACTTAAATACATTTGAATCCTTTGAATCAAATATATATAAGGACCAAGGTGGTAGAAATGTCTATATAAAAGGGAGAACAACCATAGGTAAAATGATAAAAAATTTATCAAAGTAGCATAGTGAAAGACGAGGTAAAAGAGAAACTTTAAAAAAATTGGAGAATTATGAACACTGATAAGAGACTACGTATATACATCATATAATTATTTCATTGAAAGAGTAATAGCATACTTATGTAAGATCTTATAATGAGATGTCTACTTGAAGTCAGAAGGATAAATTTCAAGAGTAAAAGTGATCAAGTGTATTGAGGTCAGAAAAAGTAATATATAGTGAAGGAAAATTTTATAAAAGTACTAGAAAAAATAGCATATAGTAGATCCAAAAAGACCCGATAATTTAGTAAGATAAAATAATCCTAATGATATGTTAGAAAGAAAGAGTTAGTATTAAGGTTAAGAGAAATGCAATTGTAAATGCATAACTCAAGGAGTGGAAGTATGGTATAAGCTAAAAACGTAAATGAAATGAAGTAGGTGGGAATTTGAGAGGTTAAAGCTATGAGATTTAGAATAGTGTTGATCTTAAGAATAAGTAGGAAGTTAATGAAGTAATAAAAGGAGAATAAGGTGATTGGTAGAATAAGCAGAAAGTAAACACCATAGTTGTTAAAATTGCAAGTCAAATATACAACCCTACGAGTTTATAATTTTATGATATTTTTCTTAGTTAAAATGAATGTAAAATCATGTAAATACAAATTTTTGTAAGATTATGAATGTTGATATACAATTTTACAAACTTATGATTTCACCAATTTTGTACAATTCTACCAATTGTATATGCTTAAAGTAATAGTAGAATCATGATTTTTGACCAAAAAAAGCCTAAGGGAAACTTCAAAATGGTTTCCATAGAAACTTGGATCAAAAAATTGAAAAATTATATGAGGATTGCAAATTAGATGAAATTTGTAAATGGAAGTTGAAAGGAAGCATAACCATAAATCCTAGAAGATTAAAACTATTGTTAAGTGGTTAGACTAGAAAAGTAACATATTCAAATTAGAGTCCTAAGATAAAAAAAATTAAGTCAAAGTAAAACAATGAAAGATGTAGTAAAGAGATAACCTCAAGTAATCAAAGAATGACAAATGACAATAAGAGACTTAAGAATAAAAAAAAATCTATGAATGATGTTGTAATGAGACAACCAATTAGATATAAAATGGTAATAGTTAAGTAAGTTAAGGCACAAATAAGCATTTTACATGGACATTCAAGAACACCATGAAACAAGCATACAAAGTCATCATAGAATTCTAGTAACTTTCAAGAATAAAAGTTCTTAAAGAAAGGGGGGAGGGGATGTAATACCCTAGAAGTATAAAGGCATAAAATATAGAGAAGGATTTATTTTGAGTGGGGGCATATTAGTCTTTAAAAAATTATCAAGTGAGGGTATTTTTAGAAAAGTTTGTCAACCTTTAAAAACCATCAAATGCATGAAACTTTAGCTTCAAACTTATTTTCACCTAGGATTTTGTCCCTTTAGGAAGAGCTTTGGACTCCCTAACCTTAAGCTCTATGCATCAACGGTAATTGTGAAACTTATTACTTCCTTCAGTTTAAGGTGTTGTTATACGTTTCCAATAGATCCATACTTTGTTAATGCAAGGAAAAAGAAACTTTCAATTAGAGAATGTTTTGTAAGTCATATTTTAGAGGAGGATTTATCGATAAGCAATGTTTCGATGATATTTAATGGATTTCTATCATGATATAATGTATTATATGTTAGTCTATAAAGGTAAAACATTCAAATGGAAGGCAACATGTGAAATCTCTCGTATCTGACATAAGAACACAGGTAAGTTGTTGTAACACTTTGGAATAGAAGTTTTTATGTCGACTCTAAATCATTTGTGGTGACCTTTTAAGTTTGTGTAGTAATTAGTTAAGGAAACACAAATGATCACGCTAAGGTTTCATCAAGTGTTAAGGTAATGTATTCCTTCAATTGCAATCTTTTTCTTTTGTAAGATTTATGGATTTGAATATGTCTTAGAAATGTTTTGATGCAAGTTTTGATAAGCAAATGGGGATTATGGTATTGTTAAAGTGAGATTGATTTGGGAATTCGGATCAATCAAAGGTTAGATGATGTATTATTGGTGAAAAAGGAGAAAGAATTTTGAAGTAGCTAGATCATAGTCAACAATCACGAATTTGATCTTAACATCGATCCTTACTAACTTGTTGTGGTGAAAATGTGCATGGAATTAAAGAAATCAAGTGGTTAAGAGGATCACGATCAAGGTTCTTGGCATTGATTCCATGGTGTAAACTTGTTGCTTTGTAATAACAAAGGATTACAAACGTGATTCCTAATCATAATTCCTCTAGTTGTTTTATTTCATTTTCTTAACTTTATTTTAGTTGTTTCTAACCTAGAATTCTTATCTTGGACTTTTAGAAAGCCTATAAGACGTAAAATCTTACTAAAGTGGTTTTATCTTTCATTTTCTTTACGAATTACTCTTTTAAAGCTAATTATGATCATGTTCTTTCAGCATTTCCAAGTACGTGACACTTGTTTATTGTATATGGTTACTGGGTTAAAATTTATATTTATATATGTTCAAATTAATTAACTAAACATTTGGTTTTAATAACCACTACTTACTAAAATACTAAGCTCTTCCTAAGGATCTAGAGTAGCAAATCCCTTAGGGTAACCTTACTAATTAACGTAATGTGTTATACTTAGTAGAGTCTTACATGAAATGATCTAAATTAGATCTAAATTGTTATTAAAGGGCTCGAAGAGACATGTCTAACATTAAGTTAGAAATTGGCTCAAAGAGACATACCTAAACACTAGGTTATGATATGAATGGTAATGTGCTAGGGTTATGAGTATCGCTATGATGAGTTGTGTGATTAGCCTAAAAGTAAAGATAATCAAAGTAATTCTGTTATTTACTTATTTTGCATTCAAATGTATGTAATTATGTATTGCTTGTTCATGTACGTATGTATGTGTACTACGTACTAAGATTCAACTCACTCTTTATATTTTTCAAATGTAGGAAATATGTTGATGGACAAAAAGATTAAGCAGTGGAGATACTTGTTGATGCATTTGGGATGGGAAGAGAGACAACTACGTTTATTACTTAAAGAATGACCTAAGAAGATTTTGATAAATCAAATATTTAGTCTTGTTTACCTAATAATTATTATTTAAGAAATAACTATTTTATTAAGAAGAAAATATGACTTCAAATTAGGAATTAAATTCATAAGGATATTTAGATATTATTACAAAAATATTTTGAAAATTTTAGTTGTTTACTATGCTTGACTTGTAATTGACGATTAGGAACACATGCAAATAAATAGGACTTCTACTTTTTTTCCAACAATAACAAAGAATTTTTATTGTATGTGTTTTTCCTAGTATTTTTTTTTTGTTAAGTCTTATTATAATTCTTTTCGATTTGTGGCAACTTGAGTTCTAGGACATTACATATGTAAATACCCTCAATTATAATTTGGATATATGAAAACCAGTAATTTAAAGTATTGACACACATAACCCCATGCTTTGTCAATAAAGTATTCCATCGGTAGTTTTGCTAGAGACTTTTGGATTAATTCTAGGATTGGTTTAATTAATTAATCCTTGAAACTTCAGTCAACTAGCTTAGATTGGATTAGGACCAATATATTCTAGTACTTAGTTCCCATTTTCCTTAAGAAAAAAAATGTGACTTCCGTTACTCACCCTAGAGAAAAAAGATTTATTGGATATTATATGTTACATGTATGCACACACATTTTTTGTACATAGTGCATATATCAAAATTTTTATTTGTATTTACACATTACTTGTATATAATATGTAGCATATAATATCTAATAAAAATTTTCTCCACCTTACATTATTGCATGAACTATACATTTACTGGATTGCAACTTTCACAAGATTTTTTTTTTTTAATTTAAAAATAGTGGATTACGGAAAGCCATGCCTCCCTAATGTTAGATGGTGGGTCTATAAAGTACTTTAGATAAAGTCACAAAATCAATGGTTAAAATTATTTAAATTTTTAAATATCTTATGATATTATTCTTACATTATCTTTTTTATTATAATTTCAACTATTGATTATATATTGCAGTATTTTAAAGGATAACTTTAGAAAACTTTAAAAAAGATAATTTTAGAGAATCCAAGTCCTTGACATTGAGATTATAAAAGAAGAAGGATCATGAAAATACATAAATACAAATTTAAACGTAAAATTAATGCAAGTGATATAAAATAAGTGGATCGGAAATGACAAAGAGGCAAACACAGCGTCGCTTGCAATTTTTATTATTGTATTAAAAGTTTAGATTCTAAAGGTGTATGGATCATCATCATCAGGTCTCTCTCAGAAAAAATGCCCCAATTGAGACTGACGTTTGACCAATTGAGACATGCCCATGAGCATTGAGCAAGCAATAAAGAAACTGTTCTTTTACATTTTGTAATTTAGTTTTCTATATAAATATTGACAGAAATTGTTGAGAGTGCGATCATCCTAAAAGCTATTCCCTTTCTTTAAGATAAAGTTTGGGATGCACCTGGGTTTATGATTGGCCGATAGTACCTCTCAGAGCAGATGTGTTTTTCACTTATTAAACTATATCTACATGACCAAAAAAAAAAAAAAAAGGGCAAAGAATTTAAAGCCCTTAGGCTTTATCTATTTATATTTGGGAAAGTTTGTGGTTACTATTTTCTTGGGTTAGTCGGACTTCATAAGTGATACTGATATTACAAACTGGGAAAAAAAATTATTGTAAGTAAGGACTAGTCCAAGATGTGAGGTAACGTTAATGGAACAATACACAACGGAACTCCTGGAGGACAATTAGATGAGTAAATATATTTTAGAATAATTAAAAAAGCTATGTTATCATAAAACGTTTCTGATTAGATGTTAGCCTGCTATATTAGCTCCCAAAGTGTTTAACATTTTCCTTGTAGCCAAAACACATTACATATATATATCTTCCTTTCCCACCCACCCGCCCCCCGCACCAGATGTTGGGAAGAGAAAGGGGGACATCGTACAAATATCTTGTTTTCAGTTTTACCTTATGTTTATCTAAGCTAAACCTCGTTTGATGTGCATAAATTTATCTTCTTTCTGGCTCCTTTTGGCAGTTTATTAGACATGGTAGGTAAATGACGAATCAGTTAAAAGTAAATCATGACAAGAATTTTCACCAACTCATACACTTTTTTTCCGTTGTAGATATAGTTATATTAAAGACGTAAACCGCTCGATGCATCTTCAACCTCTTTGCTCCGTTTGGAAAGCTCAGCCTCCACGTCAGTCAATGGATTGAAGAAAAATCCCTGTCAATATTTTGCGTAGAAGTTTGCCCTACAAATTTTAGTCTACTATTCAATTCCTACACCTAATCAGATAGAGTAAAGAAACCCACAATACCATATACCCTAACTTCCATATACGCCAATAATCCATATATATATATATATATATCAAAGACCCTCCAGCATTTTTCATATCGCATAGCCATACACCACAGAGACTAAACTTCAAACCTTGTTGGAAATAATAACAATTAGGGTTAGAAGCTGACCACATTCTTTGGAACAATGTTTCCTAGGAGGTTAACATTAATCCTTCTTTTCCTAGGTTCCTTCTGGGCTCTCACTTCTCCATCATATGCAGCCATTAAACAGTACCAATTCGATGTAAGTTTATTTTCATGCAAGTTGCCAGAAATCTGCTACTTTTGTCTTTAGTTTTGGTAACAGAATGGGTGTAATTATTTCGTGGAGAAAAATGTCTTAGTTTTTCTTCTAAATACTGCAGAAGTGCATATGTCAAATACTATAGTGTATTGGATGGAAAAAAAAAAAAGAAAAATACTATAGTGTATTCATAATTAAAAGTGGTCCTGCTAACTATTACCATCTAGTGGTAAGAGGCAGTGCAAGACGGTCGCATCAATAAATAATTACAAGAAGGTCAAATATGGAGTGACTAGGAATTAAAAAAAAAACGAATCTACATATATTTAGAATCAAAATTATACTATTGAAAAACGTACTTTTTATACGTACATCCGAAAAATATCTTCAAATATTAATGTGTATTATGTTTATATATATTTATGGATTTCATTTTTTCAGAATTTTTTTCTTTCTCTTTGGGTGACTTTAATTAGATTCAAGTGAAGAACGTGAGCAGATTGTGCCATGCAAAGCCAATTGTGACGGTTAACGGCAGGTATCCAGGACCAACCATATATGCCAGGGAAGGGGATACAGTTCAAGTCAATGTGACAAACCACGCCCAATACAACATCTCCATCCATTGGTAAAGCTTTAAAAAGTTTTATTACATATAAGAAGTTGACAAATCATGATGCTGAATAGTTTCCTTTTTAAACGAAATCGATAACGATTTTCTCTCTTATAACAATAAAAACATATTTCTAACTAGTTTGTCATAATATTTCAAGCATAGGCGGACGAAGAATTGCTTACGAGTAAAAACAAGATTAGACTTAAAGTTGGGAAAAGGATAGCAATATCCAGCTCCAACGATCTTTCATTTTCTTATAAATGAACGTGTTAATTAATGAAAAAAAAAAAAAAAAAATGGAATGAAATTATTTAAAAAAAAAAAAACTATAAACATCAAAAACCATCATTGAGATTTTCTATTTAACCATCCGCATCAACAAAAAAACTTAAATATTGGATATATTATAAAAGACTATTTTGCAAAAATATTCGGCCACTTCAATTGGGTTTTGAAATTCGTTCCTTTTCTTATAACGTTGTCAAGATTGGAGCAACGTTTTGCTCCATTAGTTATTGAAGTTGCAATAATATAGTAAAAAATAGACACTAAAGTCGATTGGGAAAAAAAAAAAAAAAAAAAAAAAAAAAAGAAAAAACAAGAAGAAGATTTACAATATATTAACGTTGAGCTCAAAAAATGATCTACGCAATAAGTTATCATGGGTGGTCTTTGTAGGCATGGATTAAAGCAATATCGCAATGGTTGGGCCGATGGACCTGCTTATATAACTCAATGTCCGATCCAAACTGGAAGCAGCTACATTTACAACTTTAATGTAACTGGACAAAGAGGAACATTGTGGTGGCATGCTCATATTTTATGGTTGAGAGCTACGGTCTATGGTGCAATAGTGATCATGCCCAAAGAAGGAACTCCATATCCATTCCCGCAACCAGATAGCGAATTTAATATACTGCTTGGTGAGCTAAGAAATTGAATTCGTATTTCTAAAGAAAATAAAATAACTGCTGGGAGCTCGAATACTTTTCACAATAATGAAAAATAAATAAATAAATATTTTAAAACTTAGCTTAAAACTTGTTGGATTAGCTCAAATTTGGTATGGTGTAGATTGACGAAGACGTGTATGAATTTATATAATGTGCGATATGTAGGTGAATGGTGGAATGCTGACGTAGAAGAAGTAGAGAAGCAAGGAAACAAATTGGGATTGCCACCAAATATGTCCGATGCCCACACTATTAATGGAAAGCCTGGACCTCTTTTTCCTTGTTCCGAGAAGCGTAAGCAATCCAACATCATATATTTTGACAATGTTTACTTTACGTAAATGCCTGGAAAAAATATAGCTGAATAATCCGTATCAGTGTTCGATTTATTTTTTCTCCCTTCTTCAGATGAGCCAAATTCTTTATTTCCTAATGATAATTAATTAGTAAATTTGACAGCTAATATCATTTCTTAATTCTAATTAAGGAAGTTTAATGCAATTATAATTATTACTGCATACTTATGTCATTTTTATAATTGTGGAGTTTGAAATTTATAACTACCTGCATATAACCATATGACTAGGTAACATGTACTATTAATTAGATTTTATAAATAGGGAAGACAGAAAGAGCCCAAAGAGTAAATTCTTGGTAACTAGTTATGATTATGAAGTACTGCTTCATGGGATAAAGTTTTCTTATCGAACAAGATTCGGCTAATTTTTATTTTCTTCATACTTATCTCAGATACATATGCAATGGAAGCTGAAGCAGGAAAAACTTATCTCCTAAGAATCGTCAATGCTGCCCTCAATGATGAGCTTTTTCTCTCCATTGCCGGTCACAACATGACGGTGGTGGAGGTTGACGCGGTGTACACAAAACCATTCTCAACTCAATCCATACTAATTGCTCCTGGTCAAACCACAAATGTCTTAGTCAAGGCCAATCAAGCGCCGGGGAGATATTTCATGGCCACTAGGGCTTTCATGGATGCACCACTTGCTGTTGACAACAAAACAGCCACAGCAATCCTACAATACAAAGGCATACCAAACACGGTTATCCCTACTCTCCCTAAATTACCAGCCCCTAATGACACCGAATTTGCGTTGAGTTACAATAAGAACCTGAGAAGTTTAAAATCACGGCAGTTTCCATGCAACGTTCCCTTAAAAGTTGATAGGAATTTATTCTACACTGTAGGTCTAGCCATGAACCCTTGTCCTACTTGTGTCAATGGGACTAGACTACTTGCTTCCTTGAACAATATTTCATTTTCAATGCCGCAAATCGCACTCCTTCAAGCTCACTACTTCAATATGTCTGGGGTCTTCACAGCTGATTTCCCCGATCGCCCCCCAACTCCATTTAATTATACTGATGCACCGCTTACTGCCAACCTTAAGACTAAGCAAGGTACAAGGATTAGTAAGATTGCTTTTAATTCAACGGTTGAACTCGTTCTGCAAGACACCAATCTCCTAACGGTGGAATCACATCCGTTCCATCTACATGGTTATAATTTCTTTGTTGTCGGGACGGGGATAGGAAATTTTGATCCTGTGAAGGACCCTGCCAATTATAACTTAGTTGATCCAACAGAGAGGAATACAGTCGGAGTTCCTACGGGTGGTTGGACAGCTATCCGATTTAGAGCTGATAATCCAGGTAACTTAACTATAACGTGTTTCATTAGGAATTCATACCAAATAAAATAACAGGTTGCACTGATATATGCTTAGTATATTGATTTTAACTTTGATCCTAACCTAATATGTATTTTTTGTTCTTGCTTACAAAACTAATATGTTTCATTCATTTGTGACATTTCCAGGTGTTTGGTTTATGCATTGTCATTTAGAACTCCATACAGGTTGGGGATTGAAAACTGCTTTTCTAGTTGAAGATGGACCTGGACCAGATCAATCAATGTTGCCCCCACCTAGTGATCTCCCACAGTGTTAATTATCACTTATTTCTTCTGAGCCCATTCAAATGAATTGTACAAGTGATAAAAAATTAAAATCAATAACGTTCGAATTGTCTTATATTTTACTGACTCCCGCAAAATTTGCGGGTGATTGCCAAGATATTTGAAATTTCATATGGAGAATCAAACAACTCTAGATTTTATTGTTTGAATCCAGTGAAACCTCAAAGCAAAAAGTCTATTTTTCTCCCAATTCATTTTCATTCAACATATTTTTTGATTTAGTCAAATGAAATGACCCAGCAACAACTCGAAATTATAAATGTCACACCCTGCAGGGATCCTAGTCATGATGACTACTCGCTGAGTATTTCCAGCCAGAAAGGACTCTATCCATGGTGTCTTAAACCTTGTTGACCAATCATGAGGCATCTAAACTATAAACCATTATAACAAAAGTCAAACTTATACAAGTAAATTACTGAAACTTCATAATAACTTTAGGTCTCTAATACATAATTTCAGCTATCATAAATCCACAAAAGTAACAAATCGCATAAACGAAAAGGTAATCCCAATAGCGTAGCGATCTAAACTCTCCTTACAAACATCCTAGGCCTAACGTTCATAAATAAGGGATTCACTAAGGACTCTCCTTGTAACATTGTGGTAGAAGAAACCTATATGTATAAAACTCTAGAGGGGTAAGCTATGTACATACAAGTTGAAACAAGTTATTACCCTTATGTTATGCCTAGATAGCTACGTGTAATGCAGCAATGCATGCAGTCTTCTATAATAACCAACACAAAGTTAAAGTTTTAAACCCTTCCTTAACGAGAGTTGGGGATTTTGCTCCTCCACTGGTTCTTAGGTCATCCAAATCATTACATGAATTCTAAGCATCAGCCTCCTTTCTAGAGCCAGCACTCAAATAAAACCCAAAATAACAGCATGGACTCTAACCCTAAGATGAGCAACACTCTCCACGTTAGTTAGTTCCGCGTTGCAAGGACCTTTAAGCCTATTTGCACATAAAGTGGTGGTCTTTTGTTAATTCAATGTCTCATCTAGTATATTTCCAGTTTTATTTAGAAATTGAGTTTGTTACTTAAATAGTTATGAGGTGACTGATAAGTGCTAAATGACACTGATTATTTAGTAGTTTTTATGATGCTCTAAGAAATTTTGGGTGTTTTGAACAAATTCCATGCTTAATCTATTTATATTTTAATTTTAGGTCTTGATAAGTGAGTTTAGAGTTAAAATGAATGAGATATGAAGTTTGGATGAAATTCACATTCAAGATCCTCACTCATTTTTTAACTCTAATTTTGAAGAGAAAGAACAGAAGATTAGATTAGATCCCAACCATCATTATGGCTATGATTCTCCAAAAGACTGTATTTTCGTAGTTTGAGTTAGAGAAATTATAACGACCCAATAGTATCATTGTCGTGATAAGTCGCCATGTACCGTATAAAGGTCTATTATTAACCCCCTTACTGATCATAGGCCTTTCATACGACACACAAGACTTCTTCCACTCTACGTTACCATTAGGTCCATAGACTAGTAATATAGAGCAATTTAACTAAAATTTCTTCTATATTATAATTTAACTAATTGTGTAGGCTCGTGAGACCCACACCAAAACAATATTACAAACAAATGTAGTTCATAACGGAATTGCATAAAATTTGAGTTATGCATAGAAACATAAAAGTATCTAAATATCTATAATCTATTACAAAATGTTCTCTTCGCTCTCTGATCGCTCCGACCCGTCTCTACACGAGACTTACCACGGGCATGCCTCGGCCCGGATTGATGAAGAGGTTCTCCTGCATCAACAAAAATCTATAGGGGTATAAGCTTACGCTTGGTGAGATAAATGCCCTCGTCAGTACCATATAGCAGAAATTTATTATATGTACAATCATATGAATGCATGAACAACCAGTATGCCGAACAACCAGTATGCCAAACAACGCATGCAGTGACCTAAGAACTACATACGACTCAGAATTACACCCCCTGAAGTCGGGGTTTGGAGATAGTTAACCGACCCCAACCAAAATCTGGGTTCTAGACCTTGGGTTTTATTTCATTTACACTATCGTGCTCATGCCAAAACAAAACTATATATATATGTATACTTCCTTTACTAAAATCAAATCATATCTTTTAAAATCCCAAGTGTAGCGGTATGGTGGCCTCCGCAATCCACAAACACACGCCCTAAGCAAAAGCCACAAGACTCGGCCCCCCGCCAACGGTTGGTATCTCCCGACGCTTAGTAAGCCCATCAGCTTAAGACAGAGACTCAATATATATGATGGCGTAGCTAGTGCCCAATCCTGCAGGAAACTCGTATTCCTGTGAGTCCCTTCCCATCTTCTGCGTGAAGTGGCAGTCAGTGTTATCCGTATGCTATATGGGGTATGCATGATTCATTTTGATTTCTTATTCGCATAAGTGATTAACTCGATTTTCAGGATGATCAGACAATTTCATTCCATACAATTCATATGTATATATAATGCAAGCAATTCCCCTTATTAAATATACTTAACAAGTCATCACATTCATCTACAAATTCATACACATGCATCTCTCATATCCCACAAGCATCCAAATTCATATATATAAGTTTAGGTGCATCTATTTCTACAAGCACAATCAAGTAAAGAGTCATCGGGAATTTACTCATTCAGCCATATGGGTCAGTCAAAGTAATTCGAAAGCAAGTCGTCTTCGTAAACAGTGTCCCCTGATCATTGAAATAATTTTTATAAGGAATTGAAACAAACTTAAGAAACTAAGTAAATTTTCCTTAAGTTTATACTTTTGACTAGTTTTCGAAATTTTTCCCGGTTTTTACCTAAAGTTCAATCGCGTATAACTTTTTCGTTTTAAATCCAATTTTTATGATCTTATAGTCAATCTTCATCGTTTTCGAGTGTACTCAATGTGGTAAGGTTAAATTTTCGAAATGAGGTATACAATTCTGTCCATGGGGCAGAACAGTAGCATTCCTCATGTGTTGGAGTGTTTTTGGGCCTTGTTTGGTAAATGGGCTTTTTGATAACTTGAGGAATCCTTTGGGCTTAATCTTAAGATTTTATCCTAAGCTTAAAATACTCCTCGAGATCAGATTTAAAACTTTGATTTATATTCCTAAGGCTAACAACCACTTCTTGGGCCCTTTAGTGGGCTTAAGTTGTCAAATGAGCTTGTTTTTTGTTCAAACTAAAGTTAGTGACTTTGGTAGGCTTATGGGGCCTTAGGTGGATTTCTTATGGGCTTCAAAACAACCTCTCTTGATACTTTAAGGTGCTAGTTAGATTTTTATTGAAGGCCTAACTTAGAATTCTAGGCTTGTTTTGAGAGTTTTAAGCTCGGTTTTGAGTTTTAGGCTTTATATACTTACTATACTTGCTTTAGTTGATCTTTTCACTTTATTCATTCACTTTTATCATATTTTTGAGCTTCTTTTTCCTACGTTCCAAATCTGTTCATGATGGTTCAAAGGGGTCCTTACTTGGTTTTTCAACTTGTTTCATCATTTCCTTAAGTTTAGGGGGTAGATTATGCACTTAACTACTTGTGTACAAATCTTAACTTAAGTTTTCTTCTATCAAATGATCCTTTAACTCATGCTCCACATAAAGAAGTAAAAGATCTTATACTTAATACAACTCCCATATCATAGCTCATGTCATACAAAGTTGATTTCTTCATAAAACTTCATGTGATGGATTTTTCCTTAACTTAAGTCTAGATTTGAGCATGTTTAATTTAATGGAAATAAAATCAACATCCAAATGACTATAGAACCCTCACGTCCAGCATGCTTATCTTCCATTAATGTTCTCATTTCAAGATTTTCATAACTTAAAATCTTCTATTCAAAGCATTAAACAAATGTCCATACAAAACACCAACTTTACATACTCATATTTCAACTTCATGTAAGGGTTTTAGGGTTTGTTTCTTAAAACGATTTTTGGTGCTATAACAACTCAAACCTTACTCATATCTTCAAGAAATCCAAGTCTCCTAACATAAATACTAATCCATACATCACAAGAAACACTTACTCATCCTTAACGCAAAGTTTGGTGGTTGTGCACTAAGGTTCCACTAAAGCTTTTAACTTCGCCTCCTCCTTTTTGCCACCTTTTGGAAACCCGAATCTTTTAGTCTTTTAGAATGAGGTTTATGGAAGATTCTAATGGGGTTTATGGAAGATTCTAATGGTCTTAAAAGGTCTTGGATAGTGAAAGAAAATGACACAAGAACACATGAAAAAAATGTCGTGAGTGAAGCTTCAAGAATGGAAGAAAAATTGATTTTGTGGGGTAAGGTTGTTTCTCCTTTTTATGTTTGTTTCAAAGGAGAGAAAGATGAAGTGAAAGTGAAATTGAAAGTGAAATTGAAAGGGAGAGAAATGGTGGAAAGTGTGGCCGGTTGGAAATGGAGAGAGAATGAGTATTTAAAGGTCTTAAAAGTGTTGTCTTGTAGCTTACAAAAAATCAACAATTGCAACTCTTGATGATGTAAGTATTAAAGGGTAAATAGTGATGTGTAAGAAGAAGTGATTGATGGGTGAATGACAAGTGCATGGCCCCTCTTTCTCCCCTTTTTAGATCTGCCATTGGAAGTCTTTTTAGGCCGTAGAGTGGTTTTGTTACCTTTATTAAAGTTAAGCTTATGAATTCTTATGAAAAATTGTCCATATGTAGTATAAGTGAAGAGGTAATAAGGAAATTGTCTTATCACTAGATTTTGATAAGTTATCAATTGATAAATGATTCCAACTCTCAATTGATAAGTTATCTAAGGTGATTGGTTGGTCTACTTATTTATGTGTAAAGCTTATGCATGAAGATAAGGGCATAGCCTTATAGAAAATTATTTTAGGATTTTTTTCTTACATTGTTTTGTGATTTATGATTTGATTTTTGTAGAATTGTGAAACTTTCTAAAGTTGAATGAAATTATTCAAATTAAATTATCGATTAATTATTTAGGGTTAAAATTCCTTAATGGTTTTAAGCTTTAGGGTTTTAGCTTTAGAGCTCGCAGTTCTTCAAGCTCGGGTTTTGAATTGGCTTTTGGCAATTGGCTTTTGAATTGTAAAACTTTAATTCGTTTCTAAACATAAACTTAAGTTTTTAGTTTAGTTGATCTTTAGGAACATTCGGAAGGTACTCTTAATCAAGTCTTAGGCCTACTAAAAGTAGGGTTTACAGAAGTTCACGGTTGAAGATTGTGACCATGAACCTTGTCTTGATCACGACATTGAGCTGAAAATTTTCCACATTTGAAAAAATCTGAAGTCCAAACTTTGAGAGAAGGCTTATTAGTCCTTTCTACATAGAAGAATTCGGGTTTTTACAAATAAGAGGGGAAGAGAGTAAGAATTCTAATAGGTTTTCTTTTCTCGTGCTTTTCATAGTTCTTCTTATCTCCATATTAGTTTATTTTAATTAACTTTAATGAGAAATTTGTTGAAACCTTAGGAAATTATGCAATCATATTCTCCATTTTTTTTTTTCAATTCAATCTGTGATTCTTGATTTGTTGTGATCCAATTATGTGTTCTTATCAATTTTGAATTGATATTGCTAACCTATTGATAAAAAAATATCTGGTATTATGTAGATAGATTGAGAAATCATATATGTAATTAGATCTGCATAATTGGAGGAAGTTATATGCAATCCTAAAAATAGAATGACATAAATTTCTAAGATTAGAGTCAAACCTAATAGTGGAATTCACAAAGCGTTAGTGCCATTTAGGGCTTTTCATTAGAAAGAAATATCAATTAATCAATCAATGATTAGGTACAATATTTTTTTTTTTTTAAAAAAAAGCTTTAGTATAAATTAGGATTTCCCACAGTCCAATAAATTAAGATGAGATTAATAAGTTACATGGGCTTTCTTAGGAGTCAAGGGAATCAAGGAATTAACTGTCTTAAATGTTTTGTTTTTATTTATTTTCTATATGTTTGATTTTGCTTTAGTTTAGGGTTTTCAATTAAATTTAATTCATCACATTAATTTATCAGTTAGATTATAGGGAAGGGATAAAGTATTTGTACTTCTAAGTCCCTTGATTCAACCTGGTCTCACCAAAATTAAAACAAAAATACGTGACTAAATGCACTTGCCAATAAAATATGTATTTGTTATAAAGTAGAGTTACATTTAGTGTATATCAATAACCAAGTAATTTATATTACAAACATTCATGTGTAACATCTAGCTTTCAAGCTAAAGAACTCTTTAGATATAAGCAAAACCAATTTACAAGAGAAATAAGTTAATGATCAATCACCAATATCAAATTTATGCCAAGTGCATAAGTTTCTTAGAATATTCATTTTAGTTCTTTCAAAAAATTGGGATATATAAGGATCTTAGACATATAACAAAACTTTCACATATTTTATTTGTATTGGCAATTGCTATAATAGTCTGTCGAGTCTCTAATTCTCAACTTTAACTTGTTAGTACACTAAGCAATCGGACGCAAACTAAACTATATCACATTTTATGATGTCCCACCAATGCATCTTTCTCAAGTCTTGATACAACTTTGTTCCTCCATCTAATAACACAAAGTCTCAACCAGCTAGCTTAAGAATAATTAAATCACTTAAAAAATAATGAGTTTCTTTAAACTAAGTTAATACCCGATTTTTTTTAACAAAAGGCTAATTTAATTAGTTTAATTAATAAAAGTATTGCTTAAATTAACTTGAACAAAATAACCTAACACCAAAAATTGGATTAAAAGATATGTACAATCAATACATGTAAAACTATATGTAAAAAGGGCTCTAACCTTATAGTCATAAGTAATAATAATGTAAGTATAGACTTCTCTTATAAATAAAGATATCAACCTTAAAATTTACATTAAATTAAAGAAGAATTTCAATCTAACTTCCTTGGGATATTACTTCACTAGATATTAAACTACAAATTTGGAATAGTTAGCCTAAACTTGTTTGATTCACTACAAAGTGTAATTCTACAAAAGGAGATATAAAAAAATCATGATAAAGTACTTCCTATATGTGTATTTGCATTAAAAATGAAAAAATAAATAGGAAACATGTTTTCTAAATTAATTGTTATTAGTCAAAAAAATATTAACTTAGGGAATATTAATATGAAATTCTGAAAAACAATGGATGTCGTTTTAAAATAATTATGCCATTTAATAGAAAATGTCGAGAAAACAAAAACGAAATTATGGAAGCTTATAAAAGTTTATTTCTTTTAATCAAGAGATAATAATTATGAAACTTTGGAAATAATTGTTGTAAATCCTAAAAAATTGGTAGTCTAAACCCTAATTTAAGTTTAAATATCTTAAACTGTGTAATGAGTCGATAAAGCTAGTAACAATAAAAGATTACGAAACTTAATAAATCAAATATAACATCGATAATAAAACCCTAAAAATTGATCGAAACCCTAAATTGCGTACTGAAACCTTAAATCGCGTATTAAAACCCTAAATCTAATTTATACACCATTAACCAAAATTAAACCCGAATTTGATCGAAACCCTAAAATTATAATTTTAAGCTTATAAAATAGTTAAATATTACTTAATAGTGATATAATTGTAACTGATTACAATTATCAATTAAATCGCGTAATCGCGTAAAATTTTAACGAAATTGTTACAATACCTTGTAAAAATTATAATTGTAATGAATACCAATTAAATTAATAAATTTCTACAAATTCCAAAATTAATTTATGATGAATATTGTTATAATTTGTATGTTTAGAAAAGTTACATATATTTATTTTTAATTTCTATTTTCTTACTTTTTCTTTTTTTCTTCCTTCTCCTAATTTCCTAAACTTGCCACATGCTAGAAACAACAAAAAGAAAATAGAAAATTCAATTAGAAACATAGCAGCCCACGTGATAAAAAATCAAATGCTAAGTATTGCTTTTATAACAAAAGAAAAATTTAGAATGATCACATTGTCCTATCTTCATTAATGTAGAGATTAGATTACATTAGATTATTTATATATATATATATATATATATTTTATTTTGCTGCTGCACCTAAACGAAAATCTGGACACAAATAAAGTATAAAAGAAGAAAAAAAAAAAGAAAGAAGAGCAAAACAAAGGCGAACCAAACCAAGAAGAACAAATAGCAAAATAGGAAGAAGAAGAAGAAGAGGAGGAGGAAGGAGGAGAAAAAGAAGAAGGAAAAAATTAAGATTTATACAAATATAATAAGGTAAGTATATTTATTTTAGGTTGTCTATATGTATATTATATGGTATGTACATGTATATACAATAAGTATTTTTGTATTTTACTAAATATTTCATTACATATACATGTACATATGCATGAATAGATAACTTAAGATATATAGATGTATGTGGACATGTATATGATATTAGGTAAATATACGGTATATGAGCATACATATATATATAAATAAAAATACATGAATATATGTAAGTGTACATAAGGATATATCAAGTAAGTATTTACTATGTTTACAAAATAAATATAGATGTATATATATAGTTGTACACATGAAGAGGATTAAGTATGTATTTATGTATACAAGTTTTATTTTTATATGTATATATATATAAGAATGTGTATTCGTATAGTATGTATAATTATTTTGTAGTTATATATTCATACATATAAGCTATATTATATATACATATAGGTATACATGTATGTGGCGTAAATATATGTATAATATATAGTATATGTATAACATATAGTATATATGTAGTATACCAAATATTTAGTATATATAATATAATAATATTTACTAAATAAAATAAATTCATAAATATGTAAGGAGTAGGTATATATATATATATATATATATTATCGTAAATTAGGAATTACTAATTAAAGTAAATTATAAAATTTATCAAATACAATATAAGTATATATATATGTGTGTGTATGTGTGTATCATGAAATACAAATGAATAATAAAAAAATAATAAATAATAAAAATAATAATTTTAATAAGTCTAAAATCTCAAAAATAGGAAAAGAATGAGTAAATAAGGTAAAATATACTTAAAATAATAAAAATATCAATTATACGATTTAAATAATTATTAAATCACAAATATCTTAAGAAAAAGCTAAAATTAATATTTTATAATTTTTAAATTATAAATTTTGTGATATTTTTATAACATAATTCAAACTGCGAGTCACAATGTCTAAAATGGACCTTGCTACGAGAAAATATACTCGAAAACGATCAAAATGGACTATAAGTCCATAACGATCTGAGTAAAAACAAAAAAAAAGTTATACGCAATTCGATAAAAAGCTTGAATCGACAATCTTGCGTAACTAAGTAAAGTAAACCTTACAAATTACAATACTATTTTAGCTTTAAATTCTCAAATTTACAAATTTTATTACTCTTAAGTGATTCTGACATTGACCCTGAGCTACCACCAGATTACTACGATCTTTGAGTTGACTATGGCTAAGTGAGTTTTCCTGATGATTCCATACTTATTTGTGTTTGTAGTTAGTGAATATAAGTTATGATCAATAAATGAATGTTGTATAGAGTTGGGTTATGCTTGTATATGATAATTAGTTGTTAATGGTGAATTTACTTTAAATTACAATAATATATTGATTGTTGCTTAGTAGATTCACTAGAAATTAATTGTTTGTGACTTTGAATGACCACTGAATAATAAGACCTAATTTTATTCGACTAGAAAAAGTTAACTTAAAATACGCATAATCATGCACCACATAACTAATTCTGGCAGTAACATGATACGGAGGTAGCGAAAGGCTATACATGAGTTGATTATTTATTATTATAGATTTCGTATGGTACACACGTGCAATATGACCTTACCCTAGCTCATGAGATTACTAAGCGTTAGAGGCGCTAACCACTTGGTTAAGGGTCAAGTCTAGAGGTCTCTATTTAGGAGTGAGTGAAGGCTGCGTTAACCTACTCACAATCATATGTAGAACTCGTTTTTGATAAAATTGATAATGGATATACCATTATATTTTAAATACGAAATGCAGAGTTTCGTTATGAAATAAGTTCTAGTGTGATACCCAGATCTGACTGTACCGATGTATCTCCAACCCTGACTTCAAAGGGCATTAAATCTGAGTTGCATGCAGTATTTGGTCACCTGCATGTATTTGCTTGGCATATTGACTGACATGCATTCATTTGATTAAACTTAATTATTGTATAACTTGCTTGCTACATAGTTGAGGGGATTATCTCATTAAGCTAGTAAGCTTATACCCTTGCAATCTTCTTTCGTAGGCCGAGTTATTCGTGGAGTTAAGCCGTCGCATGCTCGAGGTTAGTGTTCTACACGAGATCAATGTAGGAGCAGGATGTGATTAGAGAGTACTTATGATAGTTTATAGAGCTGATTATTTAATCGAGTGATACTAGTTTGACTTAAGAAATGATTTAGATTTCTTATCTGTAAATTCTTATATAAATATATTGTGTATTATGTTTCTATATTTTATTATTGTTATCATGAAATGACATTACTTATGCTTGCATACTCATAGTTGTTAGTTGTAGCTATAGCTGTAGCCTTGTGTATCGTATAAAAGGGTCATCAATTGTAAGGGAATTCAATCTGCAATCCTTTCTATGGTATACGGCGACTGCTATGACTAGCCCCCTTAGGTTGTGACAATAAATATAAATATCTAATCAAAACAACTGATGATATTTGTCATACGTCTATGACTCAATTGGTATACTGATGGAGAGTGCTAACTTTGCAGACTTTTAATAAAAGTATTTTTGGAAGACGTTCTTCCAATCTTAAACATATTTTTTATATGATTTTTATGAAGGCTTATAGCACCCGTGAATGAAAGTTTTATCATTGAGGCAAAGCTAGCATGATATCTCTAATTCATTCTGAAATAACTCACATATTTGTGCTCATGAATATATTCTGATAATGAGTGGACTCACTTAGTTGTGCTTAAGGGGCCTTAGATGGTAGATGGCCTTAGTTGGGGTGTACTTATTTGGATTGGTATTTCTTACTCGACTAGAGCAATAGTTGAGTGTTGTTTAGAGGGACAGTGCCCTTAGGTAACCTCATGTAGATGAAGTGAGGTACGTTGTACAGGTAGGTATAAGGGATAATCAAAGTGTAGATAACATAATTATACACCTTTCATAGTTCCAAACTCCTATGGATGTGTTACTTACACTCATCATGCATACATTCATTTCGCGTGTAGACAGATTACATGTATGCTAATAATGTTTAATAACTTACTTAAATGATAGTGGTAAGAAACGAACTCATTGAGCTATGATTGCTCATTCCCCTATAGCTTCTTTTGCAGGTTCATTTAAGTAAAGATAAGTATGATAATGTTAGAATTAGTTGAGAATTGTATAGATGGTATAGAAACATTCTTTGTAGGAAATATTTGTATGCTAGAGTTCAATATAATTTAGTATTTCTTGTAATTTTACAAAGTTGGTTTACCCTATCTTATTATTTAGTAGAGAATATCAATTATTTGCAGTTCTAAGAAACTGTAGAATAACATATATTCATAGTTATTTATATTTTACAATAAATTAATAAATTAAAAATAAAAAACCTTCACGATTAATTATTTAAAATCTTGCAATCTTTAGGGCACACTAGATGAGTACCTAGTAGGTATCTTTGACTTGCAATACGGCTTTCATATCATGGGTGCACATGTGATATGGAAATTTTAGCCAATCCTACTAGGCCTCCTTTAGAATCATGACATAGTGCACATGCTGAACAATGGCTTATAAGGATGCCACTATTTAAGCTCCATTTGGGGGCATGACATTCCACATATGGTTGTTTCATAAATTGCACTTAAAGTTTCATAACTTGCATGTACTTGCTTATAGTGTAATATGAGAGGTTTCTCACTAAGTTAAGTTGTTACATACTCTTCTATAACCTTTACTTCTTGCAGGGCCCTAATCATCATGACCTTAGGCATGAGCTCCCATTATTAAGTTTGTGAATAGTTAAAGTTTCTTTTTCTTTTTTAGGAAGTTGAGATAGCTTCTATAGTATAGTGGAATAACTCCTTATGCAAAGGAGATATAATGAAATTTGAGCCTCTATGTTATAACTCTAGAAATAGACTTTCTATAATTCCGAACTCCTATGTGTTGGACTTTATTAAATATGAAATCAATGTTATGAGTGTTTACATATGTTTTATATATTTAGTCGCTATGTAGAATTGTGAGTCTTACTGGTGTACTTACGAGTAAAGATGTATTTTATATTTTTCTTGAAACTCATGGCCAATGGTGGTGATCATTCTATAGTTTTTATAAGTTGCATAATGAATTGTTATGAATAAGTTGCCCTTTAAGGTGTAATAGTTCTAAGTGGTAAGAGATCATCATGTTAAGTATATGTACTTAAGTTCTTCTTAGAGTTATAAGTTAACCTAGGGTCTAGAATAACTTACCAAAAGTTAAAATGAACTTAAATAGAACTAGAAATGAAATTTCCTATACAATCTTCAAGGTATAACTCATAAAAAACTAAAAAACTCTTTCCTTGTCCCTCTTGTAGTTCAATTGCTTGGATGCCCAGTAGATGTAAGAATCATTTTTTTGTAAGATACAAAAATACTCATGCAATAGGAAGACTTTAAGTATTATAAGAAGATTGTACATGGTTGGATGATGTATGCTCACTAGATGAGTACCTAGTAGAAAATTGGGCTTATTATTGTATAAAGTGCATTGATGATATAGCTAGAGATACATTAATGGTAGCTCCTACACCTATGGAGTTATTCTATAGATTAGAGGATTTTGCAATTATAAGTGGTCAAGTGGGCAAAGTAGAAGGATGTCATGTTTATTATCAAACCATCAGACATATTGGCATCACCTAACTTTGCTAAGTGGATGCTAATAAATATGATAAGAT
>JAMXBB010000010.1:47008102-47023270 GCA_024138015.1 Lumnitzera littorea | reverse complement strand
TATATATATATGTATCCATGTATAATTATTTTATGTATATATACATATGTAATCGTGTAGTATAAATATAGTAGTATGTTTCTATAAATAATAATATATGACATATATATATGTATAATATATAGTATACATAGTTTATAACAAATACTATATAAATATATATATACTGAATATATAATATAAGAATAGGTATTTATAGATTATTTATATATATCTAAGTATTCGGAAATTATATATGTATATTATTATGTATAAATACAAATACATGAATATATATATGTATATAAGAGTATGTTGGTTTTCATAATATAAGTATGTACATACATATAGTGTATAACATATATTAGATATATGTAGTATACCGAAAATATATATAGATATATATATGTATGTATAAATCGTGAAATACATAACTAATAAGAAATGAGAAGGAATAAAAATAATAAGGGTCATAATAATAATAATAATCATAATAAAGTAAAAATCTCAAAAATAGGAAAATAAACTCAAAATGATAAAAATATCGAATATATGATTTCAATAAATATTAAATCACAAACATGTTAAGAAAAAGCGAAAATTAATATTTTATAATTTTTAAACTTAAATAATAATTTTGGTGATATTTTTATATCACAATTTAAACTACGAATCACAACGTCCAAAACGGACCTCGTTACGAGAAAATATGCTCGAAAACAATCAAAATGGACTATAAGTTCATAACAATCCGAGCTAAAATGAAAAAGTTATACGTGATTTGATAAAAAGATCGAATCGATGATTTCACGTAAATTAATAACCGATTTAAGTAAACAGTACGATTTAGCATGCTAGTTTAGTTATTTAATTCCCAAACTTATTACTTTCCATATTTCCTTAATGTTAGGTGATCTTGAGATCAAGACCGACTTACCCTTGGAATAATACAATCCCTGACATCATTTATGACCAAGTGAGTACTCTCGATGACTCTATACTTGTTTTGTGCTTGTAGTTAGTGCATATGAATTAAATATTAATAACTTGATACATGGGGGTTCGGGTTATACATGTGACTGCTATTGATTGATTACTGTGCAAAATACTATTAAATGTGATTATATAATTGGTTGTTGCATTATTTGGATGATTTGTTGATAATGTTTGATCACCTCATAAATTGACTTAATCATATTCAACTAAACAAAAATTAAATGGATCATGCATAGATCACGAGCATTGCATATAATGTTCCGACCATCACCTCACGCGAGAAGGGCCTTGGAGGGATGGATTCCTACATGATTTGATTAGTACAATACAGGAGCATTGGTATAACAAGACCTTACCCTTAGCTCACGGGTTTTACTGGTGCCGGAGACGCTAACCGTAGGTGGCTGGGGGTCGCGTCTAGAGACCACCACTATAGGGTGTGAGTGTGGACTGCGTGAGCCCGTTCACTGCTAGACCTGGATATTTGTATACTATTAACTGATAAAAGTAGAAACCTGTTCTATGAAATAAGGAATTCCTATATAATGATATGAGGATAAAAACCCAGGTGCTAGAGCCCGGCTGTGATTGGTGCCGATGTATCTCCAACCCTTATTTTGAAGGGCATTAAATTCCGATGTTATATGCAGTACCAGTTAACTGCATATATATTGCTTGGCACATTGCTTGTTCATGCATTCATATGTTTGATAATAAACTGTTTGATAACTTTTTTGTTGGTATAGTACGAGGGTTAACTCACTAAGCTTTTGTAGCTTACTCCCCAATAGTTTTTTCTTGCAGGTTGCTAGATGATCAGGCATGGGTTAAGAACTGAGGGTTGAGTACCAACGTTGAGATATATAGAAGTTATAATCTGAGGACAGACTATATGGTTCATTTGTATATAGTTATTAATACTATGTTTAAATTTTGTGACTTTAGTAAGTTTGAGTTTTAGAACTTTACTACCTAATCTTATTATTTGGTAGGGAATACGATTCTCTGCGGTTCTGTTGGACTGTGGCTTATTGAATATCCATAGTCACATATGCGTGATCGTAAGTTAATTAAATAAATAAATAAAAACTTTGGTGACTAATTATTTAGAATCTTGCAATCTCTGACTTACAAAATGATTTTCTAATCATAGGTGCACACATGATATGAAAATTTTAGGCAATCCTACTAGGCCCCATTTAGGATAATGACAAAATCGAAGCCATTTAAGAGCAACAGCAAGTTGGTTTAGAGCTACAAGGCTAGGAGATTTCAACACTTGTAGTATTTCTTCCATTTTCTTGTATTTTTAAAGCCTCTAAATGTAGTGGGAGATAAAATATGTAAAATAAATATCTATATATAAATATGCTTATATATGGTTTAGTTTGGCCATGTACATTTAAAGACATAAAGACCTTTGTAAATGTAATATACAATAGGGAAGTTTATGTACATTAGCTAAGAGTTAGAAGTTATAAACCAATAGAGATATTAACAAAAGATTTTATTATACCATTTCTCATTCTTGGTTGAAACATGTATAAGATGTTTGTAGGTTGATTCTAATTTTTATGTGTAAATAGAGCCTAAATAATCTTAGAGTATGATCTAGAATCACGTAAAAGTGAGTAGGTTAATCTATTTTAGACCTAGTCTGTTAACCCTACTATTTAAAGGACACATGAATCAACTAAGAGTGCTTTTCGATCATTTCCAAGGATCAACTAAACTGAGAATTTAAGTTTACATTTAGAAATTAAACTTAGTTTTTCAATTCAAAAGTTCATTTTTAATAAAAACTCGAATACAAGAATAACAAACCTTAAGTCACCCAAAACCTTAAACCTTAAGATAATTAAGGAGTCCTGATCCTAAGTGACTAATTAAGAATTTAATTTGAATAATTTTATTCAACTCTAAAAAATTTCAAAATTTTATGAGAAGTAAATCATAACTTACAAGTTAATTTAAGAACTAAACCCTAAAAGAATTACATATAAAAAAATTCCCTTATCTTCACTTATAAGCTATGTTATATATAGATAAATAAGCCAACCAATCATATTAAATAACTTATCAATTGAGAGTTGAAACCAACCATTACCTAATAATTTATCAAAAGCTAATAATAAAACAATTTCCTTATCCTACCATAACTTATACTACATGTGGATAAATTATCACAACCCCTTATTAACCTTATTTTTAAAATGTGAAATGACAAGGACCATGCCCATAAGGGGACATACAATGGCCAGTTGTAGGGAAGGAGTATGGGGGAGCCATGCCTTGTCAATCATACATCAAAACAATGTCTTTCACAAGCACTATTTACCCCTTAATGCTTACATCATCCAATCATTTCAAGGATTGACTTTTGTGTTAAGTTTAAGTGAAACAAAAGGAGGTTTTTGGATTCACAACACACACATTTCCAATCGGCACTCTCTCTCATTTACTCTCCTCTTTCATTTCCTTTTTCCACATTTCAAACTTACAAAACAAAAGAAGAAATCAAACCTTACAAAACCTACACTTGCTGCTATACATTTGCAACCACATCTCATGACATAAGTTGATTTTGTTGCCTTCCATTGTCCACGTAAAAAGCCATGTTAGGAAACCTTAGAACATCCTCGAAACCTACCTTAAATATCAAGACTTTGGTCACTAAAAGAGCTTGTGAAAAGGAAGGGCAAATAAGGAGCAAGAGTGGATTCTTAGTACATAACCACCTATTTTTACTCATTTAGGACGAGTAAGTTATTTTAAGCACTCTAGTATACCATGTTAGGAGACTACATTTCCATGAAAATATTGGCATGAAGATAAGGTGATAAAATAGCTAGATTACCTTAAGTAATAAGCTTATGAATCCCTTACATAAAAGATGGACTATGAGCATACTAAGTTGGTATTTTATATGATGCATGTCTAACACTTAGAATAGGAGATTTTAAGTAAAGAAAATCATGAAATGTATACATGAATGAGAAGATAGCATGATTGACGTAGAGTATATGTAGGTCATTTAAGTGTTATTTTCATCTCTGTTAAGTTAAACATGCTTAAATCTAGCTTTTGGTAAAAGAGAAATCCAATACATGATGTTTTATGAGGAAATCAACTTTTTGAAATGTGAACTATGGCATAGAGTTTATGATAAGTATGTGATCTATCATTTTTATGTAATACATAAGTTAAATAATTATCTCATGGAAGAGAAGTTAAGTTGGAGTTAGAATATAAATAGTGTAGGTTCTTAATCTAAAATTTGAGGAAGTGATGAAATAAGTTAAGAAACCAAGTTGGAAGCCCTTAAACCAAACCATCCAGATTTGGAACTACAAGAAAACTCACTTAAAAATATGATAAAACCAAGTAAATAAAGTGAAAATACCAACTAAAGCAAGTATAACAAGTGTATAAAGCCTAAAACTCAAAACCGAGCTTAAAAGATTCAAAACAAGCTTAAAACTCTATGTTGGGCCTTCATTGAATTTCTAACCAACACTTAAATCACTCAAGAAAAGTTGTTTTAAGACTCATAAAAAGCCTACATAAAACTCCCTAAGCCTGACAAAATCACCAACTTTGGTTTAGACTAAAAAATCAAGCCCATAAGCTCACATAAAAGTCTAAGAAAATCTCGATAGCACTGAGGCCATAAGATAAGAATAGAATTTTTATTTTGAAGAATGTTTTAAGCTTAGAATAAAGTTCTAATCCCAAGCCCAAAAAGATTTCCTAAGATAACAAAAAACCCAATAACTAAACTAAGCCTAAAAGAGCACCAAAACATGAGAACCATAATATTCTGACTGTGGATAGACTTGTAGGCCTTATCTTGAAAATCTAACCATACTATGTTAAAGTATACTCGAAAACGATGAAAATCAACTATAAGATCATAAAAATTAGATTTAAAACGAAAAAGTTATATACGATTGAAGTTTTAAGTAAAACTAAGGAAAAAATACAATTAAGTTAAAAGTATAACTTAAAGAAGTTTTAGGTTAGCCTTTCAATTTTATCTCAAACTCTTAACATTATCATGTTTGCGATGTTTAGGAGACCTAACCGTTAGAGACGACCTACCCTAAGACTATTACAATTAATCCGCTATGTTTGAGTAAGTAATTCTCGATGACTTCATGCTTGGTTTTGGTTATAGTGTAGTCGGACTTAAATTTATATAATAAATTTGAATGCTTGTGGAATATGAAAATACCTTGACTTGCTAATAAGATAATAATGGGAATTATTATGATGAAAGTTATGCATGGTTGTATAGAATGAATTTGCTTGATCACAACGAAAATTGAATTTATTAAGTAACTGATTAAAGAATTTAATGAGTCATGTATTTCTCATAATTGCATTATAACTATACCGACCATCACCTCATGCGAAAGATGGGAAGAGACTCATAACAGAGAGGCCTCCTACAGGGATTAGGCAATGATATGCCATTTATATGTTTTTAAGTCTATGTCTTACACTTTTGGGCTTATTAGGTGCTAGGAAACACTAACCGTTAATGAAGGGCCATGTCTTGTAATTCCGCTTAGGGTGTGTGTTAGTTGACTACGGGGGCCACCAACCACTAGACTTGGGATTTTGGCATATATTTGATTGTTGAAAAGGAAAGTATATTTTCCATATGAAAAGTAAAGTTTGTATATATTATATATTTGTTTGAGTTGATTTGAGCATGTTGGTGCAAGTGGAATAAAAACCCAAGTGCTAAGACTCGGTTGATAATTTGTGTCAATTAATTATCTCAAACCCCAACTATAAGGGGCGTAATCTAAGTTGCACGTAGTTCCTAGGTCACTGCATGTATTGGTTGGCATTTTAAGTGTTCATGCATTCATATGTTGTACATTAAATTATATTGTTTATATGGCATGGCAAAGGAACTTACTCACTAAGCGTAAGCTTACACCTCGATAGATTTGTTTTGTTGTAGGACTACCTCTTTGTTCATCTAGGCCAAAAAATGCTCAAGGTGAGTCTCACACTGAGACGAGATTATGAGCTTTAGGAACCAATGAGAGAATTTTGTAATAATGACTTGTAAATATTTATTTACTTTGTTTAGCTTAATTCCTTAGTTAGAGTTTCATAATGCAAACTCTTACAAGATTTCAGCTACGTTGTAATACTTTGTTGTGGAATTGTATGAATACATATCTTAATTTTAGTATTTTGTATTTAAATGGTAAATCTTAGTTAATATGCTTGATATTGCATATCTATGAGCTTGATGGTAATATAGAGTGGAAGGAGACTTGTGTATCAAAAGCTTATGATCAACAAGGGGGTTGATTTTAGATCTTTGTACGGTATACGACAATCTACCGCGACAATAATACCGTTGGGTCGTGATATAGTCAACTATCTTGAGTAAAACTATAGCTCAAAATGTTATGTACATCTAGCTTAAGCACTCTTCTTAGGATAGATGTGGATTGAGAAATAAAAACCTTTGGTCCGAATTTCTAATAAAGAGAAGAAGAATGCCTAGTTCACTTTATGGCCTTGATTGGTAATATTAAAATCTTGAGGTGCTCTATCTTGCATTGGTTGACAAGACCAACTAAGGAAAAGTATAATCTTAGTTTTCAATATTTGACTATTTTTCTAAATGAGTCCTAAACTTTTTTTTTTCCTATTTAAATCCTCTAACACCTTCAAATGTTCACAAATGAAGACTTTTGTTAACATTATTAACTTGTACGTTTGAAAGGGATATGTAGAAGTGCCTTATTTGTTCAACTAATCAATATAATTAATATTATAAACTAACTAAAATAATAAAATTATAAAAATAAAATAAAAAGGTAGAAGGTGTAAGTTTAAAATTGGAAAGAAAAGAGGAATCTAACCATTCTAAGGCTAGGGAGTGATTGGTGACTACCTAGTGCATATAATTCCATTTTCAAGATTTTCCATGTCCTTTTTATTTGTTTGAATTCAATGCATTTTTTTTTTTCATAAAATCTCTCATGAGATATGTTGCATTGGAATCTTAGATTAGTAGTTGAGTTGCCCACAAAAGGAAGAAATAGAGGCTAAAGAGGTGTCAGGGGTTACTTCAGCTTAACCACTTTAATGCCTACCTTAATGCAAAGGCAATAAAGACAGTATACCAATAGAGAGTGCATTAAAAGTGAAAATCCTTTACAAAGGGGTCTCATCCTCGATTTATGGATGATAAGGTTGAGTTATTTCAGGAAGGGGACTCTTGAGATTTGCTCTAGATTTGGTGGGGTTTTTATCTTAACAACTTTGACTTTTCTTATTTTCCAAGTTACTCTCATCCAATCCTCATTTGAATGTTTAGGCTAAGCCTGACTAACCTGGGATAGAGTACTTAAGCCTCTAAGAGCTCATAGGTCTTCATTCTTGTTAGCCCAAACTAGTAATTGATGGTTTGGCATAGTTTGTGGTATAACCAATAGAGAGTCTAAATGCTTGACCTAAGTACTATTGAGAGTAGATTGGCTTTTAGGAGCTTGATGAAGATGTGGAGAGATCAAATTGGGCTAAGTGGGCTCAGCCTATGTTAGGTTAGTCTGGGTCTGATGGCCCATGTCAAAAATACCCTATAAATTACATAATAATTATATAATTGAAAGTTAAAAAGTTTGTTATGGTTTCATCTATATTAATGTCAAATTTTGTGGAAAGATATATCAATTTTATTTTCAATTCAAAAAGTTGCTAAATAAAAGAGGAATGAAAGTTATCTTAATACATAACATAACTTAATTGTTCTTATATTAAGAACAGTATTTATATATAATATGCTAAGATTTACTATTTAGGTAAAAACTATTAAAAAAAATTCTTATTAGTTACAACTAAGTCGACTACTGCTCATATTTATTAAAATTACAATGTTTTTAATTATTTGCATTATTAAGGCAACAAATTTTATAGTAGTTTCATATTCTATTAATTTAAGCCATGACTTTATAAATGATTGCTAAAGCTAATGAGCTAAGGTAACAATATGTATGCCAAGGCTGCTATAGCCTAATGACATTACTACTTGTCTCCCATTGGGATAAACTAAGGTTCAAATCTCCTTACTAAATTATAACATAGTTGGCCAAAAAGGAAAATATAACAATACGTATGTAAACCCTACTTTTAGTGAGCCTAAGACTTGATTAAGAGTACCTTCCGAACGTTTCTAAAGATCAACTAAACTAAAAACTTAAGTTTATGTTTAGAAACGAATTAAATTTTTATAATTCAAAAGCCAATTGTCGATAAAACCCGAGCTTGAAGAACTGCGAGCTTTAAAGCTACTTAAAACCCTAAACCTTAAAACCAGTAAGGAATTTTAACCCTAAATAATTAATCGATAATTTAATTTGAATAATTTCATTCAACTTTAGAAAATTTCACAATTCTACAAAAATCAAATCATAAATCACAAAACAATGTAAGATAAAAAATCCTAAAACAATTTTCTATAAGGCTATGCCCTTATCTTCATGCATAAGCCTTACACATAAATAAGTAGATCAACCAATCACCTTAGATAACTTATCAATTGAGAGTTAGAATCATTTATCAATTGATAACTTATCAAAATCTAGTGATAAGACAATTTCCTTATCACCTCTTCACTTATACTACATATGGACAATTTTTCACAAGAATTCATAAGCTTAACTTTAATAAAGGTGACAAGAAACCACTCCATGGCCTAAAAAGACTTCCAATGGCAGATCTAAAAGGGGGAGAAAGGGGGGCCATGCACTTGTCATTCACCCATCAATCACTTCTTCTTACACATCACTATTCACCTCTTAATGCTTACATCATCAAGAGTTGCAATTGTTAACTTTTTATAAGGTACAAGACAACACTTTCAAGACATTTAAACACCCATTCCCTCTCCATTTCCAACCGGCCACACTCTCCACCATTCCTCCTCCTTTCAATTTCACTTTCACTTCATCTTTCTCTCCTTTGAAACAAACATAAAAAGAAGAAACAACCTTACCCCACAAAATCCATTTTTCTTCCATTTTTGAAGCTTCACTCACGGCATTTTTTTCTCTTGTTCTTGTGTCATTTCTTTCACCATCTAAGGTCTTTTAAGACTATTAGAATCTTCCATAAACCCCATTCCAAAAGAGCAAAAGATTCGGGTTCCAAAAGGTGGCTAAAAGGAAGAGGCAAAGTTAAAGGCTTAAGTAGAACCTTAGTGCATAACCACCAAACTTTGCGTTAAGGATGAGTAAGTGTTTCTTGTGATGTGTGGATTAGTATTTATGTTAGGAGACTTGGATTTCTTGAAGATATGAGTAAGGTTTGAGTTGTTATAGCATCAAAAATCGTTTTAAGAAACAAACCATAAAACCCTTACATGAAGTTAAAATATGAGCATGTAAAGTTAGTGTTTTGTATGGACATTTGTTTAATGCTTTGAATGGAAAATTTTAAGTTAAGAAAATCTTGAAATGAGAACTTTAATGGAAGATAAGCATGCTGGACGTGAGGGTTCCATAGTCATTTGGATGTTGATTTTGTTTCCATTAAGTTAAATATACTCAAATCTAGACTTAAGGAAAAATCCATCACATGAAGTTTTATGAAGAAATCAACTTTGTATGACATGAGCTATGATATGGGAGTTGTATTAATTATAAGATCTTTTATTTCTTTATGTGGAGCATGAGTTAAAGGATCATTTGATAGAAGAAAACTTAAGTTAAGATTTGTACACAAGTAATTAAGTGCATAATCTATCACCTAAACTTAAGGAAATGATGAGACAAGTTGAAAAACCAAATGAGGACCCCTTGGAACCATCATGAACAGATCTGGAACGTGGGAGAAAGAAGCCTAAAAATATGATAAAAGTGAATGAACAAAGTGAAAAGATTAACCAAAGCAAGTATGATAAGCATACAAAGCCTAAAACTCAAAACCGAGCTTAAAACTTTCAAAACAAGCCTAGAGCTCTAAGTTGGGCCTTCAATAAAAATCTGACCAGCACCTTAAAGTACCAAGAGAAGTTTTTTTTAAGCCCATAAGAAATCTACCTAAGGCCCCATAAGCCTACCAAAGTCATTAACTTTAGTTTGAATAAAAAACAAGCTCATTTGACAACTTAAGCCCACTAAAGGGCCTAAGAAGTGGTTGTTAGCCTTAGGAATATAAATCAAAGTTGTAAATCTAATCTCAAGGAGTATTTTCAGCTTAGGATAAAATCTAAAGACCAAGCCCAAAGAATTTCTTAAGTTATTAAAAAGCCCATTTACCAAACAAGGCCCAAAAACACTCCAACACATGAGGAACGCTACTGTTCTGACCCATGGACAGAATTGTATACCTCATTTCGAAAATATAACCTTACCATGTTAAAGTACACTCGAAAATGATGAAGATTGACTATAAGATCATAAAAATCGGATTTAAAACGAAAAAGTTATACGCGATTGAACTTTAGGTAAAAATCGGAAAAAATTTTGAAAACTAGTCAAGAGTATAAACTTAAGGAAAATTTACTTAGTTTCTTAAGTTTGTTTCAATTCCTTATAAAAATTATTTCAATGACCAAGGGACACTATTTACGGAGATGACTTGCCTCCGGATTACTTTGATTGACCCATATGGCAGAGTGAGTAAATTCCTGATGACTCTTTACTTGATTGTGCTTGTAGAAATAGATGCACCTAAACTTATCTATATGAATTTGGATGCTTGTGGGATATGGGAGACGCATGTGTATGAATTTGTGGATCAATGTGATGACTTGTTAAGTATATTTAATAAAGGGAATTGCTTGCATTATATATACATATGAATTGTATGGAATGAAATTGTCTGATCACCCTGAAAATCGAGTTAATCACTTATGCGATTAAGAAATCAAAATGAATCATGCATACCCCATATAGCATACGGATAACACTGACTGCCACTTCACACAGAAGATGAGAAGGGACTCACAGGAATACGAGTTTCCTACAAGATTGGGCACTAGCTACACCATTATATATATTGAGTCTTTGTCTTAAGCTGATGGGCTTACTAGGTGCCAGGAGACGCCAACCGTCGGCGAGGGGCCGAGTCTTATGACTTCTGCTTAGGGCGTGTGTTTGTGGACTGTAGGGGCCACCACACCGCTAGACTTAGGATTTTAAAAGATATGATTTGATTTTGGTAAAGGAAGTATACATATATAAATATATATATATATATAGAGAGAGAGAGAGAGAGAGAGCTTTGTTTTGGCATGAGCACGATAGTGCAAATGAAATAAAACCCAAGGTCTAAAACCCGAATTTTGGTTTGGGTCGGTTAATTATCTCCAAACCCCGACTTCAGGGGGTGAAATTTTGAGTCGTATGCAGTTCTTAGGTCACTGCATGCGTTGTTTGGCATACTGGTTAATCATGCATTCATATAATTGTGCATATAATAAATTTCTGCTATGTGGTACTGACGAGGGCATTTATCTCACTAAGCGTAAGCTTACATCCCTATAGATTTTTGTTGATGCAGGAGAACCTCTTCGTCAATTCGGGTCGAGGCATGCCCGTAGTAAGTCTCGTGTAGAGACGGGTTGGAGCGATCAGAGAGCGAAGAGGACATTTTGTAATAGATTATAGATATTTAGATACTTTTATGTTTTTGTGCATAACTTAGATTTTATGCAGTTCCGTTATAAACTGTATTTGTTTGTAATATTATTTTGGTGTGGGTCTCACGAGCCCACACAATTAGTTAAATTATAACATAGAAGAAATTTTAGTTAAATTACTCTATATTACTAGTCTATGGGCCTAGTGGTAACGTAGAGTGGAAGGAGCCTTGTGTGTCATATTAAAGGCCTATGATCAGCAAGGGGGTTGATAATAGACCTTTATATGGTACATAGCGACCTATCATGACAACAATACTGTTGGGTCGTTATAACATATAAGCCATTACCTTTATTAACACAACTATTAGCAACACAGTATACCTATTGCCATACTGTTGCATAAAGTTATATAAGCAATAGTTTTTGTATTGTTGCTTAAAAGTATTGTATTTAAACAACCCCCTAAGTAACACAAAAAAATTTTGATTAAATTGAGTACTTTAAGAAATAGTTATTAAATGTGTTGCAATTTTGGCGTTACCTTAAACTCTTTTTGGTGTAGTATATGTGAAAGTTTAGGGTGTTTATTTATATTTTCCCTAAGCATATATATTTTAGGGACTTATAATACTATGCTGAAAACAAAATATAAGGATTTGCTATGGTAATACTAATCCCCCTAGATGTTGCCAACCTTAAGAACGAAATTGTAATATTTCCTTAGAAGAAGCTCATCCCAAACCTAAGAATAGCCTTACTACCAATTTATGGACCTATGTTTACTACTTTAGTAAGTATTGACTATTATATTATAAATAAAATAGTAGGAACAGTATTAATAAGGAAGATGAAGCATTGGAATACATTTTTAAGGGAAAATTAGAAATAACCCCCTTAAACTTTGAGTTAAGTGCGGAATGACTTGCTGAACTTTCAAAGTGTGATTTTTGACCCCTTAAACTTTGATATATTAGCAATATAAAGGAGGTTTTCTTTTTTAGTTAAAAAAAAGCATACTATGATAAAAGCTTAAGGAGTCTCAAAGCAAAATTTGATAAGTTAAGTGGGTATTTGTACACTAAAATCAAAGTATAAGAGGGTTATTCTCAACCTATAGAAATTGTTTGCCAATTTATCAAAGTTTAAAGGGTCAAAAACTACACTTTGAAAGTGTAAGGAGTCAATTTATATCTAAGTTAAAGTTTAGAAGAGCTATTTGTATTTTCCCTTATCTTTAATAACAAAATAAAACATTAGTTTTCCCTAGCATATCATCTTATCATATTTAAGTTGCTTATAATGTATTATTTATTTATTTTGACCAACAAAACGATGCATTTCATTACTTAATCTGGTTCAAAAGTATAAAATGATAAAAGACCACCAATTACAAGGACACATTCGAATCCTAGTAGACTTAGCTAACTAATCAGCAACACAATTTGCCTATTTAGAAATGCATTTAAGAGACAAACCAGAAACACCACTAACAGACTCCCGTAACTCAAAAACTAAAGGATGCAGAGCCCAATAAGCTTAGCCCATATCGCCTTCTGATGCCTTCACTATGTTCCTCACATCTAACTCCAAAGTAATGCAGGCCTCACCTATTCTTTCTACTCAAATCCAAAGTCTCTCTAATAGTAAGGCATTTTGCATCTTTGGCATTTCTAGTCATTATTTGTCTCAACGTGCCATCTACTACAACACTGTTCCTGTCACAAGAAATCATCGTAACATCCGCTGTGTAAATTCTATAGGAAAATTAACCCATCAACGTTTAATTTGATTTCTTTACCCTACGGTCTTTAACAAACACTGTGTGTTCTAACTATCCCTCTATCTTCAATGGAAGACTCTACCTTTCTAACCCTAGAGTTCTCTTACTTGTTAGTTACCTACAACACCTATTGACCACCGCATCAAGCCTCAACACTTTCTCTTCATAAATCACCTCATACCGTGCCTTCTTAGTTGTCCAAGCTATCAACTTTCTAACATAAAGATTATCCTCTCCCACTCAGTGACCTTCCATCTCCATAACCCAATTACAAAATTTATCACAATTAAGATCCTCTAGATGAACACCCAATGCACCAAACCAAACCACTTTTGTCCATAGGCATGCTTGAACTGTAGGATCTATCATCTCACAATCTAGACAAAAAGGGCATTTCCCATTAGTCAAGATCTTCCTTTTCTCCAAATTTGCATAAACAGGTAAGGAGTTTGTGTAGAGGTGCTAAAGAAAGTGCTTTACTTTTAGTTATATGGCTAACTTCCAAAGGTTTTTCCATTCTTTTACAGCAATACATACAGAGGATGACAAGGAGTCACTAGATTCCTACCCCCTATGCTCAGATAGGAAAAAGTAAGCCGATTTCACAAATTAGTCACTCGTCATACAATAAGGCCATACCAATTTGTCTTCTCCTTCCCTAATAGGTAAATCCACATTTCTTATAGCTTTGTTTTTGAAATTTGAAAATATATGTGAAAAATTCCTTAAATCCTAAACTCTACCCTCTTAACTTATTAGACTATCTACTATTAGGTCTTCAAGACCATACAGATTAAGACTAGCAAGCACGCCATTGAAAAAAAAGATACTTACTTATCACCCAAGATGTTTACTAATTTGCCATTATAGATCTACTAAAACCCCCCTTCAAATTAAACCTTACAAACTTCCAGAATACTAGTTCACCTTCATGACGCTCTCCCTCCTTTTCTTACAAGTCTAAAATATGTGTTGGGAAAGTAGAAACCTTTAAGTAACCTAGCCCAAAGAGCATTGGGATTGTTTCATAGTCTCCAAGCTAATCTGGTCACCAATGCAAGATTACATATGTGCAAATCTTTGAACCCCAAAACACCCTTTTCCTCAGGTAAAGACAACTTGGAATAGCTAATCCAATGAACCTTGAACTCCTTCTTTTATTGTCCCCCACCAAAAGTTTATGATCGAAGAGTTTACTTGATTGCACCATTTTAATGGATATCTGAAGCACCCCATCAAAGAAGTCTACATAACAAAAGCCATCATGTTAATAAGTGTTTCCGTACCCACTAGATTGAAAACATTTTGCTTTTGACCTTCCAATTTCACTTCATTTTTTTTCCTTAACAAACTTCAAAGCTTCAATTTTGGATCTACCCTAAAGGATAGGTAATCCCAAGTACTTTCTTGGGTCTATTGTTACAACAATATGTAGTAATTCAGCATTGCTTTTTCAAACATCTATTGGGGTGTTCCTACTAAAAAATAGGATTGATTTTTCATGATTCACCATTTGTCTTAAAGCTTCAGAATAATCCTCCAAAGTCCTTTAAGACAACTCCAAATTCCTATCTGAATATTAAGAAAAAATAGAGAATCATCAACAAATAATAGATATGTAATCATAGAATAATCTGGAGTAGGTTGTACTCCCTACAACTGCTCACCAATACCCAGCTAGTTAAACTTTTTTGAAAGAATAGCCACTACCAATATAAAAAGGAAGGGGGACAATTGATCCCCATGTTATCCCATGTTATAAACCTCTCTTGGCACCCCGCGGCCGGCCCCC
>JAMXBB010000010.1:46966792-46996776 GCA_024138015.1 Lumnitzera littorea | reverse complement strand
TAAAAAAAAAAAAAAAATAGAAACCTTAGAAGCATGCTCTTGAGTAATATTTACTAACTTTTAATATGAAAAAGATTAGATTTTGAATCTGCTATGAATCATGTTATTGAGAACAATAACGAGAAAATGTCTAATTGAGAGTCACATATGACCACTGAGAGATATGATTTATGTTTAAGCATTCTTTCATTTCTTCATTTGTTTATTCATTTATTTATTTATCTATTTTTATACCATTAGCCCTCATTAAAGAGTACCGCTCATATTTTGATATTTTAATATTTTTTAGAGAAAAATATGAAAACATAACGTGTATTTTGACACTTTTTACAATCAACATATGTTTGCATCTTATTTTAACAAACTCTTGACCCTAAGGTCGGCAATATGAGACCCCACCCGTTAAATCTGAACATTATGCGATACTATACCATTTAAACGGGTTTAGATATGGAAAAAATGGATAGAAAACACAAAGGGTCAAACTAGTTTATACACGTTTAAATTCGTATCCAGTTCAATTAGGATCCCAAACTTTTATGAACCTGTTTATTAAATAAGTCTAGTAAATCGGTCATGTGTTCAATCGTGAACCTATTTACTATAAATAAATTTATATTTTCTTTTATTTTCGGTGGAGAGCAAAAAATATGTATGTGTGGTCTTGTTTGTCACACTTCGCATAACAATTGATATAGTTAAATTAGTCAAATAAAATTATCTTTTAACGACAAGGTTCCTTCTATCATTCCTCTTTTTTCTTTCTCCTTCCTTCTAACTTCCAACCATAAGGCAACCGCTTTCTAATCTAACACTCACAAGCTCTTAAGTTTTAGTTTTTTCTCAACTATCAAAACAAGTATGAAGTTTGGAGTCTTCCTCTCTACCCTTTTTTGTTTTTTTTGCACCTATTCTATCATAACCTAAGGTGACTTAGTTATGGCAAGTATTGTATATCGTACAAAAGACTATAGATTTATTTCTCTTCTAATTGACAATCTTTCATACAACATATAAGACTACTACAACAACTAGCTCCTTTAAAGTAAACATGTAAGAATAATATCACAACATATTTATATTACCATAAAGTTTATAAAGTAACAATACAAGATAAGTGTTACAATACTATAAATTATTAGTAAAGTAACTACAGTAAAGTTATAACAAATACTACAGGAGTTATATCTGATAGTCTACATATATTCACTCAGCTCTCTTATCTGCATCATACATTCCCAAAATGATCTACAATTGACTTTAGGTATCCTTTGACCAACTTTCACAAAAAGATGACCATGCATCAAAAGTCTATTAGGGTGTAAGTTATATAACTTAGTGAGATATCTTTCAACCACATCGATAAGCAAGTTATACAAACATTAATTTCAGACATATGAATGCATGAACAAATAGAATACCAAACAGATACATACAGTTAACCAGGCACTGTACGCAACTCATATTTAACACTCTCCGAAGTCAGGGTTAAGGTATACGTAGTACTAATCAAATTTGGGTATTATACTTGAACTTATATATTGATGAAACTCCATGTTTTGTATGCAAATAAAAACAATATATTTGTTTTAGTCAAAAACCAAGTTCTAGATATAATTGTAAGGGAGTCCCCACAATCCACACTCACCCCTAAATTGAGGCTTTTAGACTTGATCATAAACCAAGTAATTGGCATCGTACTAAACACTATTATAATAATAAATTAACCCCTATATGGCTTATCGTTACCTTTGTGTAACGTGACAGTCGAATTAGATATATGTGATGTATGTTTATGCATGATTTGATTTAATTTAAATACATTGAACATAATTAGGCCCAACTTTTGTATGACCAAACAATATCATAAATAATCCAATTCCTATAAGATCTACTATATAACAAACAATTCATTAACATAATTTAAAATAAATTTACAATTCAACAAACAATAATATTCACATACGTAACCTAACCTTACGCATTGTTCAAATATCATTATTAATTAAATCACTCTAATTATAAACACAAACAAGCATGGAATCATAGGGAGTACCTACTCGATCATGATGTATCTCAAAAAGTTGTAGTAATCTATAGAAAGATTTGAACTCTCATCAAGATCGCCTGATTATTATAGAATAGAAGAAATAGTAAGTAACTAAACAAACTAGCTAATGTATGTAAGTATTCACCTTAATTTACTTAAGTTTCTACTAATTTCCCAGTTTAAGCTTTTTTTTTTTTTTGTTAATAATGTATAACTTTTTCATTCCAACTCTGATATTTACAAACTTATAGTCAATTTTTATTGTTTTTGAACATACGTTCATATAACGGGGTCTATTTTGGATGTTATAATCCACATTTTTCAATATGGGCTTAAATTGTTATAAATTTAGTTATTTTCACCCTAATATTTTGCTTTGTGAATTTTGAGTTTTTCTTTATTAATTTATGATTTAATTAATTTATAAATTTCATATTTTTATAATTTCTTATTTTTAAGTGCAATTTATGTAGATATCACTATTTTTCCATTTTAAGCTTAATTTGCTATATATTGTAATTTTGTTATTATTGTAAATTTTTCTTAATTAATTAATTATTATTATTTTGCAATTTTCAATTCAAATGAATTATTTAGATAAGTTGTTGACATGGCATGATTCCATTGGCCCACATAGCAATTTATTGATTTTTCTTGATTTTTTGTATTTCTTAAACTTTGTATCACTATTATATATTTTTATGTGATATTATAATTAATTAATTATTATTTATGTGGGCCTCATTTGATTTTATGGGTTTCAACCCATTACATGTATTTATATATATGTATATTTAATTCTCTTATGTTATATTAAATACAACACTATAAATATGTATGTATTCATATTTGTATACATGTAACTATGTTTATTTTATATATATATACCCTTAGCATACCGGTATATATATTTATACATATACTTATGCTATACTATTATCATACGTATAACTATGCATGTATACATATACGTATATGTACATATTTATACTTTTAGTATTCTTATTATTATATGTATTTTTATATATGTACATATATAAATGTACATATCCTTATATGCACTTTTATAAGTGTATATTTATATTTTCTTACTGTATTTTCAAGGAATTTTCAATATATTACATATATATATGCATATGTACATTTGGTTTTGTATATGTATAAATACTTAATAATTCTATTATGTAGTTTATGTACATATGGAAATATACAAATAGAGTGGTGTGTAGGTATATGTATATGTATATTCTCAATCTTATTTGCATATACACATATTTGTACTACAAGTTCTATTATAATTCATATATATATATATATATATATATACTTCAGATATGTACATATTCTATACATACATAAATTATACAAACAAGTATTCATTTAATCTAAGTATGTACATGTACTTATATATATATATATATATATATATTTCAATATGTGTAATAGCATGTACACATATATAAAATAATTTCTAGGGTAAATAAACTCATGTACATATAATTTGGTTCATGTATATCAATTTCCATTACAAAACACTAAATTACATGTGCACTATATCTATTATAATAATATACATAAATACTTAAGAAAATACATAAAATTTAATGTACATAATACAACAAATATAACTAAAATATAAGAAAAATACAAAGGAAATATACATTTACTTGGTTAAGAAATGTTTTTCATGTAGATCTCCTTCTTTTGTTCCCCCTCTTTTGTTGGAAAAATAGATGCTTATAGCAGAAATAAGGTTAAAAGTTAGGTGAATATTAGAGAGGAAAATTAGAAGATGGAAATAGGGTAGAAGAGAAAGAGTGTGATGGTTTAGAATGGGATTTAAGGTTTTACAATTTTCTTTAAATTTGATGAAAAGTGTGGAATTTAAGAGAAGATTTTAGGGTACCCACTTAGCTCATAGCATGGAGGAGGAGAGATAACATAACTCCAAAGGAGGCTTTGTAAGATTGTCTAAAGTTTTCATATTACATGTGTACTCATGGTATGAAAACTGTCTTGTAAGTCAGAAATTGTAAAACTGAAAATAATTAATCTTTAAGGTTTTCAATTTTAAAATAATTAATTTACTGTAAAATATAAATAACTATGAATAACCAATATTTCATAGTTCCTCAAAACAACAGAAAATTGGTATCTTTTACCAAATAATAAAATTAAGTAGTAAAGATTTAAAATTTAAACTTTACTAAAATTACAAAATCTAAGTATAAGAATAGCAATTATAGTTAATGTTCCAACTAGTTATGCAATCTATCTTTGGATTCTATCTTCCAACTGCATCTCGATACTCGTACTCAACACTCAGTTCTTAGCCTATACCTAAATAGTTATCAACCTACAAAGAAAAACTGTTGGAGAGTAAACTATACGAGCTTAGTGAGATATTCCTCACACTATACTAACAAGCAAGTTATCAAATAACTAGTTAATAAACATATGAATGCATAGATAAGCAGTATGCTAAACAATATATGCAGTTGATCGGTGTTGCATCAATATCGGATTCAATACCCTTCAAAGTAAGGGTTGGAGATACATTGGTACCAATCATAACCGGTTCTAGCACTTGAGGTTTTTAACTATAAATTTAAATTCTGTATTTCATGAAATACATTTTCATTTCAAAAAAATCTAATAGTACACAAAATCCTAAGTCTAGCGGTGAGGTGACCCCCATAGTCTATGCTTACGTACTATAGTAGTGGTCTCTAAACCCGATCCCCAACCACCCGCAGTTAGTACCTCCAGTGGCAAGTAAATCCGCGAGTGAAGAGTAGGGTTTTGTTGTACCAGTGTTCTTACATTATACTAATAAAATTATATGGGAATTCCATCCCTTTAAGGCTTTTCATTACCAACCGCATTGGGTGATGACTAGAACATTATATACAATGTTTGCGCTTATGTATGATCCTTTTAATTTAAGTTAAGTCAATTTATTAAATGATCAACCAATATTAATAAACCATTCAATTTTGTAGCAATAAATTAAGCAGTCGTTTATTCAGCTATTATGTCTCACAACATTTTACATAATATACAACCAGTATTCAAGCATATGTATAATCCAAACCTTTATACATCAAGTTATTAATATTGACTTTAGATACATTAATTATAAGCACAAAATAAGTATAGAGTTATTGAGATTACTCACTCATCTATATGATCAGTCTATCAAGAATCGTAGTAGTCCACTAATAAATTAGTTTTCGTATTGGGATTACCTAACATTTAAGAAATTTGTAACGTAATAAGTAATTTGGTGAAATAATTAAACCATATATGTATTAAGTAATAACTACCTAAATTAGCTACTTATTTGTATAAAACTCTCAGTTTTAGTATTTTCGTCAATTACATATAACTTTTTCGTTTTAATTCTGATTTTTATAAACTTATAGTTGATTTTTATTATTTTTGGATGGACTTTCACATAGTGGGGTTTGTTCTGGATATTGTAACTTGAATTTTTCATGATGGTTCTAAAATATCACAAATTTTATTATTTTGACCTAAATATTTGTAAATTATTATTTTTAGTTTTTCTTTATGATTTAATTAATTTATAAATTTTATATTTTTGACTCTATTTTACAATAATTGGCTTATTTCACTATTTTAAGGTTAAATTCATCTTTTAAATCACTTTTCGTTTTTTTTTTTGTAATTTCTCACTTTATTCATTATTATTATTTTTATAATTTATGATTTTTACTATATATATTTGTAAGCTGTGACATGGTAGTTCATTATTGGGCCACATATCACTTTGAAATTTTATATTTTTGTAAGTTTTTTCAATTTTATACTATTAATTAATATTTATACATATGTACCTATTTTTATAATTGATTATTTTTTTTAAATCAACCTATTTTTCTCTCTTTACTTTGTGATATACAAGTACAAGTTTGTATATATATATGTATATGTATCATATTACCTTATTTAAGAATTTAATAATTTAGTATATTTATACATGTATTACTTAAACATATACCTATACTTATACATAGACCATACTTATACTATACATATATTTATACTTATACATACACTTTTATACCTTTATTCTATACTCTTTTTACACATATTTAATTATATAACTTATACTATACTTTATCTATATGCATATTAACTTAATATACTAAGTCTTATATGCATATATACATACTACATACTCTTGTATACATATTAATAAGTACCATACATAAACATAAGCAAATAAACATATGTATACATATACTTCACATACAAGTGCATAATCAAAGAAACAACCAACTTTATTCATAAACTTCAACATATGTATATGAATTTAGATTACAAAGATGAAGAAATATATATAGCCCTTATTACATACTAAGAAAATATACAAAATACTATAAAATACAAATATAAGAGGAGTAAATGTATTCTAATATTAAAAAGTAAATTAAATACATGAAATACTACCCAACTAATTTCTTGAACCTTGAAAATAATTGTACCCAAAAGCTCCTCTTCTTCTTGTAACTTATTAGAAATAAAAGATAAGAAAAGGATGAGAATGGTTTGGTTATCAAGAAGAAGGTTTGTATGTGTTTTTCTTATGTTTAGTTTTAGACAACATGAAGGAAAATATTGAAGTATGGAATGGGTTTGTGTAGTCGAAACTAAAAGGAAACAAGGAGAAAAAAAAAATTGAAAAAGGGAAATGGAAAAAGTAAGAGATAAGATAAGGAAAATATCTATCTAATCTTATCCTTAATTTTAAGCACATAGGGGAAAATTTTGGGACAAATGGCAACTACAAAAGAGTGAATTACAACATAGAAGATGGGGAAAAAAAGAGGGAAAAGGGAAAAAAAGAAAAAGGAAAAGAAAAATAGTAAAATATTAAATTAATGTTTTCTAGATATATTTCATTTTCACGTGATAATTAAAATAATTTATAATGCAATTTAAAAGATATGGAGTATAAAATTAATGTATTTTATTTAGTACATAAACACCCAATATATAGCTAAATTGACTCAAAATAGTTAAATCGATACAAAATTAGCACATATATATACAAACATGAAATTATAAATAATCACAAAATAATATTCATAAATTTATAAATTTTAATAATTAAATTATCACTCTTTACATTTATAAAGACTATGTGTTTTAAGAGAGAATTTATATTGAGTTGGATGCAGATCTAAGGTAATCGACCTAATTCAAATCCCACAATATTTATATTGTTTCCTTTAGGGTTTGGGCTTAACATTTAGGGTTCGATTCTTTTATTTAGGATTTTCCATTATTATGTTTGAGTATTTTTAGAGACTATCTAAAGACTTCCTTATTCGACTTCGCTTTCAATTATTGAAAACTTGTAGGGTTTACAATAATAGCATAATATTTAATATTTCCAAAAAAATATCGATTTTAAGCTCGATTTTGCTAAAAATTAGCTTAAATTAGGTAAAGAGCTAAATAAAATTATAAGATTTAGATTGAATACCTCCATAATCATAACTAAGCTCTAAAAATCATTAAAATTAGATTCATTAAAAAATTTGTCACGACCTGAGGGAGTTAGTCGTGGCAGTCGCCGTATACCGTACAAAGGATTGTAGATTAAATTCCCTTACAATCAACAACCCTTTATGCGATATACAAGGCTACAGCTACAACTAACAATAAAGAGTTGCGTAAGCATTAGCAATATCATTTCATGATAATAATAACAAATTAAGGAAATATAAAACATAATCTACAATAATTTACAGATAAGAAGTCTAAAGCACTTCTTAACTCAAACTAGTATCATTTTATTACATAATTAGATCTATAATCTAGATAAACTATCATGAGTACACTTTGATCACATCTTGCTCCTACATCGACCCCTTGATGAACAAGTAACCTCGGGCATGCGGCGACCCGACTCCACAAGCAACTCAGTTTGTGAAAAAAGACTACGAGGGTATAAGCTAACTAGCTTAGTGAGATAATCCCCTTAACTATATCACAATCAAGTTATACATTAATTAAATTCAATCAAATGAATGCATGCTAATCAGTATGCTAAACATATACATACAAGTGACCAGGTATTACATGCAACTTAGATTTAATGCCTTCTGAAGTCAAGATTGGAGATACATTGGTATAGTTAGATCCGGGTATCATACTAGAACTTATCTCATAACGAAACTCTACGTTTCGTATTTAAAATGTAATGGTATATCCATTCTCAATTTTATCAAAAACGAGTTTTACATATGATTGTGAGTAAGTTCATGCAGCCCTCACTTACTCCTAAATGGAGGCCTCTAGACTCGACCTTTAGCCAGGCAGTTGGTACCTCCAACGCTTAGTAATTCCGCAGGCCATAGTAAGTCATATCGTACGTGTACACCATTCGAAATCTATAACAATCAAATAATCAACCCACGTATGGCCTCTTGCTACCTCCGTATTACGTAACGGTCGGAATTAGTTATGCGATATATGATTATGTGTATTTCAAGTTAACTTTTTCTAGTCAAGTAAAATTAGGTCTTATTATTCAGTGATCAATCAATTCCTAGTGAATCTACCATGCAACAATCAATACATTATCATACTTTAAAGTATGATAATGTATTGATTGTTGCATGGTAGATTCACTAGGAATTGATTGATCACTGAATAATAAGACCTAATTTTACTTGACTAGAAAAAGTTAACTTGAAATACACATAATCATATATCGCATAACTAATTCCGACCGTTACGTAATACGGAGGTAGCAAGAGGCCATACGTGGGTTGATTATTTGATTGTTATAGATTTCGAATGGTGTACACGTACGATATGACTTACTATGGCCTGCGGAATTACTAAGCGTTGGAGGTACCAACTGCCTGGCTAAAGGTCGAGTCTAGAGGCCTCCATTTAGGAGTAAGTGAGGGCTGCATGAACTTACTCACAATCATATGTAAAACTCGTTTTTGATAAAATTGAGAATGGATATACCATTACATTTTAAATACGAAACGTAGAGTTTCGTTATGAGATAAGTTCTAGTATGATACCCGGATCTAACTATACCAATGTATCTCCAATCTTGACTTCAGAAGGCATTAAATCTAAGTTGCATGTAATACCTGGTCACTTGTATGTATATGTTTAGCATACTGATTAGCATGCATTCATTTGATTGAATTTAATTAATGTATAACTTGATTGTGATATAGTTAAGGGGATTATCTCACTAAGCTAGTTAGCTTATACCCTCGTAGTCTTTTTTCACAAACTGAGTTGCTTGTGGAGTCGGGTCGCCGCATGCCCGAGGTTACTTGTTCATCAAGGGGTCGATGTAGGAGCAAGATGTGATCAAAGTGTACTCATGATAGTTTATCTAGATTATAGATCTAATTATGTAATAAAATGATACTAGTTTGAGTTAAGAAGTGCTTTAGACTTCTTATCTGTAAATTATTGTAGATTATGTTTTATATTTCCTTAATTTGTTATTATTATCATGAAATGATATTGCTAATGCTTACGCAACTCTTTATTGTTAGTTGTAGCTGTAGCCTTGTATATCGCATAAAGGGTTGTTGATTGTAAGGGAATTTAATCTACAATCCTTTGTACGGTATACGGCGACTGCCACGACTAACTCCCTCAGGTCGTGACAAATTTTTTAATGAATCTAATTTTAATGATTTTTAGAGCTTAGTTATGATTATGGAGGTATTCAATCTAAATCTTATAATTTTATTTAGCTCTTTACCTAATTTAAGCTAATTTTTAGCAAAATCGAGCTTAAAATCGATATTTTTTTGGAAATATTAAATATTATGCTATTATTGTAAACCCTACAAGTTTTCAATAATTGAAAGCGAAGTCGAATAAGGAAGTCTTTAGATAGTCTCTAAAAATACTCAAACATAATAATGGAAAATCCTAAATAAAAGAATCGAACCCTAAATGTTAAGCCCAAACCCTAAAGGAAACAATATAAATATTGTGGGATTTGAATTAGGTCGATTACCTTAGATCTGCATCCAACTCAATATAAATTCTCTCTTAAAACACATAGTCTTTATAAATGTAAAGAGTGATAATTTAATTATTAAAATTTATAAATTTATGAATATTATTTTGTGATTATTTATAATTTCATGTTTGTATATATATGTGCTAATTTTGTATCGATTTAACTATTTTGAGTCAATTTAGCTATATATTGGGTGTTTATGTACTAAATAAAATACATTAATTTTATACTCCATATCTTTTAAATTGCATTATAAATTATTTTAATTATCACGTGAAAATGAAATATATCTAGAAAACATTAATTTAATATTTTACTATTTTTCTTTTCCTTTTTCTTTTTTTCCCTTTTCCCTCTTTTTTTCCCCATCTTCTATGTTGTAATTCACTCTTTTGTAGTTGCCATTTGTCCCAAAATTTTCCCCTATGTGCTTAAAATTAAGGATAAGATTAGATAGATATTTTCCTTATCTTATCTCTTACTTTTTCCATTTCCCTTTTTCAATTTTTTTTTTCTCCTTGTTTCCTTTTAGTTTCGACTACACAAACCCATTCCATACTTCAATATTTTCCTTCATGTTGTCTAAAACTAAACATAAGAAAAACACATACAAACCTTCTTCTTGATAACCAAACCATTCTCATCCTTTTCTTATCTTTTATTTCTAATAAGTTACAAGAAGAAGAGGAGCTTTTGGGTACAATTATTTTCAAGGTTCAAGAAATTAGTTGGGTAGTATTTCATGTATTTAATTTACTTTTTAATATTAGAATACATTTACTCCTCTTATATTTGTATTTTATAGTATTTTGTATATTTTCTTAGTATGTAATAAGGGCTATATATATTTCTTCATCTTTGTAATCTAAATTCATATACATATGTTGAAGTTTATGAATAAAGTTGGTTGTTTCTTTGATTATGCACTTGTATGTGAAGTATATGTATACATATGTTTATTTGCTTATGTTTATGTATGGTACTTATTAATATGTATACAAGAGTATGTAGTATGTATATATGCATATAAGACTTAGTATATTAAGTTAATATGCATATAGATAAAGTATAGTATAAGTTATATAATTAAATATGTGTAAAAAGAGTATAGAATAAAGGTATAAAAGTGTATGTATAAGTATAAATATATGTATAGTATAAGTATGGTCTATGTATAAGTATAGGTATATGTTTAAGTAATACATGTATAAATATACTAAATTATTAAATTCTTAAATAAGGTAATATGATACATATACATATATATATACAAACTTGTACTTGTATATCACAAAGTAAAGAGAGAAAAATAGGTTGATTTAAAAAAAATAATCAATTATAAAAATAGGTACATATGTATAAATATTAATTAATAGTATAAAATTGAAAAAACTTACAAAAATATAAAATTTCAAAGTGATATGTGGCCCAATAATGAACTACCATGTCACAGCTTACAAATATATATAGTAAAAATCATAAATTATAAAAATAATAATAATGAATAAAGTGAGAAATTACAAAAAAAAAAACGAAAAGTGATTTAAAAGATGAATTTAACCTTAAAATAGTGAAATAAGCCAATTATTGTAAAATAGAGTCAAAAATATAAAATTTATAAATTAATTAAATCATAAAGAAAAACTAAAAATAATAATTTACAAATATTTAGGTCAAAATAATAAAATTTGTGATATTTTAGAACCATCATGAAAAATTCAAGTTACAATATCCAGAACAAACCCCACTATGTGAAAGTCCATCCAAAAATAATAAAAATCAACTATAAGTTTATAAAAATCAGAATTAAAACGAAAAAGTTATATGTAATTGACGAAAATACTAAAACTGAGAGTTTTATACAAATAAGTAGCTAATTTAGGTAGTTATTACTTAATACATATATGGTTTAATTATTTCACCAAATTACTTATTACGTTACAAATTTCTTAAATGTTAGGTAATCCCAATACGAAAACTAATTTATTAGTGGACTACTACGATTCTTGATAGACTGATCATATAGATGAGTGAGTAATCTCAATAACTCTATACTTATTTTGTGCTTATAATTAATGTATCTAAAGTCAATATTAATAACTTGATGTATAAAGGTTTGGATTATACATATGCTTGAATACTGGTTGTATATTATGTAAAATGTTGTGAGACATAATAGCTGAATAAACGACTGCTTAATTTATTGCTACAAAATTGAATGGTTTATTAATATTGGTTGATCATTTAATAAATTGACTTAACTTAAATTAAAAGGATCATACATAAGCGCAAACATTGTATATAATGTTCTAGTCATCACCCAATGCGGTTGGTAATGAAAAGCCTTAAAGGGATGGAATTCCCATATAATTTTATTAGTATAATGTAAGAACACTGGTACAACAAAACCCTACTCTTCACTCGCGGATTTACTTGCCACTGGAGGTACTAACTGCGGGTGGTTGGGGATCGGGTTTAGAGACCACTACTATAGTACGTAAGCATAGACTATGGGGGTCACCTCACCGCTAGACTTAGGATTTTGTGTACTATTAGATTTTTTTGAAATGAAAATGTATTTCATGAAATACAGAATTTAAATTTATAGTTAAAAACCTCAAGTGCTAGAACCGGTTATGATTGGTACCAATGTATCTCCAACCCTTACTTTGAAGGGTATTGAATCCGATATTGATGCAACACCGATCAACTGCATATATTGTTTAGCATACTGCTTATCTATGCATTCATATGTTTATTAACTAGTTATTTGATAACTTGCTTGTTAGTATAGTGTGAGGAATATCTCACTAAGCTCGTATAGTTTACTCTCCAACAGTTTTTCTTTGTAGGTTGATAACTATTTAGGTATAGGCTAAGAACTGAGTGTTGAGTACGAGTATCGAGATGCAGTTGGAAGATAGAATCCAAAGATAGATTGCATAACTAGTTGGAACATTAACTATAATTGCTATTCTTATACTTAGATTTTGTAATTTTAGTAAAGTTTAAATTTTAAATCTTTACTACTTAATTTTATTATTTGGTAAAAGATACCAATTTTCTGTTGTTTTGAGGAACTATGAAATATTGGTTATTCATAGTTATTTATATTTTACAGTAAATTAATTATTTTAAAATTGAAAACCTTAAAGATTAATTATTTTCAGTTTTACAATTTCTGACTTACAAGACAGTTTTCATACCATGAGTACACATGTAATATGAAAACTTTAGACAATCTTACAAAGCCTCCTTTGGAGTTATGTTATCTCTCCTCCTCCATGCTATGAGCTAAGTGGGTACCCTAAAATCTTCTCTTAAATTCCACACTTTTCATCAAATTTAAAGAAAATTGTAAAACCTTAAATCCCATTCTAAACCATCACACTCTTTCTCTTCTACCCTATTTCCATCTTCTAATTTTCCTCTCTAATATTCACCTAACTTTTAACCTTATTTCTGCTATAAGCATCTATTTTTCCAACAAAAGAGGGGGAACAAAAGAAGGAGATCTACATGAAAAACATTTCTTAACCAAGTAAATGTATATTTCCTTTGTATTTTTCTTATATTTTAGTTATATTTGTTGTATTATGTACATTAAATTTTATGTATTTTCTTAAGTATTTATGTATATTATTATAATAGATATAGTGCACATGTAATTTAGTGTTTTGTAATGGAAATTGATATACATGAACCAAATTATATGTACATGAGTTTATTTACCCTAGAAATTATTTTATATATGTGTACATGCTATTACACATATTGAAATATATATATATATATATATATATAAGTACATGTACATACTTAGATTAAATGAATACTTGTTTGTATAATTTATGTATGTATAGAATATGTACATATCTGAAGTATATATATATATATATATATATATGAATTATAATAGAACTTGTAGTACAAATATGTGTATATGCAAATAAGATTGAGAATATACATATACATATACCTACACACCACTCTATTTGTATATTTCCATATGTACATAAACTACATAATAGAATTATTAAGTATTTATACATATACAAAACCAAATGTACATATGCATATATATATGTAATATATTGAAAATTCCTTGAAAATACAGTAAGAAAATATAAATATACACTTATAAAAGTGCATATAAGGATATGTACATTTATATATGTACATATATAAAAATACATATAATAATAAGAATACTAAAAGTATAAATATGTACATATACGTATATGTATACATGCATAGTTATACGTATGATAATAGTATAGCATAAGTATATGTATAAATATATATACCGGTATGCTAAGGGTATATATATATAAAATAAACATAGTTACATGTATACAAATATGAATACATACATATTTATAGTGTTGTATTTAATATAACATAAGAGAATTAAATATACATATATATAAATACATGTAATGGGTTGAAACCCATAAAATCAAATGAGGCCCACATAAATAATAATTAATTAATTATAATATCACATAAAAATATATAATAGTGATACAAAGTTTAAGAAATACAAAAAATCAAGAAAAATCAATAAATTGCTATGTGGGCCAATGGAATCATGCCATGTCAACAACTTATCTAAATAATTCATTTGAATTGAAAATTGCAAAATAATAATAATTAATTAATTAAGAAAAATTTACAATAATAACAAAATTACAATATATAGCAAATTAAGCTTAAAATGGAAAAATAGTGATATCTACATAAATTGCACTTAAAAATAAGAAATTATAAAAATATGAAATTTATAAATTAATTAAATCATAAATTAATAAAGAAAAACTCAAAATTCACAAAGCAAAATATTAGGGTGAAAATAACTAAATTTATAACAATTTAAGCCCATATTGAAAAATGTGGATTATAACATCCAAAATAGACCCCGTTATATGAACGTATGTTCAAAAACAATAAAAATTGACTATAAGTTTGTAAATATCAGAGTTGGAATGAAAAAGTTATACATTATTAACAAAAAAAAAAAAAAGCTTAAACTGGGAAATTAGTAGAAACTTAAGTAAATTAAGGTGAATACTTACATACATTAGCTAGTTTGTTTAGTTACTTACTATTTCTTCTATTCTATAATAATCAGGCGATCTTGATGAGAGTTCAAATCTTTCTATAGATTACTACAACTTTTTGAGATACATCATGATCGAGTAGGTACTCCCTATGATTCCATGCTTGTTTGTGTTTATAATTAGAGTGATTTAATTAATAATGATATTTGAACAATGCGTAAGGTTAGGTTACGTATGTGAATATTATTGTTTGTTGAATTGTAAATTTATTTTAAATTATGTTAATGAATTGTTTGTTATATAGTAGATCTTATAGGAATTGGATTATTTATGATATTGTTTGGTCATACAAAAGTTGGGCCTAATTATGTTCAATGTATTTAAATTAAATCAAATCATGCATAAACATACATCACATATATCTAATTCGACTGTCACGTTACACAAAGGTAACGATAAGCCATATAGGGGTTAATTTATTATTATAATAGTGTTTAGTACGATGCCAATTACTTGGTTTATGATCAAGTCTAAAAGCCTCAATTTAGGGGTGAGTGTGGATTGTGGGGACTCCCTTACAATTATATCTAGAACTTGGTTTTTGACTAAAACAAATATATTGTTTTTATTTGCATACAAAACATGGAGTTTCATCAATATATAAGTTCAAGTATAATACCCAAATTTGATTAGTACTACGTATACCTTAACCCTGACTTCGGAGAGTGTTAAATATGAGTTGCGTACAGTGCCTGGTTAACTGTATGTATCTGTTTGGTATTCTATTTGTTCATGCATTCATATGTCTGAAATTAATGTTTGTATAACTTGCTTATCGATGTGGTTGAAAGATATCTCACTAAGTTATATAACTTACACCCTAATAGACTTTTGATGCATGGTCATCTTTTTGTGAAAGTTGGTCAAAGGATACCTAAAGTCAATTGTAGATCATTTTGGGAATGTATGATGCAGATAAGAGAGCTGAGTGAATATATGTAGACTATCAGATATAACTCCTGTAGTATTTGTTATAACTTTACTGTAGTTACTTTACTAATAATTTATAGTATTGTAACACTTATCTTGTATTGTTACTTTATAAACTTTATGGTAATATAAATATGTTGTGATATTATTCTTACATGTTTACTTTAAAGGAGCTAGTTGTTGTAGTAGTCTTATATGTTGTATGAAAGATTGTCAATTAGAAGAGAAATAAATCTATAGTCTTTTGTACGATATACAATACTTGCCATAACTAAGTCACCTTAGGTTATGATAGAATAGGTGCAAAAAAAACAAAAAAGGGTAGAGAGGAAGACTCCAAACTTCATACTTGTTTTGATAGTTGAGAAAAAACTAAAACTTAAGAGCTTGTGAGTGTTAGATTAGAAAGCGGTTGCCTTATGGTTGGAAGTTAGAAGGAAGGAGAAAGAAAAAAGAGGAATGATAGAAGGAACCTTGTCGTTAAAAGATAATTTTATTTGACTAATTTAACTATATCAATTGTTATGCGAAGTGTGACAAACAAGACCACACATACATATTTTTTGCTCTCCACCGAAAATAAAAGAAAATATAAATTTATTTATAGTAAATAGGTTCACGATTGAACACATGACCGATTTACTAGACTTATTTAATAAACAGGTTCATAAAAGTTTGGGATCCTAATTGAACTGGATACGAATTTAAACGTGTATAAACTAGTTTGACCCTTTGTGTTTTCTATCCATTTTTTCCATATCTAAACCCGTTTAAATGGTATAGTATCGCATAATGTTCAGATTTAACGGGTGGGGTCTCATATTGCCGACCTTAGGGTCAAGAGTTTGTTAAAATAAGATGCAAACATATGTTGATTGTAAAAAGTGTCAAAATACACGTTATGTTTTCATATTTTTCTCTAAAAAATATTAAAATATCAAAATATGAGCGGTACTCTTTAATGAGGGCTAATGGTATAAAAATAGATAAATAAATAAATGAATAAACAAATGAAGAAATGAAAGAATGCTTAAACATAAATCATATCTCTCAGTGGTCATATGTGACTCTCAATTAGACATTTTCTCGTTATTGTTCTCAATAACATGATTCATAGCAGATTCAAAATCTAATCTTTTTCATATTAAAAGTTAGTAAATATTACTCAAGAGCATGCTTCTAAGGTTTCTATTTTTTTTTTTTTTTTAAGTGGATAACCAGGATTTCAGTTCTTTTGCTTCATTTGGGTTTTTACTCCTAGTTACGATGCTTCATATGGAAATTTCTTATTGCTTCTAGGCAATATAATCCCATAATTTGCAAAGGCTTTTCACGTAATATGGTGCAGCGTTGAAGTTAAGGAACAAATCGACAAGAATGTTAATTAACTTCCCTTTTCTCTATTATCCCATCTGACAAAGTTACATATGCCATTGTTCCATCTATTGGCTTAGCTAACATACTACTGTAACATTTGCTATCCAAACAAGCAATTCTCATAAACTATACTTCTGCTATAGCTGATTGACGCCAAAACATGATTGAAATTTACATAGCACTAACCCTGTCATCTAGTGATAAGATTTTTTTTTTTTTCTTTTTCATTACAGGCTCCAAAAATAATAATTGATATACACTTCGAATCCCGCCTCCTCGTTGAAGGAAAAAGAAAAAAGAAAAAAGAGATGCCATAGGCGCAGAAATGTGTGTATAGATATAGTTGCAGTCACATACACAATTAGCTTATCAATGTCTCAAGTACCGTACTCAGTTCAACACAAAAATATTTCTAGCGTTCTCCCATATGGGCAAATATTAATTGCAATTTTGGGAAACCACTATTTATAAAATCTCCGAGATGAAAACAAGAAGTTTAAAACCGTGGCCGCATTAAAAAAAAAAAAAATCTAGTAAAGAGATGGTACCTTAAACATGCTCTTAGCGAACAATAGAGTCAGAAAAATATCAAATTGTTGGATTGTGGCCCGAACTCTCTATGCGCTCTATCCATGATGTTTTAGAGATGGTAAAACCCTTTATAAAGAATAACTAAAACAAAGGAAATCGATTAGTTATTCATTAAAGTTTCATTTATTTAATAATCAAAATTAGATGAGGATATATAGCTGGGAGACGTAGAACAAAAATTTGTTTAATTTGAATCAAGCTTTCGGGGGTTCTTATATGTTATTTTGGCTATCTTTGTTTCTTTGTTTTGTCCAATTTTGTAGGTAACTCATATCGTATATCCCTAGCATTTATGGTAAAAATAGAAACCCTTTGAAGGTTCCCATAAGAGAGAACATTTGTGATGGTTGCTCTTACTTCTTGAGAGAAATTACACATTGTAACTTGATATTCATTCCCATTCTTTCGATGTGATTTCACATACTTTTGTCAAAATACTTTTCCTCTGTTGACATTTTTCCCATGTAAATCTTTACGCACTTTCTTTTTCCATTTCTCAACTAATTGTTATATTTGTTTGATTGCCATTATTTGTATTAATATTTTAATGGACTATTGCGCTTTCTTGCGACAAACAATATCGGAGCCTCATTGGTGGTTTTTTTTTAATAATCTAAGCTTCATAGTGACTTTAAATATGGGGCTTCATGTTTTTGTTGATTGTTCCTACAATTTATTGGTGGTAGAATAGTTCTTGTGGTGCTTCAATTACACTGGCTTCAGTGAACTTTGATCTTGGAGAGTGTGATGAGAATGTGAATTTCAATTTCTGGCAAATGCCACTGTTGGCATTTCCAGTAAGTGCTGAAAAAGCCCGAATCGATAAGCAGTGTGATCGGAGGATGTTAAATATTAAGGCATTATCAACAGTTTAGTTGTGTCGAAAAACAATGCTATGTAGATGGTTACAATGCTATGTAGATGGTTTTAATAAGGTTACAGTAGCAGGTCATTCGGTGAAGATGGAAACGCTCTTATGGGATTAACTTCTCCAGCCAATCAGCTAGTACCGAGACAACGTCTATATTCCATTTCAAATGTCAAGGGAGCATCGATAAAGGAATACAGCAATGAGTTTATCTCGCTGTTAATAATAATTTACAAATTATTGCTTTAAAGTAGATGATGAGGATCAGGATTTGTTTTTTATGTTCTCTACCTTCCTCGAACTTGAGGGAGATAATGATTTCTGGTGGGATGTTGTTAGTGTTTAATGATATAATGAGTAATCTCATGAGTAAAGATGAGCCGAATAATGCCTTAAATGCAAGTTGTAGTGGCAAGCCCAATGAGTTGAACACTCTTGAGTCTAGAGGAATAAACGGTCTGGAGATGGTTCAGGTAGCAAAGCTAGATCTCGGTTCCAGTTGAGGAACAAAGACAAAGACTTACAGATACCACAAAGAAAGACACATTGTTACAGAGTGCTTAATCTATAGTACAAAGAGAAAAGATAACGAAGGCCATGGGAAGAAGCTAATAGGGGTGTAATCCAACCGAGTTGAACTGGTATAGTATTGGACTCAAGCTCAACCTTAATTTAAAAACTCAAAACGCGAGCTTGGCTTGAGTTCAAGTTTAATAAAGTTTTAAATTTTGAATTTGAGCTCAACTCGAAAATATATATAACAAGCTTAAATTCAACTCGATTAGTTAGATTAAGTTTAAATTGTTTATAAATTTTCCCTAAATAACTTTATACTAACTTATATTTAAAAAATGAAAAATAAATTAAAAAAATTATACAAAACTCGATTACGCTTGTGAACTTAATGAGTATAGTATTCTAAAGCTCAAGCTTAAGTTGGAGCTCAACATGACTAATACTAAATTGAATTTGAGTAAAGCTCAAGTCAAACACGAGGAGTATAAATCTAACTGAAAATGAATACTATAGACACAATACTGGGCATGGAGGATGAATTGCGTAGCAGTTCAAGTTTGGGTGAATCCTTAAGTTGAGTTGTTCACAGCATCTTGTGTCTAAATCGGAACCATTTACTGCTTACAAACAGTTTTATGGTAATATTGTCCTTTTGTGTAAAAACTTGAAGCGTAAAGAAGTTGATATTGTATGATCCAAGTGCAAATGTATTATGGTGTTGTTAGGGCACTCTTTCAATGTTAGACATGTTCCAACATTATATAGGAATCTTATTTCCCTCAGCATGTTGGATACACACAATTAATGGTGTATTATTAAGCCAGATAATTATGTTTATTTTTATACATATAATATACATGACCTATTAACGAAGATACAATTATGTTATTTTGATACATTAAATAATTTTTTAAGTATAAATTATTTGTAATATTTACTATTTTTCCCTTGAAAAAAAATATACCTATTTGTCTACATAGTTATTGGGTAAAAGAAGATTGGTTAGTGAACCTAACTTACAAATATAGTTCGTAGATTTAAAACCTAATAACCATCCAATATGGTAAAGCTAAACATATGAAAATACTTCAGTTTGTTCAGTAGTTTTACATTTACTTACCCCGAGTTAATAATTTAGGCATCATATAGTAAATTTTAGGGAACACAATTTTATCGAATATATTCAAGATAATAGTTTGAAGTTGTAAAGCCAAAACAATATAGATTCATATTTCCCAATTCTAGTGACATCTGATTCCCATTCTTCTAGCTAGGAATCTATGGTATCGGTAGTGTTGATGGGCTATTTTGGGGCCAATCTGAGGCCTAATCTGAGTAGAAGCTTACTAAGGCCCATTAGCTCTCAGGTGACTAGACACCTTGCTTGCCTAGGTACTCCTCAGTCTTAAGCACTTAGCTTGCTTTCAAGCACCTAGAGGATCTACTCTCTAAATGCTAAGTCTCTGAGCATCCAACCACTTACTTGGATGCACCCGAGTTGTGTGGTCACTTACGGCCTTTAGGTGTGCACTCGTTGCTTTACAGAGACCTCCCCATTTGCAAAAAGCTAGCCTATAGCTTGTGGGTCATTTGGAACTCTCTTTCTTCCTCGAGGTTGTCTGTCCTTTGTACCCCCTTTTCTCTTCTCCTCATTTATTATGGCTTGACATCCGGGGTATGACTAATACACTTGACATCTGTAAAAATGTCAAAACTCCAAGCTTTAGACATGGCTACTAATGTTTAAAGGAAAAGATCATAAGATCACATGTCTACAAAATTTGGCAAAAAAATTATCCTACCTCCACTGGAACCATATCATAGTTCTTAAACTTATCCGCAAAACTACTCTTAATAACAGGAGAAAATGGGTAATGTCCAGGCTTAGGATATAAACCACCATTCATAACTGAAAAGAAAGAAGATGAAAAGAAGGCTTGTTCTTGAGGACTTCATCCTCAAATCCCTTCAAGATACTCATAAGCAATATCATTCTAGTTCTCGCTTATCCACCTTAGAGTCATGTTGTCTTCCTTTAGAAAAGTTACTTACAAGAAATAATTAAGGTAAGTAAATGGTCATCATTTAAATTAGGTCTAGAAATTAGATTAATAGCTTCCTTGCATTTCGACTCAATACTAACATCCTCCACGTTCAACTTAGTAGCTAATTTAAAGCTCCAAAAGAATTCCTAGACATTTCGTTCCTAAAGAAGCAAAAACTCTCTTTGCAAAACCCCTCAACAAATACCTATCCCACATCTTGCTACTCTTCCTATCCCCTTTACCTCCTTAAAAGCCCCATCACAATTTGTTTAATTTTCCCTCCCACCAGTGGAATCCAAGTCACTTCCTTATTTAGAGAAGTCATGAAAACTTCTTCTTTTCGAATATGGGCCTAGAATTCATGTGCCTTAATTTTAAAATTTTCAAGCCATGACATTGTGTTTTCATTCTCTAAATGTCTTCTATTTCTCTCCATCTATATACTCTACAATGCAAAGGTTCTTGCTCTTCTTCCTCTTTACATTGATCTTAAGCTTGTAAAACCCACGAATTTAGCTTTTTGAGTATAGAGTTTAACTCAAATGTTGTAAATAATTTTCCTATGTCGACAAAAACTATAAATTTAAAATTGATTAAAATTTTAATTATGAAACCTAAAACGAATATAAAAAATACTAATATACTGATTGAAACCTTAATTGTATATACAAATTCCAAACCTTATGTACGTGCAAATATAAGAGACTAAACTAGAATCTAATAAAAACCTTAAAATTAAAACACCAAGCTCATAAAACGTATAAAATTTAACCTAATGGTGATAAAGTCTTAACTGGAAACAATTATTGATAGACATATGTAATTGCGTAAAATCCCTAATGAACAAATAGAGATAGTTCCTAAATATTAATAAATATAAAGAGTAACAAATTAATTAACTAAATTAACAAGATCACAAGTATTATTTTACAATTATTTGTGATTTCATATATGTGTATATATGTGTACTAATTTTATATTGATTTAATTTTACTATATATTTTATGTTTATATATTATAAAATATATATTAATTTTTTATTCTATATTTTCTTCCATTATGATATCATATTTTATCGTAATTATTACCTAAAAATTGGAAAAGTATCATGAAAAGTCAAAAGTCAACTTGTAATTTTTCTTCTTTCTTTTTCTTTCTTCTTTTCCTATTTTTCTCCTTCCATATTTAGTAGTACAAGTGTCCTACAAATTTTATCACATGTAAGAAAATTGAGATTAAGATAAAAGAAAGTCAATATATGTCATTTTCACAATTATCTTTTTCTTTTTTTTTTCTTTTCCCTCACACATGTCATTCTCACATTTATCTTCTTCTTCTTTTCTTTTCTTTTCCTTTCTTTCACCTTTTCCTTCTTTTCTTCCACTGTAGCCATGTAGCATGTCTAGAACATCCTTCCATTTTCTTTTTCTTTTCCAAATGTAACACAAAACAAGATCAAGCCCTTTATTTTCTTTTAAACCGACACAACATCTCTATCTTTCTAATTTATTTTCTCTCGTTTTTCTCTTTTTTCTTCCAATCATCCCTAAATTCAACTTCTACAAATTTACCTTATTATCATCCTTGCTTTCGATCCAAATCAAGAGAAGAATAAAGAGGATTTCATCCATAATTTCTCAAGAACAAAATAAGCACATAACACTTTATATTATACTAGTTTTATTTTTCTTATGTAATATAAGTTTGATGTATTTCCTTCATGTTAATATATATTTATTTGTATTGTATGTGTTAGACAATATATAGTAAGAGTTATGTGTATTTTTAATATCTTTTGTAATAGAAATTACATGTACATATATTTGATTATATGTGTACAATTCTTATTCATTATAGTCATGTATTTACATATATATATATATATAATTATATATACACATGTGTTATTTTCACATAGTTATGTATATATATACAGTATATATATAGTACATGTACATGTACATGTACATAATATTAAGTATACTTACTTTATCATACATATGTGTAAAATAATAGAAAATAGTATAAATACATATATACTTAAGTAATGAATTATAGGAGTAGATATAAGTGCCTATATGTATACATATTACTATATCATTTTAAGATTTAAATAAGTATACATATAGTATAGTATAAGTATTTATATATATACATATACTGAAGATTACATACATATGTATATTAATACCTAATTTTCTCAAAAATAGGTTTAGTATAACGACCCAACAGTATCGTTGTCGTGATAGGTCGCCGTGTACCATATAAAGATCTATTATCAACCCCCTTGTTGATCATAAACCTTTATATGACACACAAGACTCCTTTCACTCTACGTTATTACTAGGCCCATAGATTAGTAATATAGAGCAAATTAAACTAAAATTTCTTTTATGTTATAATTTAACTAATTGTGTAGGCTCGTGAGACCCATACCAAAATAATATTACAAACAAATGCAGTTCATAACAGAACTACATAAAATCTAAGTTATGCACAAAAACATAAAAGTATCTAAATATCTATAACCTATTACAAAATGTCCTCGTCGCTCTCTGATCGCTCCAACCCGTCTCTATACGAGACTTACCACGGGCATGCCTCGGCTCGGATTGACGAAGAGGTTCTCCTGCATCAACAAAAATCTATAAGGATGTAAGCTAACGCTTAGTGAGATAAATGCCCTCGTTAGTACCACATAGCAGAAATTTATTATATGCACGATCATATGAATGCATAAACAACCAGTATGCCAAACAACGCATGCAGTGACCTAGGAACCGCATACGACTCAGAATTACGCCCCTTGAAGTCGGGGTTTGGAGATAATTAACCGACCCAAACCAAAATCCGGGTTCTAGACCTTGGGTTTTATTTCATTTGCACTATCGTGCTCATACCAAAACAAAACTCTACATATATACATATATATATACTTCCTTTACCAAAATTGAATCGTATCCTTTAAAAATCCCAAGTCTAGCGGTGTGGTGGCCCCTACAGTCCACAAACACACGCCCTAAGCAGAAGTCACAAGACCCGGCCCTTCGCCGACGATTGGCGTCTCCCAGCACCTAGTAAGCCCATCAACTTAAGACAGATACTCAATATATATGATGGCGTAGCTAGTGCCCAATCCTGTAGGAAACTCGTATTCCTGTGAGTTCCTTCCCATCTTCTGCGTGAAGCGGCAGTCGGTGCTATCCGTATGCAATATGGGGAATGCATGATTCATTTTGAGTTCTTAATCATATAAGTAATTAACTTGATTTTTAGGGTGATCAACCAATTTCATTCCATACAATTCACATATATATATTCATACAAACAATTCCCGTTATTGTATATAAATTAACAAGTCATCACATTCATACACATGCATCTCCCATATCCCACAAGCATCCAAATTTATAAATATAAGATTAGGTGCATCTACTTTACAAGCATAATCAAGTAAAGAGTCATCAGGAATTTACTCACTCTGCCATGTGGTTCAATCAAAATAGTTTGGAGGCAAGTCGTCTCCGTAAATAGTGTCCCCTAGTCATTGAAATAATTTTTATAAGGAATTGAAACAAACTTAATAAACTATGTAAGTTTTCCTTAAGTTATATTCTTAACTAGTTTTCGTAATTTTTCCCGGTTTTTACCTAAAGTGCAATCGCGTATAACTTTTTCGTTTTAAATCCGATTTTTATAATCTTATAGTCAATCTTCATCGTTTTCGAGTGTACTTTAACGTCGTATGGTTAGATTTTCGAAATGAGGTATACAATTCTGTCCATGGGTCAGAACAGTAGCGTTCCTCATGTGTTGGAGTGTTTTTGGGCCTTGTTTGGTAAATGGGCTTTTTGATAACTTGAGAAATTCCTTGGGCTTGGTATTTAGATTTTATCCTAAGCTTAAAATACTCCTTGAGATCAGATTTACAACTTTGATTTATATTCTTAAGGCTAACAACCACTTCTTGGGCCTTTTAGTGGGCTTAAGTTGTTAAATGGGCTTGTTTTTTTGTTCAAACTAAAGTTAATGACTTTGGTGGGCTTATGGGGCCTTAGGTGGATTTCTTATGGGCTTTAAAACAACTTCTCTTGGTACTTTAAGGTGCTGATCAGATTTCTATTAAAAGCCCATCTTAGAGTTCTAGGTTTATTTTGGGAGTTTTAAGCTCGGTTTTGAGTTTTAGGCTTTATATGTTTACTATACTTGCTTTAGTTAATCTTTTCACTTTGTTCTTTCACTTTTATCATATTTTTAGGCCTCATTTTCCCACGTTCCAGATCTGTTCATGTTGGTCCTAAGGGGTCCTTACTTAGTTTTTCAACTTGTTTCATTATTTCCTTAAGTTTAGGTGGTAGATTATGCACTTAATTACTTGTGTATAAATCTTAACTTAAGTTTCCTTACATCAAATGATCCTTTAACTCATACTCCACATAAAGAAATAAAAGATCTTATACTTAATAAAATCTCTATATCATAGCTCATGTCATACAAAGTTGGTTTCTTCATAAAACTTCATGTGATGGATTTTTCCTTAACTTAAGTCTAGATTTGAGCATGTTTAACTTAATGGAAACAAAATCAACATTCAAATGACCATGAAACCTTCACATCCAGCATGCTTACCCTCCATTAAAGTTCTCATTTCAAGATTTCCTTAGCTTAAAATCTTCCGTTCAAAGCATTAAACAAATTTCTTCACAAAACACCAACTTTACATGCTCATATTTCAACTTCATGCAGGGGTTTTATGGTTTGTTTCTTAAAACGATTTTTGGTGTTCTAACAACTTAAACCTTACTCATATCTTCAAGAAATCCAAGTCTCCTAACATAAATACTAATCCACATATCACAAGAAACACTTACTCGTCCTTAACGCAAAGTTTGGTGGTTGTGCACTAAGGTTCCACTTAAGCCTTTAACTTTGCCTCTTCCTTTTAGCCACCTTTTGAAACCCGAATCCTTTGCTCTTTTGGAATGGGGTTTATGGAAGATTATAATGGTCTTAAAAAGTCTTGGATGGTGAAAGAAAATAACACAAGAGTACAAGAAAAAAAATGCCATGAGTGAAGCTTCAAAAATGGAAGAAAAATGGATTTTGTGTGGTAAGGTTGTTTCCCCTTTTTATGTTTGTTTCAAAAGAGAGAAAGATGAAGTGAAAGTGAAATTGAAAGGAAGAGAAATGGTGGAAATGTGGCCGGTTGGAATTGGAGAGAGAAGGAGTGTTTAAATGTCTTGGAAGTGTTGTCTTAAAGCTTACAAAAAGTCAACAATTGCAACTCTTGATGATGTAAGCATTAAGGGGTTAATAGTGATGTGTAAGGAGAAGTGATTGATGGGTGAATGACAAATGCATGGCCCCCCTTTCTCCCCTTTTTAGATCTGCCATGGGAAGTCTTTTTATGTCATGGAGTGGTCTTGTCACCTTTATTAAAGTTAAGCTTATGATTTCTTGTGAAAATTTATCCATATGTAGTATAAGTGAAGAGGTGATAAGGAAATTGTCTTATCACTAGATTTTGATAAGTTATCAATTGATAAATGATTCAAACTCTCAATTAATAAGTTATCTAAGGTGATTGGTTGGTCTACTTATTTATGTATAAGGCTTATGCATGAAGATAACAGCATAGTCTTATAGAAAATTGTTTTAGGATTTTTATCTTACATTGTTTTGTGATTTATGATTTGATTTTTGTAGAATTGTGAAATTTTCTAAAGTTGAATGAAATTATTCAAATTAAATTATCGATTAATTATTTAAGGTTAAAATTCCTTAATGGTTTTAAGGTTTAGGGTTTTAAGTAACTTTAGAGCTCGCAGTTCTTCAAGCTCGGGTATTATCGACAATTTGCTTTTGAATTGTAAAAATTTAATTTGTTTCTAAATATGAACTTAAGTTTATAGTTTAGTTGATCTTTAGGAACGTTCAGAAGGTACTCTTAATCAAATCTTAGGCCTACTAAAAATAGGGTTTACATTTAGAGGTATAAATATGTATCTATGTTAGGCGTGATCTCCAAAATGAAGAATAAGAGCTAATTTTCAATATTTAATAATTTAAAGTAATATATATATGTATATATTAATATTACACATTGGAAAATTTGTAAGAATTAGAAGAATTATGAAAATTGCCATATGGACCAATCAAAAGCTACTATGTTAGCTTCTCCTAAAATTTCCAATTAAAACTACAAATTATAAAAATAATAATTAATTAATTAGAAAATTACAATTATAAGGAAAAGTCGTAAATTAATAATTTAAGTTTAAAATAGAGAATTAAAGAAATTATTGTAAAATGAACCCAAAAATAAAAATATTTTGAAATGTAAATCGTAGAGATTAATTAAGTCATAAAACAATAAAGAAAAGCCTAAATTGATAAATAAAACCATTTGAGCCAAAATAACAAAATTTGTAACTACTAAAGCACATAATGAAAAATGTAGGTTTCAATGTCCAAATGGATCCTACTATGTGAAAATACATCCAAAAATAATAAAACTTGACTATAAGATTATAAAAATCTAAGTTAAAATAAAAAAAAAAAAGTTATACGCGACTAAAGAATTAAGATAAATTGAGAAAAATAGGTAAAATAATCAAGTTAATTGGTCCTATAAACTAATAATGAGAATAAGCCCTTAAAGTAAATAAATAAATAAATAAGATACAATTATTTACAAACATAACCATATATTTCTTATTTATCCTAATAAATAAGTTAGATCATGTTTATGCTATGATTGGGTTATAGTAGGAAATTAAGAAAATTATAATAAAAATTTAGATAATTGATAAGCTTAGCATTTCGCAAATACTTATAAGTCTTATTATTTTTTATATACTCAATTGTTAAGTTCTGGAAATTCCAAAAGCTTGGAGAGTGAGTATTTATCTAGGTAAGGGAGTTCGAATGACTTGTAATCTGCTTGTGTTTGATACATGCTTGATGTTTTGCTAGTTATCATTACTTGTATGTTTAAATGACTGTATTGCTTGTGTACTATCATCTGTATGGTTACCTCCTTAAATTGGTAAATATAAATATCTAACTAAAATAACTGGTTATATTTGTCACATGTCTATGACGTAACTATTATACTTATAGAAAATACTAACTTTGCAAATTTTTGAGAAAAGTATTTTTGGAAACATTTTCCCAAACTTAAATAGATTCGTGTATGATTTATTCGAGGGCTCATAGCATCCGTTGATGATATTTTTATTATTGATTCAAAACTAGCATGATATCTCCAATTAGTAGCAAGAAAACTTGCATAGTTATGTTAATAGAGCCTAAAATATGATTTATTTACGGTAGATGGCTCTAGTTGAGGTCTACTTATTTAGATTGATGTTTCTTTCTCGACTAAGATAATAGTTGAGTATTGTATGGAGGGACAGTATCCCTTAAGTAACTTCATGCGGTTAAGGTAAAGTATCTCGTGCAGGTAAATATAAGGGATAATCGACATATAGATGACATAAATCTAAACTTTCCATAGTTATGAACTTTTATGAATGTGTTGCTTGCATTCACTGCGTATGCATTCATTTTGTTTATAGATAGACTTACATGTGTACTAATAAATTTGATAACTTGCTTAAACGGTAGAAATGAGGAACGAACTTAATGAGTTGTAGTTTGTTCATTCCCCTATAGCTTCTTTTACAGGTCCATTTAAGCTTAGATTGGGATAAATTTTGAGTGTAAAGTGTAAATAAAAGATAGGTTTGATAATGTTAGAGTTAATTGAAAAGTGTATGGCTTGTATAGAAGTATCCTTTGTAGAAAAATATTTACATATTAGACTTTTGTATAATTTAGTATTTCACGTAATTTACAAAGTTGACTTACCCTATCTTATTATTTGGTAGGGGATACTGATTCTCTGCAATTATGAGAAACTATGAAATATTAGATATCCATAGTTATTTATATTCTATAATAAGTTAATAAATTAAAAATTGGAAACCCTAGCAATTATTTAATTAGAGGTTTACAATTTCTAACTTGTAAGGCAGTTTTCGTATCATAGATATACATATGATATAAAAATTTTAAATAATCTTACTAGGTCACCTTTAGGGTCATAACAAAAGCTAGGATACAAAATCCATTTCAAATGTACCTTTAAACTCTTGGTTGTTATCTACTATCTACTAAAAGCTTCTAACCTATTCACAATCCTTAAACAAATGTTGATGCAATTCTATCCCATTGTTATGGAAACAACCCTGAGAATCAAACAATAAGCCTCTTTGGGTTAAATTTTCCTCTATAGGAAGAGTATTTACAATATAACTCCAAATGAAGAATTTAATTTTTAGGTAGATTTGCACCTTCCACCTTCCAAATGTTGATGCAATTCTATCCCAAATACATCCTTCTTGCACACTTAGAGGTAATCATCATGCAACATGATTAC
>JAMXBB010000010.1:46828070-46966292 GCA_024138015.1 Lumnitzera littorea | reverse complement strand
ATACGATACAAATAATTATTAATTTGTAATTATACTAAGAAAAAGCTTAAATTAACATTTTAAAACTTTTTAAATTAAAATAATAAATTTTGTGATATTTTTATATCATAGTCTAAAACTGTGAGTTATAATGTCCAAAATGGACCTTGCTATGAGAAATTACGCTAAAAAACGATCGAAATGGACTATAAGTTTATAAGGATCTAAGTTAAATTTTAAAAAAAGTTATACATGATTCGATAAAAAGCTCGAATCGATGATTTCACGCAAATCAACAACTAAGTTAAGTAAACAGTATAAATTACAATACTAGTTAGTTTTTTTTTTTTAAGCCTCGAACTTACTACTTTTCGTATTCCCTAATGTTAGGTGATCCCAACACAGATACCGACTTACCAAGTAGACCATTACGACCATTGATAAACTCAATGGCCAAGTAAGTACTTTCGATGATTCTATACTTGTTTTGTGCTTATAATTAATGCACTTAAAGTAAATATTAATAATTTGATGCATAGGGGTATGGGTTATGCATTTGTCTGAATACTGGTTGTGTATTGTGTAAAAGATTATAAAACATAATAACTGAATAATTGATTGCTTGATTTATTACTATATAATAGAATGGTTTGTTGATATTTGTTGATCACCTCATAAGTTGACTTAATCATATTCGACTTAACTAAAATCAAATGGACCATGCATAAAGCACAAACATTGCATATAATGTTTCGATTGTCACTTCACGCGGTTGGTAATGAAGGGCCTTAGAAGAATAGATTCCTACATGATTTGATTAGTACAGTGCAGGAGCATTGGTACAAGAAGACCTTACCCTTAGTTTATGGGTTTACTTTGCATTGGAGACGCTAATCGTAGGTGATTGGGGGTCACATCTAAAGACCATTGCTGTAGGGCATGTGCATGGATTATGGGAGCCACCTCACCACTAGACTTGAATATTTGTATACTATTGATTGTTGGAAATAGAAACTTATCTTGTGAAATAGAGAATTTATATATATATTTATATGTGGTTTAAAATCCCAAGTGCTAGAGCTTGGTTGTGATTGGTGTCGATGTATCTCCAACTTTTACTTTGGAGGGAGTTAAATCTAAAGATGTATGCAGCACCGATTAACTGCATATATATATTATTTGACATACTACTTGTTCATGCATTCATATGTTTGGTAATAAACTATTTGATAACTTGTTTGCTGATATAGTACGAAGGATAACTCACTAAGCCCTTATAGCTTACTCTCTAATAGTTTTCTCTTGCAGGTTGCTCGATGATCGAGTATAGGCTAAGAACTGAGTGTTGAGTATCAGTGTTAAGGTGCTTAATAGTTAGAATCTGAGGATAGACTATGTAAATGGTTTGAAATAGTACATATAATTATTAATACTATAGTCAGACTTTGTAACTTTCGTATGTTTGAGTTTTAAAACTTTACTTCCTAATCTTATCGTTTAGTAAGGGATATCAATTCTTTGCGGTTCTGATGGACTGTGGCTTATCGAATATCCATAGTCACATATATGTTGTAGTAAGTTAATTAAATTAAGAATCGAAAACTTTACTGACTAATTTTTTTTAGTCTTGCAACTTTTGACTTGTAAGGCGGTTTTCGTATCATGAGTGTATATGTGATATAAAAATTTTAGGCAATCCTACTAAGCCTCCTTTAGGGTCATGACATCACTTTATGGCCTTGATTGGTAATATTAAAATCTTGAGGTGCTCTATCTTGCATTGGTCGACAAGACTAACTAAGGAAAAGTATAAACTTAGTTTTCAATATTTGACTATTTTTCTAACTAAGTCCTAAACTTTTTTTTTTTCCTATTTAAATCCTCTAACACCTTCAAGTGTTTACAAATGAGGACTTTTGTTAACACTATTAACTTATACATTTGAAAGGGATATGTAGAGGCGCCTTATTTGTTCAACTAATTAATATAATTAATAATATAAACTAACTAAAATAATAAAATTATAAAAATAAAATAAAAAGGTATAAGGTGTAAGTTTAAAAATTGGAAAGAAAAGAGGAATCCAACCACTCTAAGGTTAGGGAGTGACTGGTGACTACCTAGTGCATATAATTCCATGTTTAAGATTTTCCATATCCTTTTTATTTGTTTGAATTCAATGCATTTTTTTTTTAATAAAATATCCCATTAGATATGTTGCATTGGAATCTTAGATTAGTGGTTGAGTTGCCTGCAAAAGAAAGAAATAGAGGCTAAAGAGGTGTCAGGAGTTACTTCAGTTTAACCACTCTAATGCCTAACTTAATGTGAAGGCAATAAAGAAAGTGTACAAATAGAGAGAGCATTAAAAGTGAAAAGCCTTTACAAAGGGGTCTCATCTTCGATTTATTGATGATAAGGCCGAGTTATTTTAAGAAGGGGACTCTTGAGATTTGCTTTAGATTTGGTGAGGGTCTGTATCTTAACAACTTTGACTTTTCCTATTTTCTAAGTTATTCTCAACTAATCCTCATTTGAATGTTTAGGCTCGGCCTAACTAACCTGGGATAGAGTACCTAAGCCTCTAAGAGCTCATAGGTCTTTATTCTTGTTAGCCCAAACTTGTAATTAATGGTTTGGCATAGTTTATGGTATGGCCAATGGAGAGTCTAGACACTTGACCTAAGTACTATTGAAGGCAGATTCGCTTCTAGGAGCTCGATGAAGATGTAGAGAGATTGAATTGGGCTAAGTGGGCTCTGCCCATGTCTTAAATAGGTTGGTTTGGGTCTAATGGCCCATATAAAAAATACCCTATCAATTACATCATAATTATATAATTGAAAGTTAAAAAGTTTGTTATGGTTTCATCCATATTAATGTCAAATTTTGTGGAAAGATATATCAATTTTATTTTCAATTCAAAAAGTTGCTAAATAAAAGAGGAATGAAGGTTATCTTGATATTTAACATAACTTAATTTTTCTTGTATTAAGAATAGTATTTATATATAATACACTAAGATTTACTATTTAGGTAAAAATTGTTAAAAAAAAATTCTTATTAGTTACAACTAAGTCGACTACTACTCATATTTATTAAAATTACAATGTTTTTAATTATTTGCATTATTAAGGCAACGGATTTTTTAATGGTTTCATATTCTATTAGTTTAAGCTATGACTTTATAAATGATTGCTAAAGCTAATACTAGGTGGATCATTGTCCTTCGAAGGAAGCTTAACTATGTAATAGGACTTAGAGTTGACTTGGTTAAGGTTGGATGAAGAGATAAATTTAGTGCATAAAGCACTATTTATCAAAATGATTTTCTAGTGGAGATAGACTGAGTGATGAGTTAATTTGGTAACTTAGTCGTCCTTTTACTGGAGAAGAAGTTTTTAGAGTAGGTAAAACATGGGTAATGTCTACAATTATAGTTAAGTTAGATTGCGGAGCAACTAGTTTAGGCTCAAGGTTGTCATTTGGAGGTTTAAATTTTTTTTTTTTTTTTTGGATGAGATGAAGGTAGAGTTATTTTTAGTGGTTAACTGTTGTCCATCTAGGGTTCTTAATTTATTTGAGGAAGAGACGATGGGTGAAGAGGTATCTACTATAGGGGTTATGGGTGTCATGTATAGCTTAAAATAGTTAATAACGATTTTAATTTCCTACTAAATCATAAGTGTACTATTCTTCGGTGATGAAATACTTTCCTCTTTCCTCTATGAACTTGTTTCCTCCTCCTTATCATTTGATAGAGCCAAAAATCCATTTTGAATAGGTTGCACCCTCAATTTTAGTGCATATTTTAAACCCTCTAATGGTCTAATCAAACAGCTGAGCATTAAATGCCCTAATTTAACACAAACAAAGCAAAAATCCGACAATCACTCATACTTGAAAAATATTTTGTCTCTCATTCAAAGAACGACTAATCCACATTTCTGTCCTCAAAGGTTTGTTGCAATTAATTTTTACCTTAAGAAAATATATTATTACTTACATATATATTCTATAACACAAGATATCTATATTGATAATAACTAGCGCATTAGGCTATTAATCTTAATAATAATTAGAGATAAATGAATAATATATTTATCATGGATTAAGTTTACAAAATATATATATATATATATATATATATATATATATTTGAATTCATTTAGGAAATTCTGTAACAATTTCATCAATTTTTAAGAAGTGATGTAAGCTTTATTATATTACAATTAACTTGACAAACCCTTAAAGTACCTTTAAATGAAGAACTAAAAATAATGAAGTTCAAAAATTGTGCCACAAGCTGATAAAAACTAAAAAAAAAAAAAAATTGTTTAACAATTTTTCCGATACAAGGACTATATATGTAACCTTCCCAAGAAGTCTACAATCAAAGTATGCTATATCACTTTATATAACTTTAAGTAAGTTGGCTTGATTCACAATAATATAAAGTACTATAATGTGCCATGAATTTTAAGTCATTTAATCATAGCTAGTATGATTGTGCCTATGTAAGATATACGTCTACTCTATTTTGTTATAGGTCACCTACATGATTGGTTTGTTACTTTGGTTATAGTTTTAGAGGATCCTTAGTTGCACTATGATTAGGCTTGAAGGAAGGTTGATAAGAGGTTCCAAAGGCTTGCAAAAGAGAATATGTAAACTAACAAGAGTACTAAAATGGCCTTCAGTATGCGCACTCCGATGCTTAAATCAGTAATGTGTATAATAGAGATATGGCCAAAAATAGCTACAAGAGTACTTAGAGTTTTGGGTCTTTAATCCCCTTCCTTAAGGGTATACAAGTGTTTTTCTAGGTGTGAAGTGGTGGCCAAATATGATAAGTAGATTAAGGTTGACAATTCATGTTATCGTATAGTGTCTTATTTTTGTGTCTCAATAGATTTGTGTTTGAAAAATCTTAACCCATGACATGACCAGTTTACCAATTATGTAGATGAATACGTTAACTTTTGACCTACTGTGACTTGTGTCTAGGTTGAAACCCATTTATTACATCTCCTGGTTATATACTAATTTGTTTAAAGTAACCTTTTAAGCTAACAATTCCATATTGGTTGCTTATTGATAAAATTATTTTATAGTGTCTTATAAATTAAGTGCTTTCCCTATTTGAGGTATCCATATACCATCAGTACTAGAATATAATGTACACAAATAATTAATCAAATAGATTATTGCTTATCTCTTAACAAGCAACAATTAATTATTAATTACTTATCAACTCTCTAAGAATCTTCATTGATGAGTTATCTCATCATTGTTTTTGTAATAATAAAAAGAGTGAAGATGTTTAACAAGTGTATTAAGTATGCAGGATAATAAGCAAATGATAAGATTTTGTTTTAAAATTGAATTTGAAATTCAAAACAAATTTAGAAACACAATAAAGTATTAGAAGCTATAGAACATATTGGTCTAGGAAGTTTATTGGGTTTCTAATTACTTGAAGGGCCAACTCCACTTGTTGGATATATTTGGGTAATGTATCCAGCACATTCAACTGAGTTGGACATTAAATCCACAGGGATTAAGGAGGATTTGTCAAGACCCTAAAGGGGACTTAGTAGGATTACTTAAAATTTCCATAACATGTATGCATCCAAGATATAAAAATCGCCTTATAAGTTAGAGATTACAAAACTCTAAATGATTAATCACAAAGATTACTGATTTTTAAGTAAATAATTTACTGTAAAATACAATATAAATAACTATGGGTGTCCTATATCCTACAGTTCCTCAGAACCATAGAGAATCGGTATCCTCTACCAAATAATAAGATAGGATATACCAATATTACAAAAGAAATACAAGAAAAATTAAATTATCAACAAAGGTTGCTTATGTATCATCTAAAGAGTACACAGCTATTCCTAATACTAAGATATATATCTTTATCTCATACTCGGTACTCGAGACTTATCTCAATCCCAATGTAAGTAAACCTGCAAGAGAAACTATGAGGGAGTGAACATATAACAGCTCAGTGAGTTCGTTCCTCACTACTATCGGTTAAGCAAGTTTTCACAAATTATTATCACATATGTAGGCAAGTTATCTACATACAACATGAATGCATGCGCGATGAATGCAAGCAATATATCCATAGGAGTCCGGAACTATGGAAGGTGTAGAATTACGTCGTCTACACTTTGATTATCCCCTGTACTTACCCCCATAGAGCACCTTAGCTTACTCGCATGAGGCTATCTAAGGGCACCACCCTTCTAGGCAACACTTGACTATTACCCTAATCGAGAAAAAAGTTTCAATCCAAATAGAGAGATTCCAAACTAGGACTATCCACCCTCCAAGGCCCCTTGGGCACGAACTTGCGAGTCCTCTCGCAACCAAAATTAACCAAGACCTTACAGGTACAATAAAGCGAGTCCTCTCGCTATCAAGTGGAGAACCCATGCTAGCTTTTCCTTAACAATAAAATATCATTTCTAGCATTGCGGCCCTTATCAAAATCGTACAAAATACGTTTAAGATTAGGAAATTTTTTTCCAAAAATACCCTTTTCAACATTTTACAAAGCTAACACTCTCCATCCATACATTTACTAGGTTATAGACGTGCGACAAATAGATCCGGTTATTTAGGTTAGATATTTATATTTATCAATTTAAAAAAAAATGATCACACAGATGATAGCATACAAGCAGAACAATCATTCAAACATACAAGCAACAGCAAGTAACAAAACATCATACAATTAATACGCACAAGCAAGTAGTAGGTCATTAGAACTCCCTCACCTGGATTATTGCTCGTTCTCCAAGCTTTGGGGTTTCTAGAATTCGACATTGAACACCTAAAATATAGTAACACTTATAAGTATTCTAAGTAGTCAGACTCCTTAGTTAACTAAAAGTCTATTGTAGTTGATCTAGTTTCCCCCAATATAATTCAAGTATAATGTGTATAGGGTTTATCATACTCAATGGGGTTAATAGTAACTATTTTCTTATATTTGTAAATTATGAGACTTTCTTTATGTATTTTGTAACTTTTTCATTCTAATTTCGATATTTGCGAACTTATAGTCGTTTTTCATTGTTTTCGGACGTACGTTCACACGGTGATGTCCGTTTTAGACGTTAAGACCCATGTTTTACGATATTGACTAAATTTATTGAAATTTTAACTATGGAAACTTAATTACTCTTATTGCTCATGTTTATATCCTAGTTTAGGACTTAATGATTGAATTAGCTATTTGATTCTCACACTTAGGAAATTTTACATTAGTATTACTAATTCACATACTTAATGAAGTTTCATTCAATTTAGAAAGTGTCTTAGGGTTTAAGAGATTTTCGGCTTCTAAATACATGTATATACCTCTGTTATATGCTTATGTAATCTTATTATTTCTTCTTTTATAAACCTATGCTTATATCATCACTTATGTAATCAATTGATGATGTCATGACTTATGTAATCCTTTGATGATATTATTGCTTACATCATCCTTTGCTTACCTAAGCCTTATCTCATGATTATGTGTTTTATGTACACTCATACATAATGTACATATACTTGTACCTTTCCTCTACTTATATGTATACCAGCATACTTATACATATACTTATACTTATACCATATTTATACTTGTACATATACTCATATACCTATACGGTCATGTACATATTTTTGTACAAATTTCGTATGCCTAATTTTCCTCTTAAGAAAATCTTCCTAATTTCATTCTTTTGTGTTTTTAAGTGTGTATTTAGTATAGTATAGGTATCTATAGTTAGGTTTTATCCTAATTTAGGTTATGTACTTGGTAAATACACATGTATAAAGTTTCCCATACTTATATTCTTTTAGTATTTCCTTATATACATATACTTAAGAGCATATACACATGTATTCCTTTCCTCTTCTTCATGATTCCTAACTTCCTACACTTAAAGATGGGAACTTTATATTCTCTTCTTCAAGATCACACATAACACATGTCTACTTATCTAATCTACCTAATTACATAACTAATGAATAATATAAAGCAACATAAAGTAACTTGATCACATACCTTAGTTTGTGTTGGAATTATGGAGATAAAAAGGAAAGTGTTGAAAGTGAAATGGAAGAAGAAAGCTCACGGCAATGGAGGAGGGGATTTTACTTTGTTTCTTTTTGTTTTGTTTTGATTATGGAAGAAAGCAAATGGTGGGGTCTAGAAGGGGATGGATGGACAGCAATTAAAGAGGAGGGGGAGAAAAGAAAAAACCAAAAGAAAAGGAAAGAAAAGTAATTATTAGATGCTTAGATATTTTCCTTATGCATTAATGTCTTTTGTTGACTTTTCAAATTGTTGACTTTAGTCAACATGTGTTGACTTGGTCAACTTTCCTTAAGCATATGCAATTTTGTACACATAATGTAGTAATTAAGGAAAATTAAGGGAAAAATTAAGGAAATGAGGTATTTGGTGAATTGATTAGTAAAAATAGATGATGGGGTCTTACTTTAGGTATTTATAGCCTATATATATCATTTGGTAAACTACTTTGTGTAACTAGTATGAAAAGTACTAATTAGGGTATTAAGGTTCACTACATTTAGCCTAATTTTCAACTATATCCCTAACTCTATGTAATACTATCTTAATCATATACTTAAGCGATAAATGTAATCTATAATTTATTATCTTAGTTTCTAAAGGACTACTTGAGGATTTTAAATATATATGCATGATTGAAAGTCATCTCTAACCTTTTACTAATGATTTGGCAAAATACGAGGGTTATATTATCAATTTAGGGTTTAAAGGTATATTATGGTGGATTAATGCTTGTAATTCCTTAAAGTTATAGTTTTAAGGTTTTTGTTATGTCTGAGTACAATCTCTAGTGTTTTTACACATTTAGGGTTTAATATATTCATACGCGATTAAGTCTTTGATTGTTAAACTTAAGGTTTTGATGAGGTTTGAGGTTAATTTTTGTAGTTACATATACTTGAGGTTTTAGGGTCTTCGTATGCGATTAGAGGTTCAATTGATAATTTAAGGTTTTTCGTATTCACTTTAGGTTTTGAATTGATATTTTAATCGGTTTTAAATCTCACTGGCTCTATTGACCTTAGGAAAGTGTCTAAAGTTTGGGCGTTTGATTCTATACTTAGACAGTTAAATTTGCGGGGTTTATATGATTAATTGGTTTATGATAAGATATGTTTATTTGGATAGGGCACTTCATCGCAACAACCATATGTTCAATTATTCAATTCTATCAGATACTTATTTGATTTTTCATGAGATAACCAATGGATTCTTGATAAGATAAGTAGAAGATTTAGTGGGATTCAAATTGAAGATTATCTTGAGAGTATATCAAGTTGAATATGTGAAGCAAGTTCAAGATAAAGATAAATCTTATCCATATTTTAACAAGATTTTTAAACTCGAATTGAGATGATATATTAAATATCTTAAAGAGGATTAAGTTAAATAAATCATATTAGATACAAGTCTATTTGTGCAGTTTAATTTACATTAAATTGGGTGTTTAGATAATTATGACAATATAATCACACCTAATAATTACATGCAAAGTATAAACATATATTCTATATATTATTTTGATGCCATAAAATATTTTTATTGCATATGCAATTTATCTCTAAATATTTATAAGCTAACGAATCCCATTCAATGCATTTATGATAAATAATAAATATATAATTAAGTTAAACTATTTTAGCTAAATTATTTTTATTTTATTACATTTCTAATATCTAAGTCTACATGATGTCCTCGACTAATATCTCGAGCCTACTTGTCCATTTCTAGGTTGATTAGGTTAGTTTCATTAATGCTTTAAATTATCCACTCAAATAACTACATAAAACTAGAAGACTCATATCTTGTATTACGCTCGGCCTCAATGATCCATCTAGATCTTGCTTTAGCTGCCCAAAACTTTTTCTCATGGCCTAGAACTTCCTCTAATTCCTATACAAAAGCCTTTCTTTGTCTAATAGCTCTTACGAGGAATCTCTCCACAATTTGCCCCATAACTCTTCCATACATTTTTGAAATTTTTTTTTCCTAATATGAATAAGTCTAAAGACCTCCTTATTCTACTCCCTTAACTGATTAACAAAACTAGCTAGGTCATTTGGGAAACTGAAAAACATAGGATCCTAGTAAGATGCAACAAACTTCTTCAAATAGGGTGATTTAGCCACATTGATTGAAAATGAAAAGGGTAGTACTTCTTCTTTCCTACCCTTATTATAGGTGAAGTATCTAATAGAATGGATAGGTGGTCAGATTAAGATACTGAGAGATGAAACACCTTTGCTTTAGGGAATAAATGTCTCCAGTACTCATTCACCCATGCCTGATCTAATCATGTTTGGACAAGCTCACTCAAGGTTTTAGATTTATTTGGCTACATAAACTTAAGTCCAACAAAGCCCAAGTCTAGCATCCTACAAGCATCCATACACCTTTGGTCTCTATCAGCACGACTCTAACAGACTAGTCTTCTTCCCTACTTTTCCTCCTTGTTTAAAATCTCATTAAAGTCCACAATCATAACCTAAGCCCCCATTCTAATTATTTGCTAGATTTTCCAGATCCTCCCATAAAAAAACATTGTTTCTCAAATCTAGGTGAAGCATAAATAGTTGACACAAGACAAGAGAAGTTATGAGGGCATACTTGGATTTCTAAAGAAATATGCTAGTTAGACAAGACCCTTTCCCTGATCGTTGTATCATCAGCATTCTATAACACAACAATTCCCCCTTTAAACCTAGTAGCCTTACTGCATATCATACTGTTTGTCCCTACATGCTCTTTCAAAACTGTAGCACCTTTTAACCCCATCCTTGTTTTAGTAATAATAAGGATTTAGGGGTCATACTGCATCCATCCTTTATTGCTTTCCTTCTCTACTTAGAGTTGGCTCCGTGTGCATTCTATGCCATAATTTTAAAAGGTTTAATATACATAGTTGATGAAAGAATGGTGTGAACTATGACCAAGAATAGACAAGGCTGATCGCTAGATGGGTTTGAGCTTGTAGAAAGCTCAAAAGAGTTAATGGTGGAAAGTACGAAAGGAATGAACTACAAATGAATAGTAAACAAAACCTACAAACAACTCTAGAGGATATGACGCACCAATGGAACTTCTGAAGACTCACAACACAATTCGATATGATATATGAATCGGTCTGATGAGGTTACTCGCTATGTAGCCTTATTTAAAGTTTATGATAAGAGTGATGTTGAGAGTAAACAAAGTGTTTATGTAAGAAAGGAAAAACACACAAGTGCGTTAATGGTAATTTCTGTATATCCATTTGTAACTACAATTACAAAGGTATTTATACCCACAAGTAAGGATAACTTGGCCAAAAAGGAAAAAACAAAAAGGGCACTTCCTAAGGTATTAATGTACAAGATATAAAGGGGTAAAAATGAGTATACAAGGAAAGTAATCATTGGTGCAATGGATTCTACGCATGATACTGTACATGTGGTGATGCTGTTGGAGGATGTGGATAAAAAGTACACATAGCTTGCTTGTTCGAGTAGGGGTTGCTTGGTTACTTCAAACTCTCTCTCTTGTCATCTCAGTAGGGGTAAGGCTGAGTAAGTAATTAGCTAGGTAAGTGTAAGAATGAAGATGGGTCATTATCTCGGCCTTCAATTTCTCAACACTCAATACACGAGAAAAAGGTAGTCACTTGACTCGATAGGCAAAATGGGTTAGCAAGGCGATATTTGGCCTCCACATGAGTGGTTAGAACATGAGGATTTGTCTTGCCAGTCCCTTTAGTTCTCGAGCTTGGTTGTGGGTTAGAGGTCTAATAGCTTGATTCCTAACATTCCTTCTGTATTGTTTTGGATTTAAGATCAAATCAGAGTGTTCTTCAAAAAGCTCTCTATCAGGGTGATATGAACTAGGGTCAGCAGCATTGAAAGCATCAAAAACCCCATAGTCCTTAGGTAACTCCAATCTGTAGGTGTTGTTATAGATCTTCTAGAGGATTCTAAAAGGTCATTTAACTTGTGCAAATAATTTGTTCCTCCTTTTGTTTAGAAATCGTTCCTTACTGAGTTGTAGCCATACTAAGTCTCTTGGAAAGAAATGTTTAGCCATCTTACCCTTGGTCTTCTCCTGCATTCTTCTAGCAACTTGGTTGATGTGCCGAGTGACCTTATCATAGATGTGCTGGAGGGATTGTACTTTAGCTAAGGCGTTAGGGTCTTCTTGTGCGGGTATAGGTATAGAGGTGTAGTTAAGGGGTAACTCAAGATTGAAACCATAGACCACCCTGAAGGGAGACTGCTTAGTAGTGTCATGCCCTGTTCGGTTGTAAGTGAACTTGACCACTGGTAAGCAAACGTCCCAATTAGCTAAGTTCATGCTTACTATAGCTTGAAGTAGTGATCCTAAAGTGCGATTAACCACCTCTATTTAGCCGTCAGTTTGGGGGTGACAAGAAGTACTGAATAGTATTTTAGTCCCCATTTAACACCACAAGGTCCTCTAGAAATAGCTTAACAACTTTAGGTCTCTATCGGAGACTATACTTCTCTGTACGCCGTTTATCCATATAATTTCCTGTAATAAAAGAGAAGCAATAGCCGAAGTATCGCTAGTTTTGGAGCAAGACATAAAGTGTGATATTTTATTGAATCAATCTACAACGACGATTATAGAATCTTTGCTTCAGGTAGTTTGAGAACAAAGTCCATGCTCAATTCAGTCCATGGCTTCATTAGGACAGGCAAAGGCATTCCTTTCCTTTACTCAGCTCAATACTTAGCCCTTTTACAGACAACATAACTCTCGACAACTCGGTGCACATCTCTTCTTATTCTCGATTAAAAGAATCAACCATTTAGTAGTTCATAGGTCCTTTTTTCTCCACAATGTTCGAAGAGTCCTCCATTGTGGGCTTCCCTGATCAACAATTCCTATAGTGAACAAGTCGGTACGCATAATTAATCGCCTTAAAACAAGTAACCATCCTTCACATGATACTCATCTACTGTTCTTCCATTAACGCATCACGTGATTCTGGGTCCAAAGTTTGGATCCTCATAATATTGTTCTTTGATACTTGTAAACCTAAATAGTTAGGTTTGTAGTTCAGATAAAAGCGCATGTTTTCTTGAAAGAGTATTTGCAATGACATTGCTCTTTTCTTGCTTATATTTTATTATAAAATTGAACACCTCAAGGAATTCAACTGATCACGCTTGCCACTTTGATAATTTGGTCTAACTTTGGAGGTACCTCAGTGACTCATGGTCAGTATACATAACAAATTCTCTCAGCAGTAAATAGTTCTGCCATACTTGCAATGCTTGGATCAGTGCCAAGAGTTCTTTATGATATATGGAATAATTCAACTGTGGTCCTCTAAGCTTCTCACTATGGAAGGCAATTGGTCGATCTTTTTGCATCAAGACAATGCCTATTCCAACGCTTAATGCGTCATACTCTAGCTCAAATACTTTCTCGAAGTCAAGAAGAACTAATACTGGGGTAGAGGTCAACCTCTCTTTTATCTCAGTAAAACTCTTCTCTTTCCTTTCTCCCCATCGGAAGTCAGTGTTCTTCTTCATGAGCTGGGGGCAACCCCTCAAGTAACTATTCTAGGAATAGGTCGGTATACTCATCTAGCAACTTCTTGATTTCTTAGGGTAGTTTACCCCGCTCTTTCATTTCTAATAGTTGCCTAACTAATAAGAGGGTCGGCTCATTAGCATTGATGGCTTCTCAGAGCTTAGCTCTACTCATTACTAGAGCCTTCTTTAATCAGTGAGCAAGTTTCTGCTGCAATTTATTAACCTCTCTCGGTGGCATCAGGTTCAGTGTTATCTTTTGATCATCCTTTTCGAACATGTACGTATTCCTGTAGTCGTCATGGATAACTCTCCTATCAAACAATTATAGTCTACCCAGCAACACATAGGAAGCATACATAGGCAATACGTCACAAAGAATCTGGTCAAAGTAATTCCCTATAGTCATTGGTAGTTGCATTTATCGAGTGACATGTAGTGCTCCTTTCTCACTTAACTAGTGTAACTTGTATGGCTTCGGATGTGCAACAGTCGGCAACTTCAACTTTAAGATAAGATCGATCGATGCCACATTAGTGCAACTTCCATTGTCCACAATGAAGGTACACAGCTGATCATTCACCTTACACGTGGTATGAAACAAATTCTCTCTCTGCTTCTCCTCTCATGAGGGTTCCACGTTCATAGTACATCGGACAACCATGAGTAACTGGTCTAAGTCTTCAGCAAACACATCCTCTTCAATCAGTTCTTTTTCAGTAGAGATCTCCTCTTCTTCAGGTTCTTCATTAGTGCTATCTACTTCTAGTTTCGGGATGTTTCCCTTAATGACCATCATCCATCGGTTCAGGTACTAAGTAGCCATGTATTCGAACCTTTGGCACTTGAAGCACTTGATTTGGCTCATCTTCATATCAAACCCTTACCCCTTCTCATAAGTTTGAGTTGACACTTTAGTATTAGGTTGACTCTTTAGTTTAGCTTGGACATCCATCTTTTGGCTCAGCTCGATACTCGACTGAGCTCGGTAACTTACTTATCACCAAATCCATTCTAAAAAATTGGAAAACTCTCTCTTACATTTAATTCATACAATTAAGGATCTAGGAAAAATCAAAGTGAGTGGAAGTGATAAAAAGGAAAATCAAGAAAAAATTAGAAAAGTCAGGTGTAATCGAGGCTTTTGGAAGTGCATATAGTTAAGGTGATGTTGAGTACAAGTGGCCATTACTAGGCGATGGTAGATCCACTGTTTGGGTTGACTGATAAGGTAACAGCCACCATTGGTGGCCGGAACTAAGTATTTTGGTGAGGTAGCAATTTTGTCCAATTTTGGATAATTTTGTAAAAATATAAAAATAAAAATTTTAGAAAAAATTAACCCTAACTATTTTCACATATAGAATGTAGGAAAAATATTATTTTGTATAAATTTCATGGCTACAATATATGTGATTAAGAAAGCAACGAAATTGATCAATTTTCGATGTCGAAATAAATACTTCTAATGATGATGTAGTTTTGATCCCAAAATTTTTATATAGACTTCCCTATATTTATACTAAAATGCTACGAAGATATTTTTAACAAAATTATTTTCTATAATTTTTATGAATGTTTAGCTTTAAATTACGATTAAAAATGGTATTTTTGTGAAAAATAAATATATTTCTATTACTAACCTCACTTGGTTTATGAGCTCCACTAGCTATTGGAGTATTTAGTAGTGATTGGGTGTTGTTGGTATGATTTTATTAAAGGGAAGTGATAAATCAAGTATAAGGCACTTGTATGAGTAATTTGATGATAGCAAATTGAAGGAAATGGGAGAGTGAGGATGTCATATAATAGGAATGTAGAAGTAAGAAAGTTGACGAAAGTAGTATAAAGTGTAAATTTGTTGTTCTAAATTGATTTTATAGTTGTAACATGGGAGGAAAGTGAGTAAATTAGTTAATTGAGGATATTGGTTAAGGGTAGATGATATCTCAAAAGATTTTGAGAATGAGTTTTTCATTAAAATAGTATTCAGAGGATAAGTCAAAAGCAAGAATTATGGACAAAATATAAGAAAAGATTATTCAGAGGATGATGTTCTTAAAAACCCTATAGATAACAAAGTTAGAGAGTATTGAGAGAAAGTAAAGGTAAATGTTCTACTAGATATTGATTCAGAGGTTTAGTTAGAGGCAAAAATTCGAAGAGAAATATACAAAGGGGAGGCTTAGAGGCTAAGTTAGAGGATAAACTTTTAATAAACTTAAAGTTGACTAGGCTTAGAGGATATCTTGATAAAAGATCTAAAGCTGAGTATACTATATGATTGGTTGTGCTTTAGAGGATACTTTAAGTGAAAATGTACAAGTATGAACATTCAGAAGTTGCTCCAGAAGGTAATTCATAAGATATTTTGAGCGGTAATTAAACTCAGAGGATGATTTAAAGGACAATTCTATTAAAACTTTTAACTTTGATATGGCTTAGAAAATAACTCATGTACTTTTCAGTTTTGGAACTTCATGAGTGATTTAGCTTAGAAAGTAGCTTAAGGTGTTTTTAGAAAATTTTAGGGATTTACTAAACTCAAAGATTGAGGTAGAGGATGAATTTGCAGTGGACTTCAATACCTAAGTAGTGTAGAAGATATCTCAGAGGCTTTTTTCAGTAAATATTTCAAGGACACCTTAACTTAAGGATGGCTTAGAAGGTAACATAAATTTATACTACTATTTTAAGTTTCTGATACTTAAGGCATAGGCTAATGAACTAATAACTAATTAACCTAATTCTATGATAAATGAGTAAATTAGCAATATTTCCTAAATTATATGCAAAGTAAAGTATTACATTAGGATAAACATCAAAGGATCACGCACAAGGATTGTTGAATAACTAAGTTAGCGAGCAATTGAGTTCTAGGTAAGTGGGATCAATACTTCACTATACTTAGGAGTATTGCTTAAGTATACTTAGAGACCTTAGCATATGTCTTGTAAGTTAGTTGCCTATGTGTATACCATGTATGTGTTTGAACATTGAACTATTGTTATGGAGTATTGGATTATATGCATTTGTGGTTTTATGGTATTATCTACTTTGGATTGTATAAAATCGTTTAATTACCCCAAAAGCAATCTAACATAAACTTGACCTAACTACTAACTTGAGTTGCATTACAACCTATTAAGGGAAACAATTAGGATTCTTAGACTAAACTCAAACCCTTCGATGAAGATAGTATAAATGATCCTTTCCTTACACTTAGTTGAACTAAGTGATAGGAGAGGAAGTTGTGGCAAGGTTAAGGATTGTGGTTCGAAGGTAATCTCAGGTGGAGCATATTTCTCCATTACAGAAGTCTCGATTTGGTGTTTGATACGCAAGTGCATGGTGTGAAACTGCTCGAAACTCAAATTAAATTCGGTATGATTTCTTTGATCTTACAATGACCAGTCAACATTATGCAATGGCATTTGCTTAATCATGCATCAAATCTAAATAACCTTACTTGAAAACCCTGGTTGCTTAATGATTGACATGTGCTCACTTCATAAGCAAGTTATCACTCACTTCCCTATAAATGTTTTGCAAGTTTCTAGTAGGCTCACCAATATCATAGCAAGTTCTAAAAGACTAGAGAACAGGTTTAAGGAATGAGATTTAAGACCTATGGATTATATTCTTATTCATTTTACAGATTTACTAACTTGTAAATAAACTAAATGAGTCTCTATTAGTGACCCTTTAGTTTTCAATTATAGATGCTGTTACTATGCTCTAATACCTTGTGATCTTTTATAAACCCTTTGTTAATCACTCTATTTTCTCAAATCAAGTTACTTTTAGAACTTTTTGTTGACAGTGAGATTTTATACTCTAAATGATTTGTAAAGCTTGATTTCTCAATTATTTGAGTCATAATTTTATTTTCCAAAGCTATGAAGTGTTACATCATAGGTTGATATCTATTAAACTTAGAATTAGATGGCTCAAAGCGAGGAAGTGGTAAACACCTAGTGTAAGCTATACCTACGTTAGCAGCTAAAGTGGCTAGCTTTTAGTTTCTAGCTTAGATTGGTTTATATAGTGGGAGCTGTTATGACTCTCTAGTTTGGGGCATAACATAAGATTCCTTCATATGAGTGCCATAGTTAGATAAATAAAAAGTGTGCATCAATGGACTTTATGATACAGTAGGGAACTAGCTATATGAATCGATGTTCAAAACTTAGTTATCTCCTACTTCTCTAATCTCTTTTCTATGAGAAAACTCTCCTATAGCAGAAATATGTTTTCTTGGGATAGGGGGACAAATGATTATCTTTAAGGTAGAAAAGATGAAGTTAGGGAGGAGTTGTATAAGTGAAGAAATTAGGGAGCCCTTTGGTGTATTAGGAATAACAAGGCATTGGCTGAGGATGGGCTAAGTACTGAATTCTTTAAGAAATGTTGGATGAAAGTAGGTAACACAGTGTGTGCTACAGTCTAGAGAATTATAGAAAACCAAAAAATGGAAGTCAAGAATAACTGCACCATAATTGTCCTTATTTTGAAATTAATGGGTACAAATAAGTTAAAGGACTTTAGACCTATTAGTCTTTGTTCCATAATGTATAAAGTTGTGAGTAAACTCCTTGTTAATAGAATACATGGGCTATTGAATGAGTTGATTAGTCTTGAACAAGTGAGTTTCATACTAGGGAGATCAGCAAAAGACAATATCATCATCTTCCAAGAAACTCTTCATATGATGAACAATAGAAAAGGAAAAAAAAGTTAGATGATAGTTAAGATGGACTTGGAGAGGGTGTATGATAGGGTTAAATGGGATTTCTTTTGTAGAACCTTGAAAAGATTAAATTTTCCCAATCTTTGGATCTACCTTATTTTATCTTATTTAAGCTCAACATCTTACCGAGTTATCCTAAACGGAGCAATGTTGGACAGCTTTCATATGTATAGGGGATTAAGACAGGAGGACCCCCTCTCATCGTATCTATTTATCCTTGTCATGGAAATATTGAGTTGCATGATACATTAACCTATGTAAGTGAAGGAATGGATTTTAATCAAGATCAAGGGTTCTTTAGTCTACCTTTCACATCTATTCTTTGCTGATGATATTCTTTCGATGGGGATGGCATTTGAGAGTAATGTAAATTGCATGTTGAGAGTCATGGATGTTTTTGGTAACTTGTTTGGGTAGAAAATGAATTTTGAGAAATCTTGTGTTATTTTCTCAAGAAACACTAGCAACGAGTTGAAAAACAAAATTTGTCGTATGTTGAACATCCGACCAAATGTAAATATGGGCAAGTACTTGAGGTTACTTGGAAGATTGGGGGAAAGTTTGAAAGGACGGATTTAGATTTCATCTTAGAAGAAACTCGGAGAAAACTAACAAGGTGGAAGTCATAAATGCTAAGTATGGCAGGACATAAATAGCTCACAACTTCTGTTTTGGAAAGTATTTCCAATTACTATTCTCAAGTTATCCCTTTCCCTAAACATCTAGTGGAAAGGATGGAGAAAGTTCATAGAGATTTCCTTTAGGGATCAACGAATGAGAGAAGAAAACTACATTGGGTAAATTAGAAGAAGATTAAAAAGCTTAAGTTGATCGGATGATTAGGAATGCTAGACGAGATGAAGTGGAACTAAGTGAATTTTGCCAAGTTGGCTTAGGATTTGAACAAAATGAAGTTGCTTTAGATTGAGGTTATATAGGCTAAATACTGTCTATCTGATGGACATCAACAAACACATTCAAGATCTTGATTCTATAAAACCTTAAAGAAGACATGGGACTAGGTAAAAATCTAGATCAAAATCAAGATAAAAAATGGGAAAACATTGAAGTTCTGGTTAGACCCTTAGATGCAGGATGGATGTATATCTAAAAGGGTTTATAGCCATTTAAATAAATTTGATCAGCTTATTATAGTGCAGCAAGTTTAGGATAGTTTGGGGAGATGGAAAAAAGACATTATAGGATACCTAATTGATGATACCATTAACCAAATGCTGGGAGATGTAATCATAGTGGATGAGGAGTAAAGTGAGGATATACGATTTTAGCTAAATGACATGGCAAGAGAGCTAACCACAAAATCTACCTATGAGAAATTGAGTAAAGAAGAGGGAGAGGTTGAGGATATGAACAACTAGGAGTGGATCTAGAAAACCCCAACTTACCCAAAGATCTAAATGTTATTCTGGAGACTTTTGATGGAGGGTATCCTGATGAGGCTGAATTTGAGAAGTAAAGGTGTACATGTTGATTCAGAATGCCCTTTATACAAGAGAATTGATGCAACTATATGGCATTTGTTCTTTCAATGTCTAGTAAGCAAACTAGGATAGGTAGAGCTGGTAATTCATAACATGGAAAATATAAGGGATAAGGAAATAATGGTACAATAGCTAAAGGAGAATGTTCATTAAAGGAGGAAGCAGTGGAAGGGTGTTAACCCTCCAAGACAAGCATATATCCTTTTTATGCTTAGAGGCATATGGCCAAAAAGAAACAATATAGCCTTCAATAATGAACAAGTATTTCAACAAAATTGGGCTTAGAATGTTAGAGCCAAAACAAATGAATGGTGGGCACTTCACCTGAAAAGAAAACTGCAAGAAACAAGGAGTACATCATTTGTTTGGTCTAGACTACGAAGGGGGATGATAAAAATCAACTGTAATGGTGCTATAGCTAATTGATGTAGAGTTGTAGGTATTGGGATTATAGCGAGAGATGAAGCAAGTAATGTCCTTCAAAGGTTATATATGCAGACAAATTTTTCAACTCTTCTAGAAGCAAAACTAAAGGTGATTCTTAAAGGAATGAAGTAGGCATGCCAAAAGAACTTAGAGACCATTACTATAGAGTCGTATTCAATTTTGGCATTGGACTGGATATAGAAACCAAATGTCAATTTGGATATTTGTCACCCTTTGTTAGCGAAGTGTATCTTCTTAATTTCTTATTTTGACTAAATTGTCCTTTGTAGGGTAAACTATGATCAAAACCAAGTAGTTGATCTTCTAGCTAAGGAAGGTCTAAAGATGAGGAATACTATGACTTTTGAAGATGTTGTCCTTAGTTTTTTATCTAATCTTATAGCTCATGATGCTAGCTCTTCTTATGTCTCTTGTTTGTAAGTGGAGCTAGGTTAATAGTATCAATGTGATCTTGTTTTTTTGTTTCTTTTGGGTTCTAATTCTCTTTGTATTTGGTTTTTTGAGTTATTATTGATCCTATTTCCACTAAAAATAGAACAAGTTGTTTTTTCTTTAGTCTCTAGAAGCAAATGCTTGTATTAATTGGATAATTATCTAAGACACAAAAGGGTTGTGTTGCAGTTTTAGAGAGTAACGAACCCCATACCCTATTCATTCTTTATTGTTAGCAGACTAGATATCTCATCTACTATACTCTTTTATGTATCGATTGAATAAAGTTCTATTTAAAAAAAAAATGAAAAACAAGTTGAAAGGATCTTTTTTTTCTAAGATAAAATATTAAGGATTTAAAAATAGAAACAATAAAAATCCTTTTTTTTTTAATGCATAACTAATGGTTGACATTGTTTTAGTGAATATTATTGCAATGTTGTTATTTTATCCATTTGTAAGAATCTAGCATTTTATTTCTCTTCTCTTAAAGTCCTATATAGAAGATTTGAAGTTTTTAATATTATACTCAATTAAAGTCTTGTTTGTCAAATTTATTGTCTTCATCTCTCATCTAATACATTTATACTTATAAGCAAAATGTTTGCTATGAAATCTTTCTAAAAGTGATAAAGATAGTAAATTAGATTAATGAAAATTCAATGAGCATGACATTTAATGGTTTCTAATTTCAAATGTAGAATTTGGTTTAAGAAAAATTCAACCAAATATGTAATTAGTCATGTGCATGTAAAGAGAATGAGTTTAAAAGGTAAGGATGAACAAAAGTTTGAGAATATATCTACAAAGCAGGTGACTATAAATTCTTACAAATTGTTATCAACCAAAACAAAAATCTATTACCTATTATCTATTAAGTAGCTTTTATAATTTAATGAATGAGTCTTAAGTGAAAACTAAAGTAGTAAACCCAATGGCATATCTTGCGTAAAATTAGGTATGTCGTTATTCATCAATTATTTAACTTGGTCAAAGATATTAATAGTTGCACAAATGTCATAAATGAAGCCATTGTTAAGAAATTTGGATGAGTTATAGAGAAATAATCATATTTTGTTGGGTGGATAGAGGGGGTAGAGAACGTTAAGATTATTAAGTAATGTAAGATACCATTTTAATAGGTAAATATAAGGATAGTTTGACATAATTGTAATGGTATTTTTTTTTTTTTGGACTACAACTAAGTAAACAAAAGCTATATAATGTGGAGGTATAGTATTCTAGAAGTGCTAACACATTTTGGGTAAAAAAAGAATGAGATGGTGTATAGATTCCTTACGTTAAAGTTGCATGATGTAAAGGGAAATCATAAGAGAAAAGCCTATTATAAAGCAACACCTTAGCTACTATTTGTAAGAATCAACTTAGAATTAAGGTTCTTTTCCATAAAGCGAACATTAACATGGAGTCATGACCACACGACCGAACTAGGGCCAATCAATTAGCCAAGTGTCTATCAATGAGCTAGTTGTTCATCTTCTAAGGTAGCCAACTGTATTTGCCTTGAGTTCAATTGTAGGGATGTTGAAGCTTATTATTTTATATTTTTTATTGGTTTTCTATATCTATTCTTTTGTTGAAGTTTCTGTAAAAATTATATAAATACTCCTCTTATGTAATTGTAAATATAGTTTATCATCTATTAAATTGAAATTCTTTATGATGGCATCTCCCTTGTTCTTGAATTAGGACTTATATGTATAACAATTTATAGCTAAGTTTATAAATTAGTGTTATTTGTGATGTATGGAGTGCAATTGTGTTTTCTATTAAAAACAAATATGTTGTAATGACTAATAAAAGTGATAATTCAAATAGATTAATTGTAAAATTTCATGTATGCAAATGGATTAACAAGTTGAATGGATTATTTTCATTTTAGCAACATTAATAGTTTGCATTTAAAATAGAAATAAACAGCAAGCAATGAAAGATAAAAGACTTCTTTAATTTAGTGGAAAAAAAAATTACATACTAGAAGATAAATGTTTTTTTTTTTTGGTCAAATTTAGGTAGAATGATGGAATTTTCAAATGATTAAAGGATGAATGTTATGTTAAATGATATAAGTAGAGGATGATGTGATTGATCTATTATAATGTTGTTAATTATATCTAATGTGGCATATTAAAACAATAAACAAGACAAAAAAAAAAGCAAAAAAGAAAAAAGAAGAAGAAGAAGATGGACAATCATATTTAAGGGAAGGCTTTAATAGTGCTTAGCTTTTACGGTTGAGTTAGATGCCTTCATGGGGTAGTGATGCTGTGAATGGAGTCATCAATTTTTGGTGATTGGAGCCATAGGGATAGTGGTCAAGAATGTTAGGTTTGAGTTAAATTTTGTTGATAGAAGATTTTTGCATAAGGCCCAAGAAGGCTAGAATGACCTCTTAAAGGCATAGGTCAAGCTATTTCAACCTCATCTTATGTCTTTGGCCTGATCAAACTTATGTCCATGCGTAAATACAATAGGATATGCACCTTAGAGAAACTTAAAACTAGTAAAGCCATGAGTGAAATTCTAGAAAAGAGCTCATATTAGAAAGGAACAACTCGAAATAGTTCAAAACCATGGTTACAAGGTCTAATGCTTAAGGTCCAAGTTAGTTAATCCCAACCTGCATGTTTGAATGCTCAAATTATGACAATTGTGGGAATAATTCATTGATTATTATATGAAGTAACCGTTTGCCACTCCACTTCCTTAAATTTAGGGATATGGTCTAAGTGATTAATTAAGCACATGAAGGCAGTTCAATTGCCATGATCAAATAGTTGAGAAGTCTTACCTATAAATAGCTAACTAGGTTATACTTTTAACTATCTCTATCACCTTTTACTTTCACATATTATATCCTAAACACTATAAATACTTAATTTTTATTAGCTTAAACATTAGAATGGCTATGCCATATAGCTATTGCACCCCCTTAGCCTCATATTTGTTTTTTTCTAAGCTAGAAGCCCATTCTAAGTCTAGTACAAAGATTCAACAACCACAAATTTGAAGTAATTTCTTGAAATCACCTCAGGGCTTTTATAGTTTCAAGTATTTTATAGTTTTAGGTATTGCAAATCAATTTTTGAAGCCTATTTCGCTCACTTATATTCAAACTAAATCAATTCCTATAGATAAATTATTGGGGTTTTTTCTAAATAGGTTTATAGGAAAATTTTGATTTTTGATTCATTTGGATGTTTGTCATTCAAAATTGATTAGTGCCATTTGTTCTCATTGTTTATAGTCTTAATTTGATTCAAAGATAATATTGAAAACCACCTCAAACTTTATCTCTCTAGAACTACCCGATTTTTAAGCTTAATTTTGATAAAGTCTATTAAGTTTCATTAATTAAGTATTAATCCATTCGTTGTTTGGGTTTGATTAAAATGAATTAAAATCAAGCAAAGAAAAAGAGAAGAATAAAGCTTGGCATAAATAAGTGGAGAATTAGATGAAAGAAGAAGAAGATGACCATTGGTCGTATGATGTGTCACATGTCCATTAGTGTGTTTAGCCATGTCAATGTTAAAATGTATATTTAACATGCATTGTCACGTATAACTTATGACGTTATAATGGATATGTGATATCTTTTTTACTTAAACTATTTAATATAACATTTATCTTTTATTTGTATTGATTATAAGTTTCATCTTGTATTTAAACTCATCTTAAAAATCCATTCTTGAATGTGTAATTTTCTATTCATTTAATATATAAACTAATTATTGAGATTGTTTAAGTAGATATTATTAACAATGTTGTTGTTTTTAACCATTTAGGGCCACATTATTTCTCAATAGGTTATTGTTGTTCATCCCATAATTCCATGTCATGTAAAGACTCTAGGCATGCCCATTGAAATACATCTATGTATATGAGGAGCAAACATTGATTTTCAGTTGGTTGGGCTAAGGAGAACCTAGGTCAGCAACCTTTTCCACATCAAGGATTATGTAATGTAATATATTGTATTGGACTGTTGTTATGATATATAACACCAACTCGATCCTTTGTCTCTCCTCCCTAAAGTCTTACATGAAAAATGGGTTTGTATTTTGGACATAGAAAATTAATGTAGATAAGAGGTCGAAAATTTTTAGAATATAGTCAAGAAAACCAAAGAAATCGTTGTACGATTTTTTAAACTTTACATCTAGTTTTGAAGTTATAATCAATTGAATTTTCATTTATTTTGATCTCTAAAAGTAGAAGGTGATGAAACTCTAATCATTAAGGAAACTTTTGGTATTATGGCTTAAAGTTTATTAAAACTCCAAAATTAAGTATGCTTAGTGGGAAATACTTCTAAAATGACCTCTTAGGAGGCAACTATATCAAGCTAAAACACTATTCAATGTACTATGCCAAAATAGACAATGGTGTAATGGCTTGGAGTCCATCGAACCTAGCTTCAAGTTTGTCGAAACTATAAAATTAAATGTGCTTAGTGGGAAGCATTCCCATGATGGATGACTTCTTAGGAAGCAAGTACACTTAGGAATAATACCATACATTGTACTACACTAAGATAAACAATTCCTTGATGGAAGGAGTTCTGGTTAAGTTATTGTACTAGTTGATCTCCCATTGTCAACAATTATACTCCACATCCAATAAACATGTATGATATCTTTCTAAAATTCATAGTGGTAATAAACTTGAGAAATAAAATTTTTGATTGAGTATAATATTTATTATTTAATTTCAAATTTTGAGAGTGAAATTAAAACAAGGAAAGTTTGATTGAGCATATGCCATTAATCTGATCTAATATGACCTAAATTGAAAAATAAATGCAATTGTGAAATAAAATCATTTATATGTAACTTTGATCGATTTATTATTTATAAATAGATATAGACTTTTTTTTTTAATTAATGATACCATAAACCTTCAAATAATAGACATGTCTCTCCTCTAAAGGTCTCACATGGAAAATGGGTAGTTAATTTAGACATGGAAAATTAATGTGGATACAAATTAAAGTGTTTATAATGTTCTTAAAACCTTAACCCATCCTAAAAATAGCTTAGCCTCTCTCATTTGTATAGAAAACTTTGAGTAACTCCAAACCTTATCCCTAAGAGGAGAGTTAAGAAGAGATTAAAATAAGACTTAGGCATTTACTTGAGGAAAATTCATTTAAGGGACTTAAGCATACCAAAACCACCATTTCCATGTCATTTACATCTTAACTTAAGTTTTCTTTGAGTAATCTCTAAGTCTACATCAAGAGCAAGTAAAAAAAAAAAGAGATTGAGGTAAGATGTCACGAACTGAGGATGGCCTAATTGTGGCAGATGCCATATACTGTACGAAGAACCCCTAATTGGTTACCCTTCCAATCATGAACTCTTCACACAGTATACAAGGCTCTATAACCACTAGTTTCCCAAGAACATATAGATTCATATGATATCATCACACAAACATATTTATATAAAATTTGAACTACAAAGCTTACAATACATAGTAATTTAGTATATTTAAGTCTATAATACTAGTAAAACATAAGTAAATGAGTAAGAGTCTACATAAACTGTTCTCTCTCAATACACAAGACAGCTCGCTCTTGTCCAAGTCCCTAAGCTAACCTATGGCATTCCCCGGCTAGCCTCTACGAATAAGTTATCCTACAGCAAAAGTCTAAGGGGGTGTAAGCTTAAGCTTAGTGAGCAAAACCCTCAGCTACACCACAGGTAAGTTATAAATACATTATATTCACACATATGAATGAATGATCAAATAGAATGCCAAACAATGCGTATAGTTAACTAGTCCATATATGTAACTCAGATTTAATGCCCTCTGAAGTCAAGGTTGGAGTATACACGACACTAATTAGATCCGGCTATTATACTAGAACTTACTTTACTATGGAACTCCATGTTTCGTACTTAAATCAAATAAGTCTTTTATTTTCATAAAAACCAAGTTCTAATATAATTGTAAGTGGGCCCCTGTAGTCTATACTCACCCCTAAACGAAGGCCTTTAGACTCAACCCTTAGCCAGGAGGTTGGCGCTTCCAACACTTAGTGTTCCTACGGGCCAAGGTAAGGTTATTTTGTATGAGTGCACTGTACAGAACCAATAAATTAATAATAACAACCCCCAAATGGCCTCTCTTTACCTTCGTGTGATGTGACGGCCGGAATTGTGTCTATGAAATGCATGTATCGGTTTCCTTTTATAAGCCGAGTATAATTAAGTTCAAATTATGTTGTAACCATCTAATAATACACACAATCATTTTCTATACTACCATGCAACAAACATAGCACTATCTGTACTTAAGGTAAGTTCACAACTCAGCACATAACTACATATACAAGCATTTCCTCAAACCCTACACAGTAGTCAATTAACAATAATATTTAAGTCCACTATCTATAATCACATACAAGCATGGAATCATAGGATAAATACTTACTCGACTATGGCGACTTGCTTTAATTGTAGTAATCGATTGAGAGATCCTTGCTCACCTCGGGATCACCTGATCATTACAATATGATAATGCTAGTAAGTAATTGAATTAACTAATAACTCTAAGTATCTATTTACCTAATTTTACTTAAATTACTATCATGGTGATGTCCATTTTGGACGTTAAGACCCGTGTTTTACAATATGGACTAAATTTATAGAAATTTTAGCTATGGAAACTTAATTATTCTTATTGCTTATATTTATATCCTTTGTTTATACTTAATGATTTAGTTAACCCTTAAATTCTTATACTTAGAGAATTTTACTTTGCTATTACTAATTCATATACTTAATTAAGTATAATCCAATTTAAAAAGTGTATTAGGGTTTACTAATTTATGTACCTAATTATTATGCACTCTTCTTATTTCTTATTTTATAAACCTATACTTATGTCATTGCTTACATCATCACTTGCTTATGTCATGGCTTATGTCATGGCTTATGTCATCACTTGCTTATATCATGGCTTATGTCATCACTTGCTTATGTCATGGCTTATGTCATCTTTTAATTACCTCATTGCTTACTTCATCATTTGATTACATATGCCTTATCTCATGATTATGTAATATCTAAAAAGCTTATGGACACTTCACTTAAACTATTATGTACATATACCTTTACTATACTTATATGTACACTAGTATACTTATACATATACTTATACTTGTACCGTATTATACTTGAATACATGCTCATATACCTATACAGTCATATATGTATTTTTGTACAAATTTCATATGTAAACCCCTAAAATTTTCGATCTAGCCTTTGAAATGGACTCAACTATATTAGACAGTTTAGGAGTTAATAAGGCTAATGAAAGTGAAAACCCTAAAAGAATTACTCAATCGCGTAAATAACTTTTCTACCCTAAATATTTCTAAATGCTAAAGATTTCATTCAAAAGTGATAGAAACCTTAAAATAATCACCTTAAAGACATATGTGCACGAATTCATCATGATATGCCCTAAAACCCTGAATTGGTAATATGATCCTCATATTTTTTCAAATCATTAGTAAAAGGTTAGAGACGACTTTCATTCATGCATATACGTTTTGAATCCTCGAGTAATCCTTTAGAAACTAAGATAATGAATCATAGATTACATTTATTTCTTAAGTATATGATTAAGATAGTGTTATATAGAGTTAGAGGTATAGTTGAAGATTGAGCTAAATATAATAAACCTTAATACCCTAATTAGTATTTTTCATACTAGTTACATTAAGTAGTTTACTAAATGATGTTTACAGGTTATAAATACTTAAAGTAAAACCTCATCATCTACTCTTACTAATCAATTCATCAAATATTTCATTTCCTTAATTTTTCCCTTAATTTCCCTTAATTACTACATTATGTATACAAAATTACACATGCTTAAGGAAAGTTGACCAAGTCAACACATGTTGACCAAGGTCAAAGGGTTGACCAAGTCAACAATTTGAAAAGTCAACAAAAGACATTAAGAGATAAGGAAAATATCTAAAGTTCTAATGATGGCTTTTCTTTTCTTTTCTTTTGATTTTTCTCTTCTACTTTTTCTCTTAAGTTGCCGTCCACATCTTCCTCTTCTAAACCCCACCATTTTCTTTCTTCCATTAAGACAACAAAACAAAAGAAACAAAACAAAAATCACCCTCCATTGCCGTGAGCTTCTTCTTCCTCTTTCACTTTCATCACTTCACTTTTTGTCTCCTTAATTCCAACATAAACAAAGGTATGTATCTAAGTTACTTTATGTTGTTTTATATTCTTCATTAGTTAGGTGATTAAGTAGATTAGAGAAGTAGACTTGTGTTAATTATGATCATAAAGAAGAGGGCATAAAGTCCTCATCTTTAAGTGTAGAAAGTGAGGAACCATGAAGGAGAAGGAAGAAATACTTGTGTATTTGCTCTTAGGTATGTGTACATAAAGAAATACCAAAGGAATACTTGTATGAGAACCTTTGTACATGAGTATTAACCATGTACAGAACCTAAATTAGGACAATACCTAACTATACATACTTATACTACACTAATTACACACTTAAAAACACAAAAGAATGGAATTAGGAAGCTTTTCTTAAGAAAAAGATTAGGCATACGAATTTTTGTATAAAAATACGTATCTAACCGTATAGGTATATGAGTATGTATACATGTATAAATATGGTATAAGTCTAAGTATAGGTATAAGTGTATATATGTATAAGGTATATGTACATAAGTATAAGGGAAGAAATAAAATGTACATAAGACATGTACATATGACATAAGCATGAGGACAGGCTTATGTAATCATATAATGAAGTATGTGATGAGGTAAGCACATGATAACATAAGCCATGACATAAGCAAGTGATGACATAAGCAAATGATGATGTAAGCGATGACATAAGCATAGATTATAAAATGAGAAAATAAAAAGAGCATAAATAATTAGATACCTAAATTAGTAAACCTTAAGGCACATTCTAAATTGGATTATACTTAATTAAGCATATGAATTAGTAATAGTAAAGTAAAATCCTCTAGGTATAAGGATTTAAGGGTTAACTAAATTATTAAGTATAAACAAACGGTATAAATATAAGTAATAAGAGTACTTAAGTTTTCATAGTTAGAAATTTCCATAAATTTAGTCTATATCGTAAAACATGGATCTTAACATCCAAAACGGATATTATCGTGTGAATGTACGTTCGAAAACGATGAAAAACGACTATAAGGACATAAACATCAGAAATAAAACGAAAAAGTTACATACGATTAATAATAAAGTCTAACTGGATAGAAGTTGATAGTAATTTAAGTAGAATTAGACAAATAGATAATCAGAATCATTAGTTAATTCGATTACTTACTAGCATTATCCTATTATAATGATCAGGTGATCCAGAGGTAAGCGAAGACCTCCCGATCGATTACTATGATTAGGGCGAGTCACCGTGGCCGAGTGAGTACTTACCCTATGATTCCATGCTTGATTGTGATTGTAGATAGTGGACTTAAATATTGTTGTTAATTGACTACCGTGTGGGGTTCGGGAAATGCTTGTGTATGTAACTGTGTGTTATATTGTGAATTTACCTTAAGTACAGAAAATACCTTGTTTATTGCATGGTAATATAGAAAATGATTGCGTATATTATTGGATGGTTACAGCATAATTTGAATTAAATTATACTCAGCCTATAAAAAGAAACTGAGACATGCATTAACATGCATAGCATGGATACTATTCCGGTCGTCACATCACATGGAGGTAAAGAGAAGCCATTCGGGGGTTGATATTATTAATTTATTTGGTTCTGTATGGTGCACTTATATAAAATGACCTTACTCTGGCCCATGGGAACACTAGGCATTGGAGGCGCCAACCGCCTAGCTAAGGATCGAGTCTAGAGGCCTCCGTTTAGGGGTGAGTGTAGATTGCAGGGGCTTACTCACAATTATACTAGAACTTGGGTTTTCTAAAAATAAAAGAATTATTTGATATAAGTACGGAATGTGGAGTTCCGTAGTAAAGTAAGTTCTAGTATAATACCCGGATCTGATTGGTGCTGTATAAACTTTACCCCTGACTTCGGAGGGCGTTAAATCTGAGTTACGTGAATGAACTAGTTAATTATACGTATTGTTTGGCATTCTGGTTGATCATTCATTCATATGCATGAATATAATGTATTTACAACTTGTCTGTGGTGTGGCTGAGGGTTTTGCTCACTAAGCTTAAACTTATACCCCTTTAGACTTTTGTTACAGGATAGGCTGTTCGTAGAGGCAGGACGAGGGATGCTACAAGTTAGCTTGGGGACTTAGGCAAGAGCGAGCTGTCTTATGTACTAAGAGAGAATAGTTTATGTAGACTCTTACTCATGTACTTTTGTTTATCTTAGTATTATAGACTTAGACATACTTAATTACTGTGTATTGTAAGCTTTATAACTCAAATTTTATATAAATATGTTTGTGTGATGATATCATATGAATCTGGATGTTCTTTGGAAACTAGTGGTTGTAGAGCCTTGTATATTATGTGAAGAGTTCTTGAGTGAAAGGGTAACCAATCAGGGGTTCTTCGTACAGTATACGGCGTCTGCCACGATTAGGCCGTCCTCAGTTCGTAACATCATATGCCTAATTTTCCTCTTAAGAAAACCTTCCTAATTTCATTCTTTTGTGTTTTTAAGTGTGTATTTAGTATGGTATAGGTATGTATAGTTAGGATTTGTCTTAGTTTAGGTTATGTACATAGTAAATACTCATGTACAAAGATCCCCATACTTGTATTCTTCTAGTATATCCTTATATACACATACTTAAGGGCATATACACATATATTCCTTTTCTCTTCATCATGATTCCTATTCTTCTACACTTAAAGATGGAAACTTTATATCATATTCTACAAGATCACACATAACATATATCTACTTATCTAATCCACCTAATTACCTAACTAATGAGTAATATAAAGCAACATAAAGTAACTTGACCACATACCTTAATTTGTATTTAAATTATGGAGACAAAGAGGAAAGTTTTGAAAATGAAAGGGGAGAGGAACTATCACGGCAATGGAGGTGGGGTTTGCTTTATTTCTTTTTGTTTTGTTTTGATTATGGAAGGAAGAAAATGGTGGGGTCTAGAAGGAAAATGGGTGGATAGCAATTAAGGAGGAGAAGGGAAGAGAAAAACTAAAAGAAAAGAAAAGAAAAGAAATCATTAGATAGTTAGATATTTTCTTATGCATTAGTGTCTTTTGTTGACTTTTCAAATTGTTCACTTTAGTCAACATGTGTTGACTTAGTCAACCCTTTGACCTTAGTCAACATGTGTTGACTTGGTCAACTTTCCTTAAGCATATGTCATTTTGTATATATAATGTAGTAATTAAGGGAAAAATTAAGGAAATGAGGCATTTGGTGAATTGATTAGTAAAAATAGATGATGAGGTCTCACTTTAGGTATTTATAGCCTATATATATCATTTGGTAAGCTACTTAGTACAACTAATGTGAAAAGCACTAATTAGGGTGTTAATGTTCACTACATTTAACTTAAACTTCAACTATATCCCTAACTCTATGTAATACTATCTTAATCATATACTTAAGAGATAAATGTAATCTATGACTCATTATCTTAGTTTCTAAAGGACTTCTTAAGGATTCTAAATATATATGCATGGTTGAAAGTCATTTCTAATCTTTCACTAATGATTTGGTAAAGTATGAAGGTTATATTATCAATTAGGGCTTTAGGGTATATTATGATGAATTAGTGCACATATGTCTTTATGGTTATCATTTTAGGGTTTTTATCACTTTTGAATGAAATCTTTAGTGTTTACAGACATTTAGGGTATAAAAGTTTCATATGTGATTGATTAATTCTTTTACAGGTGTCAACTCTTAAATTATTAGCCTTGTCAACTCTTAAATTATCTAACATACTTAAGTCTACTTCAAAGGTTAGGTCAAGAAATTTAGGGGTTTACATAAGATATCAAGTGGCTTTCTCCATTTAAAGTTCAATTCAACAAAAACCCATTTGGATGTTGTTTAAGTGGGTTTTTCTTCTAGTCTAAACATTAAATGAGTATTTAATGATGTATCTGACTGGTTTACAACTTATTTCTTGAGTATTTCAAGTGTGTGAGTTATTGAAGTAAGTATTTTCAACTCTACTTGTTGTTCTTTAGTTAAATGTCGGTGTTCTTAATATTGATGGTAGGTTTGATGATTAAGTTGGTTTTTAAGTCAAGTTTTGTGGTTTTAATGGTTTTAAAAGGAGTTTAGGTGATGGGTAATTGAAGATTTGAAGTATATTTAAGGTTAGATTGAAGAATGAAAGGAAAAGAGTAGGATTGAAGTGTTTTTCAAAGGGGAAAAAAAAATTGTAAGTTTCTGCTAGAGGGACACAACCAACAAAATGATCATGTTGTTGATTGTGTCCAGCAAGGGGAAAAATTAAGGCAGAAAATTACAAGACTAGTGACGTGGTCATGTTGCTGACTATGTTGAGTGGTGAACTCTAAGTGTTCTTTTATTATGATTTTCACAACCAATCTTACTCAAACCTTTTCTTACTCTTAATTTTTAGTTCTAACTAACGTTCTTTTACAAAAATTACAACTTTTGTAAAATTAGTTGGATTTTGACATAACCAAGTGACATGGTCACATCACTAACCATGTCAAGCTAAGAACTTTACATGAAACCTTTTGTTGTTGTTGTTTCTCTTAATCAAACCTTTTTCCTAACATTAATATTAAGTGCCCCTTAGCCTTCTTTTATAAAAGTTCCAACCTTTGTGTTTAAACTTAATTTAGCATTTTGACTAATTTTAAACACTTTTTACTTCCAAGTGATAATTTAACTAATTTTAATGAACTATTACCCCTTTTTGAGAAATCTAGTATAGTATTTAGTGTTTTTCAAGTTAAACTCTTTCTAAATCTTTCTCAAATAAGTGTTTTACTACCCTGACGTTACCAAAAATCAATCTTTTCTTAGCTAACAACCTGTAGAAGCTTAGATGGACTTAAGAAGTTGTTTTGAGCTTCTTTGAGAGGTTTCAACCTATATGGATGTAGATTAGTTATGAGGGGAGCCAAATGGAGAATTCATGTCAGGACCCTAAAGAAGGCTTAGTAGAATTACCTAAAATTTCTATAGCATGTGTATACCCATGAAATCAAAAATGCCTTGCAAGTTAAAGATTACAAAACTTTAAATGATTAATTATTAAGGTTGTTGAATTGTTAATTATTTAACAAATTATAGGATATAAATAACTATGGATATCTAATCTTTCATAGTTCCTCAAAACTGCAGAGAATCGGTATCCCCTATCAAATGATAAGATCAAAGAGAATAAACTTAAGATTCAAACTTATTGAAGTTACTAAATCTAAATATATAAATAGTAGTAACATTTAAAGTCTCAAATGAGCAATACAATATTTCTCTAATTCTAACCTCTAAAACATATCAATATACGCACTCAATGCTCAGCTCTTAACCTATGCCTAAATATTTAGCACCTGTAAAAAAAAAAAAAAAAACTATTGGAGAGTAAGCTACAAGAGCTTAGTGAGTTATCTCTCATACTATACTGGCAAATAGGTTATTAAACAAATTGTTATAACCATATAAATGCATGCACATGCAGTATGCTAAACAATATATACAATTGACCGATGCTGCATATAATATCGGATTTTAATGCCCTTCGAGATAAGGGTTGGAGATACATCGACCTTAATCACGACTGGGCTCTAGCACCTGGGTTTTTACCCATAACTTTGAATTTCATAATTCATAAAATATATTTCCATTTCTAAAAAGTCCAATAGTATACAAAATCTAAGGCCTAGCAGTGAGGTGGCCTCTACAGTCCACACTCACACCCTATAACAAAGATCTTTAGACTCGACCATCAACCATACAATTGGTGTCTCCATCGCCTAGTAAGCCCATAGGTTCGGGTAAGGTCATGTTGTACTAGTGCACTATACAGGAACACTTTAATATATATAAACAACCCTCGCAAGGCCTCTCTTTACCTCCGCATGAAGTGACGGATGGAATAAGTAATGCAATACATGGATAATGCATGGCCCTTTTAATTTAAGATAAGCCAAATATAATTAAGTCAAATTATATGGTGATCAATTAATATCAGCAAACCATCTAAATAATGTATCAATCAAACAATCAATCATACAATCAAATCCTCAATTATTGTATTAAACAATATTTTTCACAATAAGCAATCAGTATCAAGCACATGCATATCCCAAATCCTTACATATTAAGTTATTACTATTTAATTTAAGTGTACTAACTACAAACATAAGTAAGTGTAGAGTCATTGGGAGTACTCACCTGACTATGATGACTCGCTCTAGGCGTAATAATCAATTAGAAGATCCTCGCCCTCGTAGGGATCACTTAATCATTATGAGATAACAGGGATAATAAGTAATTGAATTAACTAACAGTTCTAGATATCTATCTGCCTAATTTTACTTAGATTACTATAAGTTTTTATTCGATTAAACCTAATTACTAATTGTATGTAACTTTTTCATTCTATTTCCGATATTTACGAACTTATAGTCATTTTTCATCGTTTTCGGACGTACGTTTACACAATGATGTCCGTTTTAGACGTTAAGACCCATGTTTTGTGATATAAACTAAATTTATTGAAATGTTATCTATTGAAGCTTAAATATTCTTATTGGCTAGTTTTTTGTTCTATTTTAGGAGTTAATGATTTCATTCGCCATTAATTCTTACACTTAGATGATCTTATGGTTTATTGTTTTAGTGGCTTATGTCATCACTTATGTCATCAAGTGCTTATGTCTAGCTTATGTCATCAATTGCTTGTATCATAGCTTATGTCATCATTTGATTAGGTCATTGCTTACATCATCCATTATATATGTATACTTATCCTTATGTATTTATATACTTTACACATATGTTATGTATATACTTATACTTCTAACATACTAGTATGTATACTTGTGTCTTCATATGTATACTAATACATATACCCATATATGCATACGGTGACATATATATTTTTATACGTATTTTCGTATGCCCAAAGTACTCTCTTAAGAAAGCTTCACAAATTTCATATTCTATACTGATAATAACTAGTGCATTAGGCTATTAATCTTAATAATAATTAGAGATAAATGAATAATATATTTATCATGGATTAAGTTTACAAAATATATATATATATATATATATATATATATATATTTGAATTCATTTAGGAAATTCTGTAACAATTTCATCAATTTTTAAGAAGTGATGTAAGCTTTATTATATTACAATTAACTTGATAAACCCTTAAAATACCTCTATATGAAGAACTAAAAACAATGAAGTTTAAAAATTGTGCCACAAGCTGATGAAAACTAAAAAAAAAAAAAATTGTTTAACAATTTTTCCGATACAAGGACTATATATGTAACCTTCACAAGAAGTCTACAATCAAAGTATGCTATATCACTTTATATAACTTTAAGTAAGTTGGCTTGATTCGCAATAATATAAAGTACTATAATGTGCCATGAATTTTAAGTCATTTAATCATAGCTAGTATGATTGTGCCTAAGTAAGATACACGTTTACTCTATTTTGTTATAGGTCACCTACATGATTGGTTTGTTACTTTGGTTATAATTTTAGAGGATCCTTAGTTGCACTATGATTAGGCTTGAAGGAAGGTTGATAAGATGTTCAAAAGGCTTGCAAAAGAGAATATGTAAACTAACAAGAACTCTAAAATGGCCTTCAGTATGCGCACTCCGATGCGTAAATCAATAATGTGTATAATAGAGATATGGCCAAAAATAGCTATAAGAGTACTTAGAGTTTTGGGTCTTTAATCCCCTTCCTTAACGGTATACAGTGTTTTTATAGGTGTGAAGTGGTGGCTAAATATGATAAGTAGATTAAGGTTGACAATTCGTGTTATCGTGTAGTGTCTTATTTTTGTGTCTCAATAGATTTGTGCTTAAAAAATCTTAACCCATGACATGACCAGTTTACCAATTATGTAGATGAATATGTTAACTTCTGACCTATCATGTCTCGTATCTAGGTTGAAACCTATTTATTACATCTCTAGGTTATATACTAATTTATTTAAAGTTACCTTTTAAGCTAACAATTCCATATTGGTTGCTTATTGATAAAATTATTTTATAGTGTCTTATAAATTAAGTGCTTTCCTTATTTGAGGTGTCCATATACCATCAGTACTAGAATATAATGTACACAAATAATGAATCAAATAGATTATTTCTTATCTTTTAACAAGCAATAATTAATTATTAATTACTTATCAACTCTCTAAGAATCTTCATTGTTGAGTTCTCTCATCATTGTTTTTATAATAATAAAAAGAGTGAAGATGTTTAACAAGTGTATTAAGTATGCAGGTTAATAAGCAAATGATAAGATTTTGTTTTAAAATTGAATCTGAAATTCAAAACAAATTTAGAAACACAATAAAGTATTAGAAGCTATAGAATAGATTGGTCTAGGAAGTTTATTGGGTTTCTAATTGCTTAAAGGGCCAACTCCACTTGTTGGATATATTTGGTGTATCCAACACATTCAACTAAGTTGGACATTAAATCCACAGGGATTAAGGAGGATTTGTCAGGACCCTAAAGGGGACTTAGTAGGATTATTTAAAATTTCCATAACATGTATGCACCCAAGATATAAAAATCGTCTTATAAGTTAGAGATTGCAAGACTCTAAATGATTAATCATAAAGATTACTGATTTTTAAGTAAATAATTTACTGTAAAATAAAAATATAAATAACTATGGGTATCCTATATCTCACAGTTCCTCAGAACCATAGAGAATCGGTATGATGTAGGTAAGGGTACGTATTCTCCATGTGGCATTCTCTTTCCCTCGGTCCTCTTCCATACTTCACAACTACCGACTACCTTATGTATATCCTTGGCTAAACTAGGCTAATAAAAATTTTCCTTCAATAGTTTGGATGTTTTAGTCTCTCCAAAATAACTAGATAATCCACCACTACGAGCTTCCCTAACCAATAGCTTGCGTGTGGAAGTACTTGATATACTTAGCCTTCTTTCTTTGAACAGATAGCTATCCTTAAGATAATATCCTTCAATAGCAACTCCTTCTCTTCACTGTGCATGGGGAGGAAAAAAATGGGGGTCACGAGCATACTGCTTGGTGATAAGGAAAAATCCTAATAATTTCATTTGCAGGGTGGTCAGTAAAGTTTGCCATTATGATAAGGCATCTATGACCATGTTGGCACTACCCTTCTTATGTCGAATTACATAAGAAAATCCTTCCATAAATTCTAACCACTTTACTTTCCTTTTCAAAAGTTTGTTCTAATTCCTAAGATTCTTTAAGGACTCATGGTTCATATAAATCACAAACTTTCGAGGTAACAGATAATGTTTTTAAATAGTAAGAGCTCAGAAAAGTGAATATAAATCTTTCTCATACACATAATAGTTTAGTATGGCACCACTGAGCTTCTTACTGTAGTACGTAATTAGTCATCATTCCTGCATCAAGACTACACCATTATTAATGCTTGATGCATTGCATTCCAATTCAAATGGCTTATCAAAATTTGGTAAGGACAAGACATGGGCAGTAGTGAGCTTTTCCTTGATTTCCCTTAACCTCTGTTCAGTTCGATCATTCCATTGAAATTCATCATTTTTCTTCATTAGTTCGGTTAAGGAAGGTATAATTGTACTGAAGTTTTTAATGAATCACCGCAGAAGGAAGCAAGACCATGAAAACTTTATACTTCAATGATATTCTTGGCATCGGCCATTCCAAAACAGCTCAGACATTTTCCTCATCTACTTGGATTCCTTCTCTTGATACTACATACTCATGAAAACTCTGTACTTCAGCGATATTCTTTGATGTCCGCCATTCCAAAATAGCTTGGACCTTTTCTTAGTTTGCTTAAATTCCTTCTTATGATACTACATACCCAAGAAAGACAACTTCACTTTCATAGAACATACACTTCTTCAGGTTCCCATACAATTTCTCAGCTTGTAAAATGTCAAAAACTGCTTGGAGATGTTTAACATAGTTTTTAGGATATACCAATATTATAAAAGAAATACAAGAAAAATTAAATTATCAATAAAGGTTGCTTATGTATCATCTAAACAGTACTCAGCTATTCCTAATACTAAGATATATATCTTCATCTCATACTCGGTACTCGAGACTTATCTCAATCCCAATGTAAGTAAACCTACAAGAGAAACTATGAGGGAGTGAACATATAACAGCTCAATGAGTTCGTTCTTCACTACTACCGGTTAAGCAAGTTTTCACAAATTATTATCACATATGCAGGCAAGTTATCTACATACAACATGAATGCATGTGCGATGAATGCAAGCAACACATCCATAGGAGTCCGGAACTATAGAAGGTGTAGAATTATGTCGTCTATACTTTGATTATCCCCTGTACTTACCCGTATAGAGCACCTCAGCTTACCCGCATGAGGCTATCTAAGGGCATCACCCCTCTAAGCAACACTCGACTATTACTCTAGTCGAGAAAAAAGTTTCAATCCAAATAGAGAGATTCCAAACTAGGACTATCCACCCTCCAAGGCCCTTTGGGCATGAACTTGCGAGTCCTCTCACAACCAAAATTAACCAAGGCCTTACAGGTACAATAAAGTGAGTCCTCTCGCTATCAAGTGGAGAACCCATGCTAGCTTTTCCTTAATAATAAAATATCATTTCTGGCATTGCGGCCCTTATCAAAATTGTACAAAATACGTTTAGGATTAGGAAAATTTTTTCCAAAAATACCCTTTTCAACATTTTGCAAAGCTAACACTCTCCATCCATACATTTACTAGGTCATAGACATGCGACGAATAGATCCGGTTATTTGGGTTAGATATTTATATTTATCAATTTAAAAAAAAATGATCACACAGATGATAGCATACAAGCAGAACAATCATTCAAACATACAAGCAACAGCAAGTAGCAAAACATCATACAATTAACACGCACAAGCAAGTAGTAGGTCGTTAGAACTCCCTCACCTGGATTATTGCTCGTTCTCCAAGCTTGGGGGTTTCTAGAATTCGACATTGAACACCTAAAATATAGTAACACTTATAAGTATTCTGAGTAGTTAGACTCCTTAGTTAACTAAAAGTCTATTGTAGTTGATCTAGTTTCCCCCAATATAATCCAAATATAATGTGTATAGGGTTTATCATACTCAATGGGGTTAATAGTAACTATTTTCTTATATTTGTAAATTATGAGACTTCCTTTATGTATTTTGTAACTTTTTCATTCTAATTCCGATATTTACCAACTTATAGTCGTTTTTCATCGTTTTCGGACGTACGTTCACACGGTGATGTCCATTTTAGAGGTTAAGACCCATGTTTTACGATGTTGACTAAATTTATTGAAATTTTAACTATGGAAACTTAATTACTCTTATTGCTCATGTTTATATCCTAGTTTAGGACTTAATGATTGAATTAGCTATTTGATTCTTACACTTAGGAAATTTTACATTAGTATTACTAATTCACATACTTAATGAAGTTTCATTCAATTTAGGAAGTGTCTTATGGTTTAAGAGATTTTCGGCTTCTAAATACATGTATATACCTCTGTTATATGCTTATGTAATCTTATTATTTCTTCTTTTATAAACCTATGCTTATATCATCACTTATGTAATCAATTGATGATGTCATGACTTATGTAATCCTTTGATGATATTATTGCTTACATTATCCTTTGCTTACCTAAGCCTTATCTCATGATTATGTGTTTTATGTACACTCATACATAATGTACATATACTTGTACTTTTCCTCTACTTATATGTATACTAGCATACTTATACATATACTTATACTTATACCATATTTATACTTGTACATATACTCATATACCTATACAGACATGTACATATTTTTGTACAAATTTCGTATGCCTAATTTTTCTTTTAAGAAAATCTTCCTAATTTCATTCTTTTGTGTTTTTAAGTGTGTATTTAGTATAGTATAGGTATCTATAGTTATGTGTTTTATGCATGCTTGTGGTTTGTTTCCTAAGTATTTAATTGGATCTTCAAATTTTTGTATGCCTTTAGGAGTTAGGAAAGCCTTCAAGAGAACTTATAGAGAAGTTAGTGTAAAGATTAAGGTAAGCTTTCGTCAACAAATTTCTTAGTTTTGAACATGTTTGTATTTGATGCGATCTTATGAGCAGATTGGTTAGCTAAGTATCGAGATGTCATATATTGTTATGGTATGGTGGTATACTTTACATTGGATGATGAGAGTGAGTTTAGTTACAAATTGGATGCTTAGAGGCCAGCAAAATTGCTTACATATGAGTTGTGAGAGAAGAGGGGATTGGTAGTGCATGTGGTGAATAAGTATTTTGAGGTATTTCTAGATGAGTTACCGGGGTTACCACCATAGAAGGAGATTGAGTTTTGTATGAATTTAGTTCCTAGAATCACTCTTATTTCAAAGCAAGTGTACAGGATAGGCTTAGCAAAGCTAGTTGAGTTGAAGAATCAACTACAAAACTTATAAGAAAAGGGATTTATTATGCAAAGTACTTCACCATGGGGACCTCTAGTTTGTTTGTCAAGAGGAAAGATGGAAGTATGAGACTTTGTATCGATTATCGATAGATGAATAAAGTTATGATCAAGAACGAGTACCCTCTTCTTAGAATTATTGACTTATTTGATCGGCTACAAGAGGCACAAGCATTTTCAAAGATAGATTTAAGGTCGAGATATCATTAGTTGAGAACCAAGGAGGAAGGCATTCAAAAGACCACATCTGGGACTTGTTATTGACACTTTGAGTTCTTAGTGATGCCCTTCGAATTAATGAATACCATAGCTACTTTCATAGATCTAATGAACTGTATATTCGGTGATTTCTTGAACATGTTTGTCATTATTTTTATAGTTGATATTTTGATTTAGTCTAGAAGTAGAAAGGAGAATAAGGAGAACTTGAGATTAGTCTTGGGTAGATTGAGGGATGAGCAATTATTTGCTAAGTTTTCTAAGTATAAATTTTGGCTTGATCAAGTAGTATTTTTGGGGTATGTAGTGAGCAAGAATAGTATATTTGTGGATCTATTAAATGTTAAGATAGTTGTAGATTGGCAAAGACAGAATCAATGATTGAGATTAAAACCTTCTTGGGTTTAGCTAAGTACTATAGAAGGTTTGTTTAGGGTTTCTTAAGGTTAGCAGTACCTCTCAAAAGATTAACAAGGGAGGGTGTAAAGGTTGATTGGGATGACTAGTGTGATCTAGCTTCCAAAAGTTAAAGGAAAAGTTAGTTACTACTTCGGTGTTAACCTTGCCAAGGAGTAAAGAAGAATTTACCATATTCAGTGATGTATCTAATCAAGGATTAGGTTGTGTTTTGATGCAACATAGGAAGGTAGTAGCTTATGCTTCTAAGCAACTGAAGTAATATGAGAGGAACTAATGTGCCTAGGAGTTAGGTTAATCATTATGGCTTATTGTGAGGAAGGTAACCAGTGGGTCTTTTAAGATATCGAAGAAGACGAAATGGGTAGGCAAATACAGTAGCTTCCGTTGGGCTACTCATTGAATATGATGCACCACTGAACAAGATATGACTAAAGCTTTACTTGATATGATATATAAGTAAATCCTAAGGTTCACTTGCCACTAATCTCAAGCTACGGGCAATATTAGATAAGAGTGGAGAGTATGTGCTTGAAGAGTAGTGTCTTGCAAGGACAAGAGGAATATTTATTAATAATGAGTTAAAAGTTGATTATGGCTTGCAAAAGGACTATTTATAGTAAGTCCTTAGGGCAATATAGGGAAATAAGGAAATTATAGAAATGGGCAATGTTAGAATAAGTAACATAGTACTACCTAAAAGGTATATGCAACAATTAAAGAAAAGTAATATAGTACAATGTTAGAAAAAGAGAATGACAGGTGATACATTATTATTGTAGCCTTACTAAGTATAGCAAGGCATAGAAGTGCTGCTATTGAGCTGTACTGATAGCTGTTGAGGTGATTGAAATAGGCAATAGCTCGATAGAGTAAGAGAAGATAGCACGACAGTTAAGGACAAGGACCTTGTCCTTAATACTTAATAGGATAGCACCAAAGTTCTTAGCATCCAATGGGTTGGCATGTGAGTGTTTGGTATTTGAATGAGCAGACCATTGTACATCTGAGAAGAGTACTTAGAGTGTTCACCATCTGGCTTTCTTGATAGATGTGCTCGTTAGGGCCGAGCTAAGTAACCATGATTCTCTTAGCCAAGCCTTGCAATCCTTTGAGTTTGGCTTGGGTGAGGGGTCTAGCGGTCGATATTCCATTAGCTCCATAAGGTTGTTGAAGATTTACCCTCAAATCTTAGTCTGCTTCTCTTTCCATTGCATAGGGTGTTAGATTGAAAACATAGAAGGTTAGGGATACTCCAAAGCCTTCAAGTAACTCTAGCTCATCAGCACTATCATTTATCCTTTATAGGACCTTAAAGGGCCCTCTGATTTAGGACAAAGCTCTTTCATCCTTCTTCTTGGGAACAGTTCCTTGCTGAAGTGAACCTAAACAAGCTTTCTAAGGTTATAAATGACATACCTTCATCCTTGATTCCCTTGCTTTCGTTGTTGAGCAACTATTCTAACTAGTTGCTCGGTAACCTTCTGATTTAGCCTCTAAAATTCCTCGACGCGTTGCAAACTAGACTAACTATCTCTCGAAGAGGTTAGGTTATCAATCATATCTAGTGGCAAATTCTAATTGAGTCCATAACCAACCTCGAAAGGTGACTTTCTTGTTGTACTGTCAATGGAGTGGTTGTAAGCAAACTCTATGACTAGCAAACAGATGTCCTAGTTATGTAGATTCTAACCAATAGTAGTTCAAAGTAGGTTGCCTATTGTTCCATTTATGACCTATGTCTGGCCATCTGTTTGTGGATAGCAAGAAGTATTGAAAATAAGTTTAGTGTTGGGCTTCTTCCATAGTGTTTGCTAGAAGAAGCTTGTAAACTTCGAATCATGATCTGAGACAATACTTTTTGGGATGCCATGTAACGTCACAATCTCCTGTAAAAATTGGTTAGTGATGAATAAAGCATTATTAGTTTTCTAACATGGAATGAAGTGGCTTATTTTATTGATTTGATTGACCACCACCATAATAGAATCATGTTTATGAGGCATTGCCAAGTATGAAATCCATGCTTAGATCAATCCATAGCCACTCAGGTATAGGTAGAGGAGTGTATTCTCTATATGGCTCTTTTCTTCCTTTAGCTTGCTTGTACACCTTGCAACATTCAAGGACTTTGCACATCCCTCATCATTTATGATAATAAAAGTGTTCCTTCAATAGCTCGATGATTCTTTTCTCGCCAGAATGGTTGGCTAAGCCCCCAGCATGGGCTTCCCAAATGAGTAATTCCCTAGTAGAATTGCTTAGCATACATACTTGCTTTCCTATAAAAATTCCTTGGCTTAAGTAGAACTCATCCACTAGTCTTCTGAAACTACACTTGGCTACTAAGGGTACAAAGTACGGATCATGCTCCTACTAGTTAGGTAGAGTACTAAACTAAAGTACTTTAGCTTATAATGATGTAATAAGGGCATCTTGATGAGAAAGAGCGTTAGCTACAATGTTTACACTTCTTTCTTATACTTGATGACACTGCAAAAGGTTTCTAGAAACTCTATTAACTTGGCATGACATTAAGAGAGTTTTTGTTGGCCTTTTAGATGCTTAAGAGACTCATGGTCTGTATAGATAATAAACTCTCTCAATAACAAGTAATGCCGGTAGTTCTAAATGTGTGGATAACCGCATAGAACTCTTTATCATATGCTAAGTAATTCAAAGCAGCACTTCCAAGTTTCTCACTAAAGTATGTGATTGGTTAGTGCTCCTGCATAAGAACAGCACCAATATCGACTCCAAATGCATCATGCTTTGGTTTAAAAACCTTGCTAAAGTCAGGTAATGCTAGTATTGGGATAAAAGTCAAATAGGATTTGATCTCTTCAAAACTGTTCTATGCTCTTTCAAACAATTTGAATTCAACATTCTTCCTAGTCAACTTGATCAATAGGGCTGCTATGGAACTAAAGTTCTGAATGAATATTCTATAAAATGAAGTTAGACCATGAAAACTCGATACATTGGTCGTATTGGTCAATGTTGGCCATTCGGGAATAGCTCTCACTATTTCATTATTAACCTAGATACCTCCTCTTGATAAGACATATTTGAGGAACACTATCTCACTTTGGAATAAGATATACTTCTTTAGGTTACCTAACAATTGCTCAGTATGAAGGATATCAAACACAAACCTCAAGTGTGTAACATGAGATACTAGGTTGGCACTATGCACTAAGATATCATTAAATAAATAATGACACATTTACCAATTAGAGATCTCAAAACATCGCTCATTAGCCGCACGAAGGTGCTCGGTGCATTTGTGAACCCAAACGGCATTACCAACCATTCAAAAAGACCATCCTTTATCTTGAAGGTGTTTTTCCACTTATCTGCGGGTCTCATTCTGCTATGGTGGTAGCTACTCTTCATATCAACTTTCAAGAATATTCATACACCATGTAATTCATCTTACATATCATCTAATTATCGAATTGGATATCAGTACTTGACAGTGATCTTGTTGATAGCTTAGCTATAGATGCATATTCTCCATAAGCCATCCTTTTTTAACACTAGGACAATTGGTATGATACAAGGGCTCATGCTCTCATTGACATATCCATGTTTAATAAACTCATCCACTTACCTTTTCAACTCGATTGCTTGCTCGAAATTGAGCTTGTAGGCAATTTGTTTAGGTAGAGTAGCTCTTAGTTGGAGGTTAATGCAGTGCTCTATGCCTCTTATAGGGGGTAATTGGTGCTGAAGAGATTTTCCCACTACTTGCTTTCGCAACATGGTTACTAGGAGCTCTTTAGGTAACCATATTGAGGTACTGCTTACCTTATTCGGGAGTGAGAGCTTCAAAGTCCTCTAAGAAGTCATCATGATAGTACTCAACATTCACCTCCTCTTTGCCTTCACTAGCACTTTCTACTTCAAACTAAGGCTTCTCTCCTTTGATGGTCATGATATGTCGGTTTGGACATTCACTAGCCATATGTTTAAAACTAAGGCACTTGAAGCATTTGATTTCTCAGGTCTTCCGTCTTGAGCTTTAACCTTGGTCCTTCCTGACCTTAAACTCCTTGGCCTTAGTTTTACCTTGGTTCTCATCAGGTCTGCTCGAGGCTTAACCTCATCGATCAACCTCGAAACTCTACTAAGCACGATCATACGATCATATGCAGTTCAACTTAGCATGCCAAATCTATTCGGCATACTAGGTTGACTGCTTGGTACTTGATTGAGTTTACTTTCCCTCTACTTTTCTACTCCTTATGCCCCTTTTATGGTTCATCTAGGTTCCCAAGCCTCTACACCTTTACTATATTACCAATCTTTAGCTTTAGATCAAAAATAAACCTAGCCACTGTTCATGCTCCTAGTTCATCAACATCATATCGGATCATTATCAATTGGAACTCTCAAACATATTTGTCTACAAATCGGCCACCTTGCTTGAGATCTTAGAGACGTCGAAAGGTATCTTGCTCATAGTGTTCTAGAACAAATCTACTCCTTAGAACTCATTTCGTTTCATTCCAAGTTCATATTTCTCATCGAGTTTGATGATGCATGATCTATAATTTTTTCCATCACATTATTGCATACCTAGGAAACTCTAGGGCTGCTACATGGAAAACCACTAAGTCTTCATAATCATAGAAGTAAAAAATCTTGTCATTCTTCTCTTCATACACTAAATACTCATAAGCACTATCAAATTTAGAGAAGCTTAGAACTTGCACCTTGATGTGCTCCGTCTTTATAGGAAGAGTTTGGAGTTCATGTTCGTCATACTCAAGGAATTGCTCATCTTCATCTCCGACATCTTGCATGCTCTCAACTTCTCTTAACTTAAGTCTTTGACATGAAAGTCCTTCGGCTTGGATAGGTTGCGCCTATGGAACATTCATAACACTAAGAGCTTGGATCTCCACACCTTATCCTCTTAGTCTATCTCATTTACCTTGTCTACATTTAGCATTTCCTCGCAGTTGTTGGGACTCTACTAACCATTGTATAGATATGGCTAAGTTAGTCACAATAATAGTAAGGTTTTGTACCTATTCATCTATAGTTTGTAGCGTTTGTTCTCAACTTGACCACAACTAAGAACATCACTCTCAACATCACCTATCTCTCCTAGTACGTTAGGGTTCGACATTCTCACAACAATACTTCAACAATTTCAAAATCTAATAGAAGATGTTACACAACACAAGTTAGAAACTATACCGTATAACAACTTAGATAAGTTGCTCTATTTTTGTAGTAAAGAAACAAAGTCCAACAAAGCACAAGAACCACTTCAAATGATAGCCACTCCAATATGTAGCTTATGGTTGAAACCTTAAGCATTGATACCAGGATTATATGATAAGAGTAAGGAGTATATGCTTGGAGAGTGGTGTCTCATAAGGACGAGAGGAATATTCATTAATAATGAGATAAAACTTGATTATGACTTATAAGAAGAAGGATTATTTATAGTAAGTCCTTAAGGCAATAAAGGGAAAAAAGAAAATACAAAAATGGGCATTGCTAGAAATAAGTAACATAGTATTACCCAAAAGGGTATATGCGACAATTAAAGAAAAGTAGGCTTAGCCACATTGGCCAATTTGCAATCCAATTTGCTACTTCTCCAACTCGAGGGAGGGGGGCTTGAATTGGGCAGCTGGCTTAGCCACTTTGGCCATAACATTTTTCTAGAACATTTTCAGGTGGGTTATGATGTGGTACACTTTGGGCTTATTGTCTATAAAGTTGCTTCATTGTGATTAGACTTCGAAAAGATTAGTGAGTCTGTTAAGTGTATCATCAACTGACCTAGGAGTGTTATTATCCTTATGACCATGACTAAGTTGAGTACCACTACTCTAATTACCAATAACGCCTTGAATACTCTAATCCGACATGGTATAATACTTCTCAAACAAATTAACAACATAATATATGGAAAACATTACTACCTTACCACCCAAAACTTTAACTAACATACTCTAACAACTTCAATGCCCAATAATCACTTGAATAGGATAGAAATGAACTTACTCTGTTTTCATAATGAAAAATAGAGTAACAATAGGAATTGCACTTACCAATACACAAATCTTCAGTACATGGCTTAAAACTTCAAAACTTATTTCATATAAACACATTGAAGTAGGTATGGAAGGAACACAATAGCTACAAATAGTAAACTCAAACCAAAACTTCACTACAACTTCACATACTTCCTTTCAGAACCGTACTTTGATACTAGCAAAGTTGATACGTCTCCGGGGTCAAATACACAAAGGAGAACCACAATGAAGTGAACCGAAAGAAAGTAAAAGAAGACTAGCAAAGTCCAAGAAGCTATTGATTGGATATGATACTTCAATTGATCTTACTTAGCTTACAAACTATCGGATATGACTAATTGGTCTGAACTATAAGGTCACTTGCCACTACTCCTTACTAAAGAAAATAGATAAGAGTTAAGGGCAAATACAAGCACTAGGTTGCTTAAAAGGGAAACTTGTATATTCTAATCATCAAAAGGTGATGTCTGCATACAACAAATGGGGTTTATATATTAGCTCCACTAGGATTACAAACATACATGGAAAAGATAAAAGCGTAATCTACAATTAGGATACATGAATGATACTAAAAATGGTAAAAGAAACAAAGAATATTCTATAGGGGAAGGTAAAGAATCCTTCTAGAATATGATGCTAGAAAACATGTGTCACATGGAGGTTGGTGTTTTGAAATATAGTACAATTCAAAAACAATGAAGAAAAGAGAGTTTGTAGTCAAAGCCAATTGATTTGGATCAAGTCGAAGCTTAGTCAATCAGTCACTAGAGAGTATTCAGCTCAGATTGGGGTCGAGTGATAGTGGTTAGCTCGAACAATCATTTGAGACTAGTACACTCGATTACTTGATAGGTCTACCTATATGCTTGGCAAGTCGGCATGTCTGCTTGGTAGCTTTAGGAACCATGCTGACACATGTGAGAACTCAGTATTCAGGTCGGCAATAGAGTGAAACATGGAGGCTAGGATAGGAATTCTTGTCTTAGATAGGGCTTCGAGCTAGTGTACTTTGTGTGAGTCCTTGGAGTCCTCTAGCTCAACTGCGCATGATCAGTCCAGAGAGTTGATTCCTATCAAAAGATCTCTTCAGTAATGAGTGTGGTCAAATTCAAGTTAAGAGGAAAGTTAAGCCCAAGATATGTAGGCCCATTCAAAATGCTTAAAAGAGTGCACAATGTATTTTATGTGTTGATGTTGAAGAAGTTCATACCTAAATTGGATTGAAGACTAAAGGATTCAGAAGTGCCCATCGTAGATTTGGAATCTTTAGAATTGCAAGCAAACCTTACTTCGATTAAAAGACCTCTCAAGATAGTGGATAGGAAGGTTCAACAGTTGAGAAGGAGAGTAATCCTTATGTAAATGTCCAATAGGCAAATTACTCAGAGCGAGAGGCAACTTGGAAATTGGAGAAGGATGTGGAAAGAAAGTATCTAGAGTTATTTTGACTTCTAAGTAAACTTTCATGGATGAAAGTTTCTCAAGAGGGGGAGGATGTAATACTATAGGAAATATTTTCAAAATGAAGGACATTATAGTCTTTTCATTAGCTTACTAAAACCCTAACGCCCTTAAGTAGCCATTAACTTCTCAAAAACCTTAACCCTTTCCAAAAATAGCTTAACTCCTCTCGATTATGTAGAAAACTTTGAGTAGCCTTAAAACCTAAGAAGTAAGTTAAGAAGAGGAGGTGAGATCCTCAAAAAAAGGAGTTTATAGAAAAAATATTACGGTTGGAGGGCAAGGAAGGCACATTTCTAAAACACGCCTTCCTTGTTAATATAATAATGAAGAAGATGCAAGCAACTTTTTCTTTTATGTTTCAAAGAAGAAGGTGCCTCTCTACATTTGCCTTCTTCTTTAACACATTAAAGAAGAAGGTGTTTTCAAGAAAAATACCTCCTTCATAAATGCCTGCCATGCAACAACTAGTAAGTGCAGTAGGCATCCACATATATAAATGACTTTAACCTATAAAAATCTATGTAAAAAACAAAACAACGATAGGCTAAACAGTTAATCTCTAAGCTCCACCACATTTAACCTAACTCATCACTAATCCTCTCAATAATCACCTATACATATGCCCATAAGAAGGCAACAAAAAGGTGGAAATTAAATGTGTGAGTGTAGCATAGCCATAGCAAACAAAGAAACATTAAGAAGTGTTCTTATATGTAAATGTACATAACAAAAAATGTCATGTTTGTAATTCATACAAACAAAACAAAATAATGTATAAGGCTAATCCCTTCTTCTCCTACTTTTGGTGAATATACGAGTTACCCTAGAAGCTAACCCCTACCTAGATCCACTATCATTAGTAGTAGGTGGAGCTTATAACTCCTGTGTCTAAATGTGCGTAGTAGGTGGCTATACAAACATAGGTGGAGTAGCTATTGGAGCCTGAAAGGAACTTTCGCTTCAACTCAAGGAGCGCCTCCCTATTTTTTGTAGAGTAGATGGTGTAAACACCGAATCAAGCTACATCTACATGGGGGGGAGGGTGGTAGGGGATGGCATTAGATAGCCCTACAGCATCAAGTTTTGGTCGACCTTATCCCTACCAGTGTATACAACCCCTCATCCTCGTATAGTCACAGAACCTAGGTGGATCTGGTGGGTTATGGTTTAGCTCATCTGAGTCATGTTGCTATTATACCTATGCCTCAGCTACATGACATAGGTATAATGTAATCATAGTATGGTCCTCCAACATTTGCATCGCTCGATCGACATGTACCCAAGAAATGACATAGTTGGCTTAGTCTAAGGATATCTAGATCTATTGGAACTCTTCCACCTATAAAATGAAAAAGCATTAGTATAAGTTAGTGTAAGATGATGAAACATGAATAGTAGGTGACATATATATTCTTACCAATCCTTCAAGTAGAGATCTATCATGACCAATATACTAGCGCATAATAGTCTAATACCATTGCTCGTAGCTACGCTCAGCACCTATAGGACCCTTTATATGTAGCAAATATGCATGTCTATCATTCCAAATGTTGACATAGCTCGCATGGTAGTTGATCTAATCAATGTCAGTGCAACCCCTTAAGTCTATGTAATGTAAATGCTCTACCTCATCTATATCGTAGTTTGGGGGAACCTTTTGCAACCTCCCAAATTAGCACACCACTCACTCAGTATGGTATTACTAAATAATGTGGAAACATATCAGGAGCTCTTAAGCTGTCCACACATCTCTACCATAGCTGTAGTAGTCCGATATGATCAAGAGGAGGTCATCAGTAGAAGGCTACTAAACAACCTACATAAATATGTAAGAAATGTCAACTATTACTCATAGATATGTAATGAAAAAGGAGAAGTCGTGTTCATTTATGCATACCTAATCCAAGCCCTATCGATTAAAGGCATCTCTATATGCCTTCGTCATATGCATGAAGTAGTGTATAGTATCTTGCTCCATACTCCATCGAGCCGTTAGAGGTCGGCTACTATCAACTATTATACCATGTTGACTAAAGGGGGGCAATATGTGGGAATTGGTCCCAAGCTTAGACTTGAAGAAGGATGGCCACCCCTCCCATCTCATGCACTGTATCCTTGGAGGCTTGGCACAACTGTCTATACATCTAAGCTAGGCATACCAATCCCTAGCTATACTGGCTAGCTCATTTGAAGTCTGCTAGAAGCTAAAGGAACATGAGATGTACCATGTTTCCCTGACTTGTCTGTAAAGACATACCTTCTTAAGATCTATAAGATGTATGCCCAAAAATGTCTCTTGACCTGCTCCTTATCAACTCGATGCAATAGGAACCTAAAATGCCTTTACAACCAAGTTAACTTAGTACATCCTCCCCGACCCTCTTTTCCCTCAAGCATGATACCAAGATAAGCCATAGATATCTAAGACCATGTCTAATATGTGCTACTGATAACTAGCATGCCATCCATACTGAGGTCGAACTGAACATCCTATATGGTAATGGTGTACTCCCTATAAGCTATGTGAAACGTATGTGTCTCCCATCTCTAATGCTCAACGAAGGTGGTGATCAAGTGGTAATCTAGCTGGATATATGGGAAGCGACTTAGCCCTATAAATCCAGCCTACTCTAGGTAGGGCTCAAGGTCCAAGTCAATCTCATTCACATCCTGGTCATTACATAACTTGCACTCCTGACATTGCACTACAAGTGCCTCAGTCGACTACAAAATACATCCACTACATGATGTTATAAAGTATCGAAAAAATCGCTATAACTTATAGTCATGAGGAGAAATAGTTGTTAACAACTCACATGTTGTGGCTAAATCTACTGCGGCCTATGCCTATCCTGTTTGTTAAGAACTAATCCTTCAATGGGTTTGGGCTTCATCTATCGTATAATATTTGAAACAGTAAAAAGTCAAACATCGAAATCATTAAGAGAAGCAAACAACAGCAATGACAATTGAGCAATATTTTGTGACATATATATTGACTTTATCATTATTCATTAAATTACCTTCTTGATTCCTATATGGACATGTTGGAACCATTTTATGTGAGGCTTGCCCTTCTTAGGTTCAAGCGACGGATCGGGATGGACTTTTTTGAGGTATAGAATAAATAGACACGCCAACTCATTTCTAATTGGGAAGAAGTGTGCTCTGTAACTTATGTTCAAGCGACGGATCGGGATGGACTTTCTATAAGTATGGAATAACTAAACATGCCAACTCATTCCTAATTGGGAAGAAGTGTGCTTTGTAACACTATACCTAATGGATGGATTTATACCATTCCCCAATTGAGTCCATGCAATCAAACTGCTTAAATTCGATTGTAGCTATTGCATGCAATAAAGGGATCGTATATATCTGCCATTTGTTGCTGATATACATGCGATTATTGAAGTCGACCATTTGCAAATGATCAACTCCTTTCATCCCAATGTCGACGTATTTGCTACCCATCACAACCTTATACATCTTGCTATATCTATTAAATCTCACCACATGGTGAGAACTAGCTTACTACACCCACTTCTCCAACATATATGCAATGTATTTCGTGAAAGGTCGGTTTCTAGTGACCCATTCTAATGCCTCGTCTTATCTCATATCCCGTGATAGTACATAATTGTAGAAGATCTTCCTAACTAGTACTATAATGAGTAACACCCTAGCACTTTTTAAAACCCCATTATAAGCTTCTATAAGGTTTGATGTCATGTATCGGAACCGATAGCCACTATCATGGGCAATTACCTATTGGTTCATCAATAAAGGCTAGAACCAATTAAGAGCATTAGGTTTTAGGCTTAAGACCTTCTCTATGCACTTTTCAAACTTCTAAGGCTAAGCTTACATTGCACCAAAACATAGCCCACTTCTTGCATTGCTTGTTCTTGTGTACTTTGTTGAAATTACTCATAATGTGGCCTATACACCAACACTAAACCATAAAGGGGGAATGCCATCCATTTTTCTCCCTTCCTAAAGCTGACTAGATACCTATCCCTCTATTTAAATAAGGCATATGGTGTCTTAACCTACTCTCTCATCATAGACATGTTGCCTCAGATTCCTTAGAAACCAACCCCATGTCTTCACAATCTCCTTGTCCACTAATGCAAAGGCTAAAGGGACTATGTGGTTCATACCATCTATGTTGGTTGCAATTAGCAACTTATGACAGTATTTTTCATATAAAAATGTCCCATTGATAGCAACAACAGCCTTACAAAACTTCTACACCTCTATATATGGGTCGAAGGACCACCAAACCTACTGTAACTCAATTACCCCCAGTTCCCTCGACCTACCTTACATCCACTCATGGTTTGCCTCAAGATCACTCCTTTGTATGGTGTTAAGTAGCCTTAAAAGATGGTCATGCAATCTCTCTCAATTGCCATAGACTGCTTTAATAGTCTTTATCTTTCTAAACAACAACCTTTTGTTACTAACCATATGCTCGAATTGCTTGTTGATAATGCTGTGTAACTGAGAAATTTTTCGGGGTCTTCTCTAATAACATTTTGAAACTCCCTTGCCATCTATTGAGCCCTATTTCAATTTTCTTAATTTAACCTATATCAAGCTCAGCCCATTTAATATAAATTACTTAACATTAAACTTAAGAAAATATTTTTCTAAAAAAAAATTTTAAAAATTAGAGTCACCAATCGGTTCAACCGATAAAAATAAAATTAGAGTTTTCAAGTGAGAAAACTCTAATTTAACTACTAGTTTACAGGTATTCTAAAAAATTTATTTTTAGAAAATTGAACTAAAAAAAGGGGGTTCGGGGGCTAACATATTAAGACTAAAGTCATCATGTGAAAATTTCCAAAAATTGATGGGCTTTTTTTTTTTATATTTTCTAAAAATACTAAAAATAGTTCTAAATAGCTAAAAAATGACTAAGAATGATTATTATTATTATTTTTTATTATGAATTTCTAAAAAAGGGGAAAAAATTTATTTTATTAATGGTTGCCTCAAAGGTACATACGTACTCGCTAATCGAGTTCAAACCAGCCATAATTTTTTCTTTTTTATAAAATTTTTAGTAAGTGGGTCATTTTTATATTGAAAATCGTGCCAGGTTTACGTTTTTATCAATTTATTATTTTAAGAAAACAAACCTAAAAAAAATCTAATTTTTCTAAATTAAATAAAAAAACCTTAACTAACTAAATTTAGATTTTTTATTTTTCTAAAAATCACTAAGTGTCAAAACATGTATTTTTTATTAAAAAATGATTTTTCAAGAAAAAACCTTAATTTATCTAAAAATTTGCAAGAAAATAATTAATTTAAAAAACCAGCACCTAAACAAAAAAATTAATTAATTAATAAGGAAAAATAATAAAATAAATAAAAAAACATAAAAACAAGACTAATTAACAAGAAAAAAAACAATAAACTAAAATAAAATAATGAAAAAACTTATTAAAAATTCACTTAGGTCAAGTTGCGTCGGTATTGGGTGGTGCTAGGTATGCGAGGGCAAGGACTGGGCGAGAGCTAGCGAATGCTTGGGCATGAGTAGGAGGGCGCATGCGTGAGTGTGCAAGCGAGAGTGTAGGCGTGTGCGAACGGGCACCTAGGCGAGCATGTAGGTGAGGACTAGGCGATAATGATGGGTAAGCGAGGGTGACGTGGGCATGGATCTAAGCGTATGGTGGGTATGCTGTAGGTGGTAGCTTGGGCGACAATGGGTGGTGATCTAGTCGAGAGTTGGCAAGGATCTCGGCGAGTGATGGGAAATAGTGGGTGACACTGTGGATGACAGTAAACGTACTGTAGGCAGTAGCTCGGTGGTATAGGGTGATAATGGGATGGGGATCTGGGTATGTTGTGGGCAGTAACTTGGGTAGTATTGGGCGAGACTAGGGCATAGATATGGGCATGCTATAGGCGGTAGCCTAGGTGAGGATCTAGGTGATGCTTGGGCGATGGGCGAGCATTAGGCAATGCTTGGGTGAGGTCTGGGCACTGTAGGCGATGGCTCGGGCAAAGATTTAGGTGACGCTTTGGTGGTGGTGCTGGAGGTGTAGATCTAGGCAGTGGTGTAGTCCGATTATACTAAGGCATTGTAGTGTTGGGGTGGTACTTGGTGCTTGTGTAGCGGTGTATAGGGGCGCATAACGGTGTATGGGAACGCATGGTGGCGTATCATAGTAGTGGCACGTGAAGAGATGTAGGGCATGTACATTGTTTTCGTTGGGTATGTGTGATTAAAAAGAAAAGCCTCCTTCAATTACCGACCAATATGATATTTATAAGCTCTAAAATCAAATCTTTCAAATCAAAGATACAAAAGATTCATTTGCAATTTAACTTAAATTCACGCTAACTTTTAGAAACCCTAACTAGTTTTGGGCTTTTCTTTTAAGGCTCGATCCAATCCAATTTAGCCCAATAATTTAATAAATCCTAATGTTGAGCCTTTAAATTGGTTTAGCTTAAAACTAATGGATTCAGCCCATCTCAATAACTGATCTAACATCTCAACTTAACCCAACTTGATACAACTTGACTCTTGACCTATGACCTAACTTAATTAATAATTTTTTTTTATTTTTTTTTCTTTTTATTCACTAACTTGCCTCAATTGAAAAAATTGATAAAAATGAGATGTCTATAGTTACTTCTCTTTGTAGTAAAGTTTGATTAGAACTTTACTACAAAGACAAAAGAGATACGCATTTTTGCCAGACCCTACTCTAAACTGATAAACTAAGCTGTGTTTTATTTTGATGAAGGATATCAACTTGAAAGGTTAATGTAAAGAATAAATTGCCCATCTTGATTGAAAGGATAAGGCAAATGAATGTCTATCTCAAAAGAATAAAGTAAAAAGTTAAGGAGCCTATCTTGAAAGGATAGGGCTTAATGGTATCTATCTTAAAAGGATAGAGCAAAAATTTCAAAAGGGCCCATCTTGGAAGGATAGGGCTTAATGGTGTCTATCTTGGAAGGATAGAGTAAAAATTTTAAGGAGGCCTATCTTGGAAGGATAGGGCTTAATGGTGTCTATCTTGGAAGAATAGTGCAAAAATTTCAAGGAGGCCTATCTTAGAAAGATAAGGCTTAATGGTATCTATCTTGGAAGGATAGTGCAAAAATTTCAAGGGGGCCTATCTTGGAAGGATATGGCTTAATGGTGTTTATCTTGGAAAGATAGAGCAAAAATTTCAAAGGGGCCTATCTTGGAAGGATAAGGTTGAAGGATGTCTATCTTGGAAGGATAGAGTGAAAATTTCAAGGGAGCCTATCTTAGAAGGATAGGGCTAAAGGGTATCAATCTTGGAAGGATAGAACAAAAATTTTAGGGGGTAAAATTAACTTGTTTTGGTTTGGCGGATAATTTGAAGGGGATAGATCTCTCTGAGATTCCTTTTGGTTTAATCTGAAGAGGATAGTTTTCTTCAAAAACTTATTTCACTTTGTTGACCCGAAGAGGATAGATTTCTTCAAGGTTGATTTTCAAAACTAGCTTAATTCCTCTAAAGACTTCTTTTAAAAGACTTTTAAGATTATTTTCCTAGGATTGAAGGATTTCTCAAATAGCAACTAATTAGCATGCTCACGCTGACTCCCGATATTCACTCATTCAATTAGCATAATTTCTCCAAGAGTCTATGCTTGCTTCTTCTTTCTCTTTTCCTTTTTCTTTTCTTTCTTCTTTTATTTTCTTTTCTTTACCATGCTCATGCCTTGAGTTTGCTTTTCTCAATACCAAGTTTCAATTTCCACTCTCCATGACTTCTAAACGATAAATCTCTTTTTGAAAGAAACAAAATTAAATTATTAAGAACATTCGACTTTTGGCGATTCAGACTCAATGGTAAGTGTTTGGCATTTAAGTGTATGAGGCTAAGAAATAAGGTTTATTGGTGGAGTGTTTGTTGGTTAATGATCATCCAAATTCAAAAGCATTTACGGATATCAACTTTACTTGTAAGCGATGAAAGATTAACTACAAACTTATTCAAGAAAAATAGAATTCTTATTCAATCTCTATTTTCATGGATAATATAACTTGATTACATTTGAATTCACTGGTCCTCTGAATTCCAGGCCATCCATCTCTGTCAACACTAATGCATCTCTTTATAATACCCTTTTTACCACATAAAGGCCCTCATATCTCAGAGCTAATTTGCCCTTAGGGTCTTTTACGTTCAGTAACACTTTTTTCAACGCCAAGTCTCCCTGTTTGAAGTACCTTAGGCGTACTTTCTTGTTAAAAGCTTGGATCATTCGCTGTTGGTAGCATTGACCATGACATATAGTTGCAAGTCTTCGCTTATCTAGGAGATTCAAATGTTCTATTCTCTTCTTTACCCACTTTGCTTCATCAAGCTGAGTTTCTACCAATACTCGGAACAAAGGTATTTCTACTTCTACTGGTAGCACCACTTTAGTTCCATACACCAATGAATATGGGGTTACACTAGTAGAAGTTTTGATTGAAGTTTTGTAAGCCATGAGAGCAAAGGGAAGCATTTCATGCCAATCTTTATATGTGATCGCCATCTTCTTAATGATTCTTTTGATGTTCTTATTAGTGGCTTCAATGGCTCCATTCATCTAAGGTCAATATGGAGTTAAATTTTTGTGATTGATTCTAAACTGGCGATATACTTCATCCATCAACTTGTTATTCAAATTTGTCCTATTATCTGTAATAATAGACTCAGGTGCACCATATCTTGCAATAATATCTCTTTTTATGAATTTAACTACTACTCCTTTGGTTACCGTAGAATATGATACTGCTTTTACCCACTTAGTAAAATAGTCAAATGCAACTAAAATGAATCTATGCCTGTTTGAAGCCATTGGCGAAATTGGACCGATCATATCAATTCCCCACATCGAGAAAGGCCAAGGAGCTAACAACATGTGTAATCCTTAGGGAGAAGCGTTGATTTTATTAGCATATACCTAAAACAAGTGACAGTGTCTCATGTGCTTGATACAATTTGATTCCATCGTCATCCAAAAATACCCCATTCTCATAATCTTTTTGGCTAGCATATACCCATTCATGTGAGGACCACAAACTCCTTCATACACTTCTTTCATCAATTTCTTGGCTTCTTCATCCATACACCTTAGTAGTATTGCATCTGGCGACCTCTTTTATAACGTGCCCTCACTTAATAAGAAATGAGGAGCCAACCTTCTTAAAGTCTTTCTATCTTTTCTATTAGCATCTTCAGTAAATTCTCTCCTTTGAAGTAACATCTTGATATTGTGATACTACGGTTCTTTTGGTCCCTTCCCTTCAACCGTAAGGCAAAAAGCCATTTTTCTTCCACCCGAATCTTCAAGAGCTGAATTTCTATTCCGTTTGTAACTTTTGCCATTGATGCTAACGTAACCAATGTGTCGACAAATTGATTCTGGATCCTTGGAGTGTAAGTGAATGAAATCTCTTGGAATTTTTCAACTATCTCGCTTAAATATTTATGATAAGTTATTAATTTCTCATCCTTCATTTTATATTCTCCTAAAATCTGGAGAATTATAAGGGAAGAATCTCTATACACTTCCAATTCTTGTATTCCCATATCTGGCACCATTTTGGGCCTTAAAATGCAGGCTTCATATTCTGTGATGTTGTTGGTATATGGGAATGTTAATCTTGCTGCCACTAGAAAATGGTTATCCTCAAGTGATACCAATACTACTCCTATCCCACATCCAAACACGTTGGCTGCTCCATCAAAATACATTTTCCATCTCACCTTCTCACCACTCAATTTGTTCACCACCATCACATTTTCATCAGGAAATTGTGCTTCTAAACCCTTGTCTTCATCTTCTAATGGGTATTTTGCCAATTGATCAGCCACTACCTGCCCTTTAACTAAACTTTGACTTACGTACCAGATATCAAACTCAGAGAGTAGCATTTTCCACTTCAATATTCTCCTAATCAACATCGACATTTCCGTTAAATACCTCAATGGGTCATGTTTTGTCAACAACTCTATTGAGTAATAGAGAGTGTATTGCCTGAGTCTATGCATCACCCATACGAAGGTGCAACATGTTCTTTCCACTTCTGAGTACTTTTGCTCGCCTACCGTGAATTTCTTACTCAAATAGTATATAAGATGCTCTTTTCTTCCCTTTTCGTCTTTCTATACTAACATGTACCCCATCGATTCGGGGAGAATCGTTAAATAAAGGATCAATAGTTGTCTCGATATAGGAGTGACCAGTAGAGGAGGATTCATGAGATATTCTTTGATTTTAACAAATGCGTGCTCACATTCTTCATCCCATTCTATTACGGCATTCTTCCTCAATAGCCTAAACAATAGCTTGCATCTATCAGTTAGCTGTGATACAAACCATGCCATGTAATTTAATCTCCCTAGTAATCTTCTAACTTCTTTGATAGTCTTAGGCATATGTTTGCTTACGATCGCCTTGACTTTATTTAGGTCTACTTCGATCCCTCTCCTACTAACTATGAAACCCAACAATTTGCCCGAGGTTACTCCAAAGGTGCATTTTTCAAGATTCAACTTCAGTTGAAACTTCCTTAATTGCTCAAATAGTTTGTGCAAAATATCTATGTGGTTTTCATTCTCTTTAGATTAGGCGATCATATCATCTACATAAACTTCAATTTCTTGATGCATCATGTCATGGAATAAGGCAACCATAGCACATTGGTAAGTTGCCTTAGCGTTTTTTAACCCAAATGGCATTACATGATAACAAAACATTCCCTAAGTAGTAACAAAGGTTGTTTTAATTTTATCTTCTTCTACCATTTTAATTTGACTATACCTCGAGAAACCATCCATAAATGAGAAAAGATGATTCCTGGCTATGTTATCCACTAATATGTCAATATGTGGCAAAGGAAAATTATCCTTTGGTGTTGCCTGGTTTAAATCATAGAAATTTACGCAAACCCTAACTTTCCCATTTTTCTTCAACATTGGCACCACGTTGGCTACCTATTCAGAGTAATCTGATATTTCTATGAATCCGACTTCCAACAACTTCTTCACTTCTTCTTTTATCTTAAAGAGTATGTTTGCCTTAAATAATCTAAGCTTTTGTCTTTTTGGTTTAATTTCTTCCTTGGTTGATAACTTGTGAACCACAATAAACGAGTCTAAACCGGGCACATCTTCATAAGACTAAGCGAATATGTCCAAGTATTCAGATAACAATTGTGACAACTCTTAGTTTTGATCGTTCGTTAAATCACCACCAATTTTCAAATTTCGTACATTTTCCTCTATTCCTAAATTAATCACATCCATTGGTTCATCAATAATCCCTTTACCCTGTTCATGTCGATGCCAATTCTCTTGAAGTTCATTTGGAGTCTTAATATCATCTCCGACATCTGACCTAGTAGGGCCGAAGGCGATATTGGTACTTCCATTGCTCACATGCACAAGATATTTATTACGTTCATCATTTTTATCGGATTTGAGGAGCAAAAGGGAAAAGAAAAGGACAACAAATAATTAACAAGGAAGAATTGCTAGAAAGAAAGAAACGAATTTTATTAAATGAATTAATTCAAATTTTCTAACAGAAAAGACCTAACTAATCAGACTAATTATCGAAATTGAATGTTCTTAATTAATCTAATTTTGCTTTTTTGGAGAGACCTATTCATGGGAATGGAAAACCAGTTGCATAAAGAAAGTGGTACGTCGACATCTTCTCTCCCATTCAGACTGATGTTGCATTGCTAAGTCATGGCCTTAAATAGACTGGCTACTTCGAGCTCTTGAACATCAGTTGGTACTGGGAATGTCTGATGGATGTCCGAAAAATCCATGTGAGCATGGTACAGCTGATCCCCTCTTTTGCTCCTAGTTTTAGCCTTCATTTCTTGAATCTCCTCTTCAGTAGGCTCATATCCAAGCCTAAACGTTCTAATTCACTGCTTAGGTTGTTTCAAACGACCCTATGCCCCCTGTCTTGCTTCTTCGATCATATTAACTTTGTTGAAAATCTGTAACCATGGCTCTTCTAATTCTTCATCACCGACATAAGGAATAGTCGTTTCTTTGTAAATCTCGTAATCCTATCTCCCAAGAATAGTAACCAATCGTCCATCGACTATGAACTTCACTTTTTGATGTAGGCTGGATGGAATTGCCCCTACTGAATGAATCTACAGTCTTCCTAGATAAAGATTAAAAGTTCATAAGATGTCTAGAACTTGGATGGGAATAATAAACACTTGCAGAGCAATTTCAACCTACAACCTGATTTCTCCAATTATCTCTTATTTTAATCCAACAAAAGCCCTTAATGAAATCCATCTAGTTTTTTATTTCAATCGCCTCCACATCAAGTAAATTTAGCGTCGTCAATGGATACACATTCAATGATGACCCGTTATCTATTAGAACTTAAGCAACTACTTTCCCCACATACTTAACCACTATGGAGAGGGGCTTTGTGTGCTGCTCTCTTTCTTTACCTAGCTAGTCTAGCAAAAATGAAATCCGATCCACTACAAATATTGAGTTTACCACCAACCGTAATTTTTCCGTAGAAATCCCTTCAAGTACCTTAACCTCCTTTAGAATTTTAATCAGTGCTTCTCAATGAGTATCTGATGACAACAGTAAGCCTATTAAAGAGATTTAGGCTGGTATTTTGGTTAACTGGTCCATTATCTTGTATTCACTAGCCTTCATTATCCTCTTGCCAACATTCTAATCTTTATCTTCCATATCTTCAAAGATTTTTCGAGAAGCCTCTTCCATAGTAGATTTCCTCTTGGCTTCCTCATGCTAATCATAAACTCGTCTTAAGCAAGTAAGCCTATCGACCATAGGTAATGAGGCCCTAATCGTTTGATTCACCGTTTGGTAATCCAAAGGTTCTACTTTATAATTCTCTAGGGCTATCGGGACATTGAAAGCAATCTTCTTAGGCTTTCCCGATTCCTCAACTTTCTTAATCTTCCCATCATGTTCAAAAATCAACAGCTTAGGCTTGTCTCCAATCATTACAACCATCCCAGCCATCTTCTTGACTTCTATAATGAGTCTGTCCTCTTCCTCAAATTCTGGACCCCATCCAATGGGCGGGACATCAGCGTATATGGCAAGTGAACTGGCATAGTCCACCAAATACTCAAACTTCTCTGTCGATTCTCCTAGGGTGTCAACCGTTGGATCTCCGGCTTCATATCTCTTTCTAAGCTCCCTTTAAGTGCTTCTCTTTCACAGTTTTGGAATTGTCATAGCCATGATATCGACTTTCTTTATCTTTCCTTCCTTAAGCAGTCGATATATCACTAGTTTCGTTTGGGTCCTATCCTGGAGATTCATATCCTGTAAGTACCCAACCTTCCTTAGATTCTACGCTATCTCCTCAGTAGTGATGGGGAGACTATCTAGGTTAATTTCTAGTTTAGAAGCTTTAGCAACGATCATATTGATCAAATGTCCATGATTTGGTAGAGGGTTATTAGCCACGTTGGGAGTAGGAGTCTGGATAAAATCTAATTGAACCAATTTAGCATCACTAAGATCCTAGATTTTATGTCTAAGTCTCCAACATTAGTTCGTAGAATGCCCCACTTGCCCCAAATGATAATCACATTGAAGTTCCAGGTTATAATCCCTCGGTCTTTGCCCTTCTCTTGGTATTTCAAATGTCAAGAGGCTCTCCTTCCTTAATTGTGTGAGAACCTGATTTAGAGGAATGGGAATATGTGTGAATTGTCTTCTCTAGGGCAGTGGTTTTGAGAAGGTTACTAGTATCGACAATGTTGATAGTGGTTTCCTTAGCTTTGTTGGAAAATCTTGAGGGAGGTGTCTTCTTTTCTGTTGTTTCAAGATTAAGGAGCCTCCCAATAGCAATAGTTTCCTTAATTCGGCTTCTTGAGGCTACAATTTCTACAAATTGGAGGCAGGATGCCTAACCAAGTGTTAGTAATATAGGCTTCCAAGAGTACAAATTAAAGCGAAGGTTAGATCCTTTTCAATTAAGGGTGGAGTCACCCTGGTGGCCATGCCCCTCCATCTTTAGGCATATTCTTTAAAATTCTCATTGGTCTTCTTTCATAGATTATTCAGATCCAAATGGATGGGGCCACTTCAATGTTGAATTTATACTAGTTGTAGAAAGTCCATGCTAACTTATCCTACGTATCAATTTCATTCAGGTCCAATTAGGCATACTAGATTAAAGTGGGCCCCATCAAGATGTCTTAAAAAGTCTAGACCATCACCTTGTCATACTTCATGTATTTCTCCATTTTCCTGATGTATAACCTAATGTAGAGTTTTGGGTAGCCAGTCCCATTGTATTTCTCAAATTCTAGCACCTTAAATCTTTTCGAGAAATCATTGTCTTCATAGGTTGGCAAACTGATCATTCCCATTTGCTCAAACCCATTTACCATTTTTAGGGTTTTCATCTTTTCGGTTAACTTCTACATGACCTTTCTTTCCATTTTACGGTGTTTCTCTTCGATCTATTTCCTCCATACCTCAACATTAGGGGTTGATTCTTCGTCTTCTAGTTCAGGGGAAGGGGTCATTTCTGCATTCCGACTCAGGTTAGCTTGAGATCCTTATCTATCATTAACGATCCCAATAGCTTGAGTGAGAGCCTGAATCTGTTTGGCCATCTTGTTTATGTTTTCTTCCAGAGTCACTACTCTTGGGTTGAGCTCAGTTTCACTGACATTTCCAATACCCTGAATTGACATCCTTGCCTTAGAATGAGTGAATATTAGGCTTCTAGTTAAGTCTACTTGCTTAGATGCTATCTTCGAAATCTTACGCGAAAACCCAAGTTTTAGACACTTGGCAGATTAAAGAGTTATTTTTATTTTGTTTTGTTTTTTTTTTTTGTGACGTTTGTTATTCTGCTATTTACCTCTTTTTGTTTTTTTTTCTTTTTTATTTAAATCAAATAAACAAATAAATAAATAATAATAGTGAGCAAGAAATTGCGTAATTAATGAAAATTTTATTTATTAAAGCTACAAATTTGTTAATCATAAGATCCAACTTATACGATGGACTAACCAAAAGGAAAAGAAAAACTCCTAACTAATCTTTAAAAAAAAAACTTAAATCTTATATCTACAAGAGCTGGTAGATTTGGTTGGGATGAGCCTCATTAACTTCCCTCATAAGTCTTCGTACCATAACATCCCTCTTTCGAATCTTGTTCCTTAAGAATTGATTTTCCTCTAGTAGTCTCTCGTTTTCCAACCTTAACTCTTCAACGATCTTATTACTTTCCTGGAACTGGGCTTCAACTTTGGCCCATATGGTGTCTCGGTAGGCTTGCTCAACGAGTGAAAGATGTGCTAGATCCAGGTCTTATCTAAATACATCTGGAGCTTCATATCGTATCTTTCCAGTTTTCTTTAACTAACCATAAATGAATTGCTTAGTGGCTTGACTATCTTCTTGACTTCTATTCGTTCCTACAGCTTCACAAGTTCTACTAGTCGCTGGATTAGAGTAGCCATGGATAGACAAGGATCTTGATAATTCACTATGATGACATCCAAGCAATCTTTGTAAGCTATCTCTTGTAGTGGGCCTAGCTATCTGTTGACACAAGCTGGGAAATATCTGGTATAACTTGTAATACTGATAAGGGGAATTGCTGCATAATCGGTGCACCCCAAGATGGCTTGAGTGCAATGGCTCCATCTAGCTGTCCACATAAAGTCTGTAGGCTACATTTTGCTAATAACTGATACCCATCCCATAAATTGAGCTTCATCCAGTACCTTAAGGTGACGGGTAAATTCATCAATCAGGTCCATATTCTCTATCAAGGACTCTCTAAGAAGATTCCCTCCATACCCTTATGTATGACTGAGAAACTACACAGCAAGGATTGTAGGGTTATCCACGAAATAACCGTACCCCTGCTTCTTCAGGTGGGTAAGCATCCTAAACTATTCTACGTATAGCACCGGTATATAAGATTTATTAGCTAGGAATTGAGTCACTAGCTTGATAACACTATAGTAGAGCTAACCGTATCTAAAGGGAAACAACACTATTCCAAACACTACTACAATGAAGGCATTGACCCTCTTTTCAGCCTACAATTCATATCTTCCGTAGAAGATCTAGCCATATTTTTAATAGGCATTTAGGTTTAAAAACCACTCCACCAATCTTAGGATATTAAGACATTTTTGGCCCTTTGAAGATAAGAATGGGACCAAGTTTGACTTCTTAACCCCCAACAACGTCATGAAGATTTTCTCAGGCTGGACTTTAAGATTAAGGATCACTATGCTTGTTTTGAAGGGCAGAGCACTAAGTAATTGTGATGAGCTTGGTCTTACTTCACCGTCGAGAAATGAAAGAAGACTTCCATCTCCAAGTTTAACTCAAATGTAGCTTACCTCTTTTTGGGTATAAAGCAATGTCAAACAAAAATACCTAACAAGCATTAGCTCTCCTTAAAAAGGAGGTGATCCAGCTGCACCTTCCAGTATGGCTACCTTGTTATGACTTCACTCTAGTCATTAGCCCTGCCTTCGGTACCCCCCTCCTTATGGTTAAGGTAACGACTTTGGGCATGGCCAGCTCCCATAGTGTGATGGGCAGTATGTACAAGGCTCGGGAATGAATTCATCGCCATATGGCTAATCGGCGATTACTAGAGATTCTGGCTTCATCTAGGCGAGTTACAGGCTGCAATCCGAACCGAGGATGGGTTTTTAGAGTTAGCTCACCTCATAGGATCGTGACCCTTTGTCCTGGCCATTGTAGCACGTGTGCCACCCAGGGCATAAGGGGCATGATGACTTGATGTCATCCTTACCTTCCTCCAACTTATTACTGGCAATCTATTCAGGGTTCCAAACTTAACGGTAACAACTAAACACGAGGGTTACGCTCATTACGAGACTTAACCCAACACCTTACAGCATGAGCTGACGATAGCTATGCACTACCTATGCCTGCGTTCCTAAAGGTACACCTCTCTTTCAAGAAGATTCGTATTCTTCTATGGTGGGTGTTAATACATGTGGGCTGAAGTTGAAAGCTATAGATTTTAGATCCTAGTAATGGATAAGGGCTTGGATTAGAGGCTAATGGAGCTAGACCTGCATGAGGGATGTGACCAACTTGATCTTCTTGCAGACGTGATTTTGCTTAGTGGGCAGAAGTTGGTTCAACCAATTTTTTAGGTTAGCTTCGAGGAAGGAGTACTTATCCAACTGGACTTCACAGACAGGCTTTAGGCTAACGGGCTCCGAACTGATACTATCTTGACTCTCCATATCTATATTACAAAAGATATAAATGAAATAAAAATGCGACGACTATTTATAACAAGGACCCTAAACTCAAAATAAAGTTGGATTTGATGTTAATAATTTTGTAGCTCTTTAAAGATTTCCTTAGAAATTGCATAGCCTTTCACTGACTATGGGTAATAAAGAAATGAGACACATATAACACTAGAAATAAAATATTCATAAAAAAAAAACATAATTAAATATAAAAATACAATATATTGCATACGTATGCAATGCAATAGGGGTCGGTAATTTAATAAATTATAGGTATATGATAAAGCTATTATCAAAAGCACCCCCATATATAGGTATATTCAAAATATGATTTAATAGAAATGAAGCTTATGTATACTTATATATAAAGCCAAAATTTTTTTTAATTGAAAATGAGCGATGAATTGACCACAGATTAAATCAAACTTTTCCTATAATTTAGAAAAAGAACTACCCCTATTTCAAAAAATGGTGCAAGGGGGTAGGGTCTATTGGTCCTAAGTTCTATAACTTTAAGGCTTTCTGACGAGAAGCTTGGTAGGCTACATCGAAGTTTGAGTGAGCTCACCTATTACCGTTAGGCGAAGGTAATGATTCTAACGACCTGAAGGTTACACAATGGTAGTCTATCCCAGGTTCCTAAGGTAGCTTAAGCCCAACCACATCTAATCACACAAACGATTAATTAAAATAAAAGAACACCCCCTAATTCCCCAAGAAGGCCCATTGGGCTGGGCTTCTTTTTTTTTAAGGCCTGCATCACTAAAAACCCATTAGTACAACTATAATACAAAAATAAATAAATAAATGATAAAATAATAACATGAAATCCCATCAATAATTTTTTATTTTCACATGGCTAACCTACCAGCATCCTTAATGGAGTCGCCAATTATGTCGAGCCCTATTTTGATTTTTTTAATTTAACCTTTATCAAGCTCAGCCCACTTAATATAAATTACTCAACATTAAACTTAAGGAAATATTTTTATGAAAAAAAAATTTAAAAATTGGAGTCGCCAACCAATTCAATTGATAAAAACAAAATTAGGGTTTTCGAGTGAAAAAACCTTAATTTGACTACAAGTTTGTGGGTATTCTAAAAAATTTATCTTTAGAAAATTGAACTAAAAAAACCAAGTTTGGGGGCTAACATATTAAGACTAAGCCACTATGTGAAAATTTAAAAAATTGATGGTTTTTTCTATATTTTCCAAAAGTACTAAAAATAGATCTAAATAATTAAAAAATGACTAAAAATGAATATTATTATTATTTTTTATTACAATTTCCTAAAAAAGGGGAAAATTTTTATTTTTTTAACAGTTGCCCCGATGATGCCTATGTACTTACTAATTGAGATCAAACCGATCGTAATTTCTTTTTTTTTTTATTTTAAATTTTTAGTGAGTAGGTCATTTTTATATTGAAAACTAAGCCAAGTTTACATTTTATCAGTTTATTATTTTTCTAAAAATCACTAAGTGTCGAAACATGTATTTTTTATTAAAAAATGATTTTTCAAGAAAAAACCCAAATTTATCTAAAAATTTGCAAGAAAATAATTAATTTAAAAAACTAGCACTTAAACAAAAAAATTAATTAATTAATAAGGAAAAATAATAAAAAAATAAAAACATGAATAATTAATAAAAAAATAAACTAAAATAAAATAATAAAAAAAATATTAAAAATTCACTTGGGTCAAGTCGCATCGGTGTTAGGCAAGGACTAGGCAAGAGCTGGCGAAAGCTTGGGCGTGTATGGCCAAGCGCCTAGGTAACCATGTAGACGAGGACTAGGCGTATGTAGGTAAGTGCTTGGGTGAGCATGCGGGCAAAGACTAAGTGAGAACCTAGGCAAGTGTAAGCGATAATGGTAGGCGTGCGAGGGCGATGCGGGCATGGATCTAAGTGTGTGGTGGGCATGCATGCTGTAAGTAATAGCTCGGGCAATAATGGGTAGTGATCTAGTCGAGAGCTAGCGAGCATCTAAGCGAGTGATGGGCGATAGTATGGGCAATAATGAACATTCTGTGGGCGATAACTCGGGCGGTATAGGGTGACATTGGGGTAGGGATCTAAGCATGCTATGGGTGGTAACTCAAGTGGTGTTGGGCGAAACTAGGGCATAGATATGGGCAATACTTGGGCGATGGTGGGCAAGCACTAGGTGATGCTTGGGTAAGGCGTAGGCACTATAGGCTATGGCTCGAGTGAGGATTTGGGTGACACTTAGGCGGTAGTGCTGGAGGCATAAACCTAGGCAGTGGTATGGTGTGACGGTGCTAGGGTGTTGTGGTGTTGGGGTGGCGTGTGATGCTTGTGCAGCGCTATGTGGGGGCGTATGGCAGTATGTGGGAACACATGGTGGCGCATGAAGGTGTGGTGGTAGGTGTATCGTGGTGGTGGCACGTGGGGGTTTATGGTGCTGTGTGAAGAGAAGTGAGGCGTGTGTATCGTTTTTGTTAGGTATGTGTGATTAAAAAGAAAAGCCTCCTTCAATTACCGACCGACATGATATTTATAGGCTCCAAAATCAAATCTTTCGAATCAAAGATACGAAAGATTCGTTTGCGATATATTTACCCTAACTTCTAGAAACCCTAACTAATTCGAGCTTTTCTTTTAAGGCCTGACCCAATCCAATTTAGCCCAATAATTTAATAAATCCTGATGTTGAGCCCTTAAATTGGTTTAGCCCAAAACTAATGGATTCAACCCATCTCAATAACTGATCTGACATCTTAACTTAACTTAACTTGATATGACTTGACTCTTGACTCAACTTTCTATGACCTAACTAAATTAATAATATTTTTTATTTTCTTATTTTCTTTTTTCTATTTTTTTTATTATTATTTTTTCTTTTTATTCACTAACCTAGCTCAACTAAAAAAATTTGCAAAAATGAGGCATCTATACCATCATATTCGAATCTAGCTATAGGTGATCTTGAGTTATTAGCAGATTCATGCATGTATGAGGTCCAACTAGCCTTGATATAACCCAGATGTACTCTAACTTTTTCTTGCATGCACTCAATCTCCACTTGGATTCACTTTCGCAACTTGAATACATGATTGAATACTTGCTCTTTTTAGATTCCATTGATCTGAAGCTTGCATGATGCTTGATGTGGTAGTACTTAGTAGCTTTCACCAGGTCACTATTCTTATTGAATCTCATACCTATGTATAGGTCTTCACCAACTTGTATGTTGTTGAACTCTTCATTAACATTCCTCTTGAATTGCGCATAGCCATCATCTCTACCCTAGTTGAAGAACGGTATCGCATCCCTAACAGCAAATTTGATCATCTAAGCATTCGAAGGGTGACTCGGTGCTTGTATAGGCTCCATTGAGCTTGAGCCAAAGGCATAATAGTATGTGGGTAACGTCTCTGGCATGTAGGTATGACTACTTCCCATTATAGGAACAAGAGGTGGTGGAGGCATATCAATTTCAACACCAACGTTATTGTCATCCTTGTCATCCTCTTCATCCATACTAAGCTCATAATCATCATCTGTCACATCCCGGCATTGCACAGGATGTACCATTATACAGGAATAGTATTTACACTTAACAAAAGTTCTATTTATAACAAAGGAGTATTATAATGGAGTTCGGCTTTATACCTATTTATACAAAAAGCACATCCATCAAACTTATCCAAACCTAAAATACAGTATTTTTTTATTTTCTTTTTCATATGTACAGATCCTTTATAGAAATAAGAACAAAATACTACAATACTTCTCCAAAAGCAGTTGACTCTATCTTAAGTGCTCTCAAAAGAATTTTTCCCCCAACTGATGTTGCTTTATCAATTCTCCTCAGAACCGAAGATACACAAGTATCCTCTTAGCACTTTGTGAGCTAAGTGAGGGTGAATAAAACAAAACATAGAATAAGCATAGTACATATTCTCTCAGATTAATACTATAAGATATTCAATTTCATAATCCAAGTTGCTAATATAAATTGTTTATGCAGGAACTTCATGCTATGTTCATGCACGTAACATGCATCAATATCGATATCCTGTGCTTTTCTAATTCTTCATTCGGTTAGTCAACATACTCAGGTATCTAAATATTACATCTAGGAACCTAAGCAATAAGGAGTTACTTAGGAGTAAGAGCCCTAACAAACCCACCCACTATGGTTTGAAAATCCAACACATAGTTGGTCACACATTGTGGCTAGAATAAGTTAAGCAATGCCATTTTATATGCTAAAAAGCAACTCAATAGTGTTTAAGCTTTTAGAAACTCAACCCATAGGTCTTTTCATGCCATGTCATGATTGTAGTAGATAGTACATTAACCCAGTATCAAGCACAAATCTCAAGTTCCACATTATAAACAATTTAACTATCTCAATTCCAGCTTTGTTTCTCAACTTTATATTACATTCTTTCATATAGGGTTCACTTAGTGGACACCTTAAAGAACAGTTTAATTTCGAAGTTTTCCAAATAGAAACACATATCAATGAATCAGCCATGTATGAGGAAACATTTCACTCAGTCAACACATATTCAATAGAATCATGTATTCAATTAATTCAACCCATTATTACAATTCATAACATAAGTGACTCCAAGTCAAGTAGACATAAGTCTACTTGCACAAAAACAGAAACATCTAATTATCCAAGCTTGATAGTAGTATAAAATCTTAAGCTTCACAAGGTGGTCCTTCCTCACCTATCACACCTAGAAAAATACATACAGACCATAAGTTAACTATGGGTCAATACTAAGTTCTTATGTGTTTTCATCATTGTGTTTCCAAGCTTATTTCGATTCTTATTCATTTCTTATCTAATTTTAATAAACATTATATCATCACGATCATTATTTTAAGTCCCATTAAGGTATCTTAAGAAACATGATTAATCAATACTGTCAAATGTCTAAAAATATGCTTTCGTATTATCAATTCGGTCGTACGTTAATATAACTTTGTAATTATCTCAAATAAACCCCAAATCTACATTAAAAATCATAAAATTCCTCATTTCTTGAGCTGATCAACATTCATTGTGTACCTAAAAATATTAATCCTTTACATATTTAATAAATATCACATTAGCAATAATTACTATATCATACATTAGGCTAATATATAGGTTGTTATCATGAAAATACATAATAAATAGGGCATGAGCCTAATTAATTTCATGAAAAATCCTATAGACTCACAAAAATATGTAGTTTAATTATTAACCTTGAATTATACTAAACTAGCTATTATCTATTTTTATGAAAATAGTGGTTTTAAGTTAAAATTAGTGAAAATTAAGCAAATAAGTGAATTTAGTCATAAAATAAAAATTCAAGCATCCCAAACATCATTATGAACTTCTAGAAATCATATAACATAGGGCTCATACTTTGATTTTGTTAAAAACTAATTAATTCAATAAAATAGTGAAATTGCCAATTCTATCCAAAATAATTACAATAAATAGTAAACATCATTATTTTTAAATTTTTTTTACTAAAATTAAGTAAATATATTAAGTATGTTATGTGCAAATTTTCAAATTGAAAGGACTATTTAATATTTCTAAAATTTAATTCAAATTTCGTCTAAACAGAGCTATTTCTTAAGGACCTTATATTTCCAATAATTATTTCACTAAAATCAAATTATTACATTAATATAGACATAAAATAACTCCAGAAAACTAGGTTTCATAATTAAATAATATCATTTACTATTTTTACAAAATTTACAAAGTTTCGACCAGAAATTTAGTTTACCTAAACTGGCTGCCTTCGGCCACCTAACCTTATCAGGACACCTCCTATGGTGGTGCTTTCTTTTACCTCAAATGGCCACTACAACCGAACACCAACAACTTATTGAACTACCCCAAACCAGATCCATGCTCGATTTTTCATTTAATTTTTTTCGAAATTTTCTTGAGTTATTTACTTATATTTTCAAACTTCTGAAATTTTTTTTTTTTTTTTAAGTGTACATGCCCTATTTATAATTTCCAAATGGATTAGGATTAATAAAATTAGACATGTGGCTTATACATGCCATTTTCTTAATTTTTCAATGCATGAGGTATTAATTTCTTATTTTTTACCTTTGACTCATCAATTGTAATTGATCTTAGGCTACCACATCATGGGATGACTCACCCTTTCATTTTTTTATTAATTTTCCATTATTTTACATGAATTTACCTTATTTTAATAATAATTTATTATTATATATATGTATTCAATACATATAATGCATATTCTATGTTAATACATGTATATTATATATAATTCAACTTTATTTATTATTTTTATAAGTTAAATAATTTATCTCTAATATCTCGCTATATCTAAATGCTCAAATTTTATGTTTTCGATATTTATTGGTTTTAGCGATAAATTGACATTTTCTTAAATTAATATTTTTATATCACTTATTTTAAGAAATTGACTTTACTTAAATTACTTCGTATAACTTTTTAAACCTTACTGTAAAATTTGAAGTTAAATGGATAACATAACTCGGTACTTTAAATTTAGGGACTCAGATCCTACGATAATCGTACAGATTTGAAATCCTAAGGTATTACATCATTGTCATCATCCTCATCCTCATCATCCAGCCCTCCCATCCATTGAACTATCCAATCATGCGAAACTTCCTTCTCAAATACCTATCTAGTAGCCTCGTTGACTATAGTATCATCATCCCATGTAAGGGTAGACATGGGTAATAGGTCATCTTCATAATCAACTAGCTCATTAAATTGAGTTGAAGGCACATGGGCCATATTTACCGTGGGGACTCCTTCTAGTTCTACAATCCTTACATACAATTGGTGAATGTAAGTTTGCTCAAATGCTTCAGCTATCTCAAATAAATTTTAGAAGTCTTTATTAGCAATTAAGGTGTAAGACATAATTCTAGAATAAGTGTTGGGATGTCAATACAATATCTCAACCCCACCTTCACTTGAATCTTTCCTAACCCCTTAGCAAACCCTTTCCAATAATTCCGAAAAGTTTGCATTTGTTCTTACTTTTAACTTCTTCACCAGGTCCCAATCATACTCCAAGCTTGAATTTCCCTTCATAATATTTCTATAGGCATAAACCATAAATTTCACCATACCTACCATTTTTAACCTATTCACATCAACATGAGCACCTTTGTTAGCATGTGATAGTCCATGCATCGTGACTTTCTTATTTGTGTAACTCTTACTCCTAACTCATATAAAATATTTCTCTAATATAAAATTTACATCTTACCAATCCCCCATTATGCAATATCTTACCTAATTAAATCTTAACACCACAATGAGTATAATATGTGCCATTATGCAATTAACAATAAAAGCAACTAACTACGCTTTTCAATGATTTCTAATAAAGAGAAAAACAACTACAGCATAACCAAACCACCCATTCACATGAATATGCACCATACTATCATATAACTCCATTGTAGCATTTCACCGAACACCTTACATTCAATGTCTAACATGCTTTAAATTGAACTCCACAATAGGTAATATGTGTTCCAATTTATAATCCATGAACAAATCACCCACCCAAGTGTTTCAAACATCATACTAACACACAACATGAACATCAAAACATGGATATTACAATTTTGATAAAAAAACGAAACCTTAACGTTGATTTCATCTAATGTACATGTATGAAAATGCTTCAAGTAAAAAAAGAAAAAACATGAAATTAGTAAACAAAGTTGTTTACCTTTGATTCCTGATGACAAAATTACAAAAAAATAGCCTAGTAATGTTGGATTGGAAAGGAAATGGGTTTTTCGGCTGAAAGAGAAGCAAGGGAGTTTATGTGTGTGTGGGTCATGTTTTGAAACAAAATGCATAGGGGGGCAGTTATAGTGCATTGAAGGCACTTTTGGGGAAAGCACCATCTTCTGTAACCTTATAAGGAAGAAGGCACACTTCTGGAAAGTGCCTTCTTTTTTATAAGGTTAAAAAGAAGGTGCTTTTTGTAAAGGTGCATTCTTCCATATTTTTTAAAAAAGAGAAGGTACTTTTGTGAAAAGCACCTTCCCTACCCCTTACACGTAAGATTTTTTCAATAAGGTCATTTTTTTATCTTTTTTTTTAGGTGCATTCCTCTTAAGAAGAGACTCAAACAAGACTTGGGCATTTACTTGTGGAAAATTCGTTCAAAGGGCTTCAACATACTAGAACCACTATTTTCTTATCATTTATGACTTTTTAACTTGAGTTTTCTTTGGATAATCTCTAAGTCTACATAAAAAACAAGTAAACGAAGGGATTAAGGTAAGATATCAAGTGGTTTTCTCTATTTAAAGTTCATTTAAGCAAAAACCTCATTTTAGATGACGTTTAACTAGGTTTTTCTTCTCATCCAAACATTAAATGAGTATTTAATGATGTATCTAAGTGGTTTACAACTTATTTCTTCAGTATTTCAAGTGCGTGAGCTATTGAAGAAAGTATTCTTCACTCTACTTCTTGCTCTTTAGTTCAATGCTAGTGTTCTTAAAGTTGATGGTAGGTTTGATGATTAATTGAGTATTTGAGTTAAGTTTTGCGGTTTTGATGGTTTAAAAAGGAGTTTAGGTGATGGATAATTATGTGTTTGAAGTACATTTAAGGTTAGATTAAAGAATGGAAGAGAAAGAGTGGGATTGAAGTGCTTTTTGAAGGAGCAAACAATTGTACGTTGTTACTAGAGGGACTTGACTAACGATATGATCATGTTGCTGACTATGTCCAATAGGAGGAAAAATTTGGGCAGAAAGTTACATGACCAGCAACATGGTCTTGTCGCCTACCATGTTGAGTGGTGAACTCCAAGTGTTCTTTTCTTATGATTTTCTTAATTAATCTTACTCAAACCTTTTCTTACCCTTAATATTTAGTTTCAACTAACTTTCTTTAACAAAAAATTTCCAGCTTTTGTAAAAATAGTCTGATTTTTACACAACTAAGTAACATAATCATGTCGCTAACCATATCGAGCTAGGAACTTTTATGTGAAACCTGTTCTTATTGTTTCTCTTAACCAAAATCAATCAAACCTTTTCCTAACATTAATATTGATTACCACTTAGCCTTCTTTTATAAAACTTGTTACCTTTACTTAGAATTTTCATGTTCTTTAAACTTAATTTAGCATTTCGACTAATTTTAAACACTTTGTAGTAGTATAATGTTTAGTGTTATTCAAGTTAAACACTTTCTAAATCTTTTTCATACAAGTGTTTTACTACCCAAACCTTACCAAAAATAAACTTTTTATTAGTTATCAACTTATAGAAACTTAGATGGACTTGAACCTAAGGATGCCATAGTTAGTGTTAAGTAAGCATTTTGAGGAGTTGTTTTGAGCTTCTTTGAAAGGTTTCAACCCATATGGATATAAATCGATTATGAGGGGAGCCAAATGGAGAATTAATGTGGAGTTGACTTGAAGTGTTGAGGATTAATGAGGATAATGGAGGAGATAGATATAAGGGTAGCCATATTCTAGCTTTGGCTTTGTTTAGAAGAAATATGGACGTATTGATTTTTGTATTAGGTTTCTTTCACTCGAATTCCCCTATTCTCTCTTGTTCGGTGTAGTTTGATTTAGGTTCAACTTCTATGTACATGGTGCTTAATTGTATGGTTGTGTTAACTAAGATAGAAAAGATCTAACCAGACTAATTTATATTTGGCCTAAATGAATGATCTATTGATTGTGCTTAACGCACTCGTATTTGGAGCCCATAGTAGTAGATCCCTAGGGGGAAATTGTTAATCATACTTGAGGTTTCCCTAATGGACTCGTATATGGGATAGCTTGAAAACTAAGTTTCAAAGACTTTAGACCCTAGACTCTGAACTCTGGGTGTAAAAGATTTAAAGGAAAACTTATACACCTACATCTATGTATATATATATATATATATATGTCGAGCCTTATTTTGATTTCCTTATTTAACTTATATTAAGCCCAACCCACTTAATATAAATTACTTCACATTAAACTAAGGAAATACTCTTTTTAAAAAATTTTAAAAATTGGAGTCGCCAACAAATTCAATCAGTAAAAAATAAAATTAGGGTTTTCAGGTAGGAAAACCCTAATTTGACCACTAGTCTATAGGCATTAAAAAAAATTTTAATTTTTAGAAAATTAAACTAGAAAAATCGGGTTCAAGGGCTAACTTATTAAGACTAAGTCATTATGTGAAAAGTTTAAAAAATTGATAGGCCTTTTTTATATAATATTTTCTAAAAATACCAAAAATAGATCTAAATAATTAAAAACTTACTAAGAATGATTTTTATTATTTTTATATTACGAATTTCTAAGAAAAAGCAAAAAAGTTTTTTTTTTTTAATTTTTAACAGTTGCCCCGAAGGTACCTACGTATCCGTTAATCGGGATCAAACCAACCGTAGTTCTTTTTTTAATAAAATATTTAGTAGATAGGTTATTTTTATTTTTAAAACTAAGCCAGGTTTACATTTTTTTAAACAATTTATTATTTAAAAAAACACTAAAAAATCTAATTTTTCCTAAATTAAATAGAAAAACCTAACTAACTAAATCTTTAGAAAACTCAATTTAGATTTTTATTTTTTAAAAAAAAAAAAAATAAGTGCCAAAAACATATTTTTATTAAAAAATGATTTTTCAAGAAAGTAAAAACCTATTTTAACAGATTGCAAAATAAACAAAACAAAAAAAACTTGCACTTACACACAAAATAAATTAATAATAATAATAAATAACCAATAAAGCAAATTGCCAAAATAAACAAAATAAAATAATAGAAAGATAAAAATAATCTAGAAAATTACCTAGTGTCAGATTGTTAGTGTTGGATAATGATTTAGGTATGTATGGGCGAGACAGTGGGCAAGTACTAACGGTGACTCGGGCGAGTGCCTGGACGTGCAGATGGGCTAGAGTGAGCGAGAGCTAGGTGGACATATGGGTGAAGCTAGGTGACAGTTACTGGCGAGACTAGGCGATAGCATGGGCGGGAGCACGGGTGATCACAAGGTGAGGGCTAGGCGTTTACTAGGCGACATCACGGACGACAATGGGCGATGACATGAGTAAGGCTTTAGGCAAGCCATAGCGATGGCATGGGCGACATTCTAAGCAATAGTAGCATGCACCAGGGTAAGACTTCAGATGAGCGGATGGGCGTGCTTAGCATATGTGACAGGCGAGGCTTAGGCGAAGACATAAGTGACAGCATGGGTATGTACTAGGTGATGCTTGAGCAACTGTGAGCAACAGTGGGCAAGGCACAGGTGAGGATCTGGGCATTGTGGGCAATAGTAAGGGTAAGCACGGTAGTAGTCTAAATGATGGTGTTGTAGGGCAGCGATGTAGATTTGGACGGTGATGTGTTGCTAAGGTGTTAGGGTGGTGCATAGTGCTTGTGTAGCGATGTGTTGGGGGAATGTAACGGTGTATAGGGGGCACATGGTGGTGCGTAAAGAGACATAAGGGCGTATGTGGCATGGTGGTGGTACGTAAAGAGACGTAGGGGCATGTATGGTGTTTTGGGTGTGTATGTGATTAAAAAGAAAACCTTCTCTTTGAATTCCTAACCAACATGCTATTTATAAACTCCAAAATTGAATCTTTCGTATCTTCGATAGGAAAGATTTTTTTTTTATTTAACCTAGATTCACCTTAGCTTCTAGAAACTTTAGCTAGTTCGGGCTTTTCTTTTAAGGCTTAGCCTAATCCAATTTAGCCCAATTAATTTAATAAATTTTAATTTTGAGCCCTTAAATTGGTTTGGCTCAAAACTAATTGATTCATCCCATCTCAATCACTGATCCAATAACTTAACTCAACACAACTTGACTCTTAACTTAACTTCCCATAACCTAACTTAATTTTCAACTTTCAATTTTTTCTATTTTTTATTTCTTATTTCTTATTTTTTTATTAACTTAGCTCAATTAACAAAATCTAAAAAAAAAAAAAAATTAGCAAAAATGAGGTGTCTATAGCTGCCCCTCTTTGTAGTAGAGTTCGATTAGAACTTTGTTACAAAGACAAAAAAGAAACCCATTTTTGCCAAACCTTACTTTGAATTGATCAACTAAGCTGTGTTTTATTTTGATGAAGGATATTAACTTGAAAGGTCGATGTAAAGAATAAATTGCCCATCTTGAAAGGACGGGGCAAATGAATGCTTGTCTTAAAAGAATAAAGTAAAAGGTTAGGAGGCCTATCTTGAAAGGATAAGGCTTATTGGTGTCTATCTTGAAAGGATAGAGCAAAAATTTCAAAGGGACCTATCTTGGAAGGATAGAGCAAAATTTTCAAAGGGGGCTTATCTTGGAAGGATAAGGCTTAATGGGGTCTATCTTGGAAGGATATAGCAAAAATTTCGAGGGGGCCTATCTTGGAAGGATAAAGCTTAACAGTGTCTATTTTGGAAGGATAAAGCAAAAATTTTGAAGGGGCCTATCTTGGAAGGATAGGGCTTAATAGTGTCTATCTTAGAAAGATAGAGTAAAAATTTTGAAGGGGCTTATCTTGGAAGGATAAGGCTTAATGGTATCTATCTTAAAAGGATAGAGCAAGAACCATTGGAGGTAAAATTAACTTGTTTTGGTTTGATGGATAATTTAAAGAGGATAGATCTCTCCAAGATTCCTTTTAGTTTGTGATATGAAGAGGATAGATCTCTTCAAAAACTGATTTTACTTTGGTGACCCAAAGAGGATAGATCTCTTCAAGATTAACTTTCAAAAAGATTGCTTTTCAAAGACTTATTTCAAAATTATTTTTTCTAGGACTAAAAGATTTCTCAAATAGCAACTAATTGGCATGCTTACATTGACTCTTGATATTCACTCATTCAATCAGTAGAATTTTTCTAGGGGTTTGTTCTTGCTTGCTTTTCTCTTTTCCCTTTCTCTTTTCTTTCTTCTTTTATTTTCGTTTCTTTTCTTCCCCTTCTTTCCTTTAAATTTTCTAACTAAACCATGCCCATACCTTGAATTTGCTTGGTTCAATTTCAAATTTCAATTTCTACTCTTCATGACTTTTGAATAATAAATCTCTTTTAGAACGAACAAGATTAAATTATTAAGAACATTCAATTTCAATTTATCTAGTGATTCAGACTCAATGCTAAGTGTTTGGTATTTATGAGGCTAAGAAATAAGGATTATTGATGGAGTGTTTGTTGGTCAATGACCATCCAAATTCGAAAACATTCATGGACATCAACTTTACTTGTAAACGATAAAATATTAACTACAACCTATTCAGGAAAAATTGAAATCTTTATTAAATCTCCGTTTTCATGGATAATACAACTTGACTGCATCTAAATTCGCTCGTCTTCTTAATTCCTAAACATCCACCTCTATTAACACTAATGTAACTCTTGATAATATTCTCTTCACCACATAAGAACCTTCGTAATTCAGAGTGAACTTACCCTTAGGGTCTTTTGCGTTCGATAACACTTTCTTCAACACCAATCTACCTCTTTGAAGTACTTCGAGCGTACTTTCTTATTAAAAGCTCAGATCATTCGTTGTTGGTAGTATTGACCATGACATATTGCTGTAAGTCTTCGCTCATTTAGGAGATTCAAATGCTTTATTCTCTTTTCCACCCACTCTGCTTCATTGAGCTGAGTTTCTACCAATACTCGAAATGGAGGTATATCTACTTCTACTGGTAGTACCACTTCAATTCCATACACCAATGAATATGGGGTTCCACCAGTAGAAGTTCTGACTAAAGTTCTGTAAGTCATGAGAGCAAAGGGAAGCATTTCATGCCAATCTTTATATGTGATCGCCATCTTCTTAATGATTCTTTTGATGTTCTTATTAGCGGCTTCAACAACTCCATTCATCTGAGGTTGATATGGACTTGAATTTTTATGATTAATCTTAAACTAGTGGCATACTTCATCCATCAACTAGTTATTCAAAGTTGTCCCGTTGTCTATAATAATAGACTTGGGTGCACCATATCTTGCAATAATATCTCTTTTCAAGAATTTGATCACTACTCCTTTGTTTACTATAGCATACGACGTTGCTTCTATCCACTTAGTAAAATAGTTAATTGCAATTAAAAAGAATCTATACCCGTTTGAAGCTGTTGGTGAAATTGGACTGATCATGTCAACTCCCCACATCAAGAAAGGCTAAGGAGCTAACAATACATGCAATTCTTGGGGAGGAGCGTTGATTTTATTAGCGTACACCTGACACAAGTGATACTGCCTCATGTGCTTGATACAATCCAATTCCATTGTCATCTAGAAATACCCCATTCTCATGAGTTTTCTAGCTAGCATATACCCATTCATGTAAGGACCATAAACTCCTTTATGCACTTCTTTTGTCAATTTCTCAGCTTCTTCTTCATCCATACACCTTAGTAGTGTTGCATTTGATGACCTCTTGTATAACGTAGCCCTACTTAATAAGAAATGAGTAGCCAACCTTCTTAAAATCTTTCTATCTTTTCTATCAACATCTTCAGGAAATTCTCCCATTTGAAGTAACTTCTTGATATCGTGATACCACGATTCTTTTGTTCTCTTCCCTTCAACTACAAGGCAAAAAGCTAATTTTTCTTCCACCTGAATCTTCAAGAGCTGAATTTCTATTCCATCTATAACTATCACCATTGACACTAATGTAGCTAATGTGTTGGCAAACTGATTTTGGATACTTGGAATGTAAGTGAATGAAATCTCTTGGAATTTTTCAACTAGCTCACTTAAATATTTGTGATAAGATATTAATTTCTCCTCTTTCGTTTTATATTCTCCTAAAATCTAGAGAATTATAAGGGAAGAATCTCTGTACACTTCCAAATCTTATATTCCCATATCTAACGCCATTTTGAGCCCTAAAATGCAGGCTTCGTTTTCTGCGATATTGTTGGTATATGGGAATGTTAATCTTACTGCTACTGGAAAATGATTATCCTCAAGTGATACCAATACTGCTCCTATCCCACATCCAAACACATTGGTTGCTCTATCAAAATACATTTTCCATCCCACCTTCTCACCACTCAATTCGTTCACCACCATCACATTTTCATTAAGAAATTATGCTTCTAAACCCTCGTCCTCATCTTCTGATGGGTATTTTTCCAATTGATCAGCCACTACCTACCCTTTAACTAAACTTTAACTTATGTACTTGATATCAAACTCAGAGAGTAGCATTTGCCACTTCAATATTTTCCCAATCAATATCGGCATTTCCGCTAAATACCTCAACGAGTCATGTTTTGTCAACAACTCTATTGAGTAATAGAGATTATACTACCTGAGTCTATGCATCGCCTATACTAAGGTGCAACATGTTCTATCAACTTCTACGCACTTTTGCTCGCCTACCGCAAATTTTTTACTCAAATAGTATATAAGATGTTCTTTTCTTCCCTTTTCATCTTTTTGTCTTAACATGTACCCCATCGATTCGAGGAGAATCGTTAAATAAAGGATGAACGACTGTCCCAATGTACGAGTGACCAACATAGGAGGATTCATGAGATATTCTTTGATTTTAGCAAATGTGTGCTCACATTCCTCATCCTACTCTATCGTGGCATTCTTCCTCAATAGCTTAAATAATGGCTTGCATCTGTCAATTAGCTATGATACAAACCGAGCAATGTAATTTAATCTCCCCAGTAATCCTCTAACTTCTTTAACAATCTTAGGTGTAAGCATGCTCATGATCGCCTTGACTATATCTGGGTCTACTTCAATTCTTCGCCTACTGACTACGAAAGCCAACAATTTGCCTAAAGTTACTCTAAAAGTACATTTTTCCGGATTTAGCTTCAGTTGAAACTTCTTCAGTCGCATAAATAGTTTACACAAAATATCTACATGATTTTCATTCTCTTTGGATTTGGCTATCATATCATCCACATAAACTTCGATTTCTTGATGCATCATGTCATCGAATAAAGCAACCATAGCATACTGGTAAGTTGCCCTAGCATTTTTCAACCTAAATGGCATCATGTGATAACAAAATGTTCCCTAAGTGGTAATAAATGTTATTTTAATTTTATCTTCTTCCGCCATTTTAATTTGATTATACCCCGAGAAACTATCCATGAACAAGAAAAGATGATTCTTGGCTATGTTATCCACTAATACGTCAATATAGGGCAAAGGAAAATTATCCTTTGGTGTTGCCTAGTTTAAATCATGGAAATCTTTGTAGACCCTAACTTTCCCATTTTTCTTCAACACTGGTACCACATTAGTCACCCATTCAAAGTAATCTGATACTTCTATGAATCTAACTTCTAACAACTTCTTCACTTCTTCTTTTATCTTAAGGAGTATGTCCGACCTAAATTATCTAAGCTTTTGTCTTTTTGGTTTAATTTCTTCCCTAGTTGATAACTTGTGAAATAGAATGGATGAGTCTAAACCGGCACATCTTGATAAGACCAAGCAAATATGTCCAAGTATTCAAATAACAATTTTGACAACTCCTACTTCTAATCATTCATTAAATCACCACCAATTTTCAAATTTCATGCATTTTCCTCTGCTCCCAAATTAATCACATCCATTGGTTCGTCAATAATCACTCTACCCTGTTCATGTCGATGCCAATTCTCTTGAATTTCATTTGGAGTCTTAATATCATCTCCAACGTTTGACTCAATAAGGTCGAAGGTGATATTAGTTCTTCCATCATTCACATGCACAAGATATCCATTACGTTCATCATTTTTATTAGATGTGAGGAACAAAAGGGAAAAGAAAAGGACAACAAATAATTAACAAGGAAGAATTGCTAAAAAGAAAGAAATGAATTTTATTAAATTGTCTGACAGAAAAGACCTAACTAAACGAACTAATTATCCAAATCGAATGTTCCTAATTAATCTAATTTTGCATTTCTAAAGAGACCTATTCATGGGAACGGAAAACCAGTTGCACAAAGAAACTAGTATGTCAACATCTTCTCTCCCATTTAGACCGATGTTGCATTGCTAAGTCATGGCCTTAGATAGATTGGCTACTTCGAGCTCTTGAACATTAATTGGTATAGGGAATGTTTGGTGGACGTCCGGAAAATCCATGTGAGCATGGTATAGCTGATCCCCTCTTTTGCTCCTGGTTTTAGCCTTCATTTCTTGAATCTCCTCTTCAGTGGGCTCATATCCAAGCTCGAATGTTCTAATATACCGACTTCTTTGAAAATCTATAACCCTGACTCTTCCAATTCTTCATCCTTGACATAGGGAATAGTTGTTTCTTTGTAAATCTCATAGTCCTGTTCCCTAAGAATAGTAACCAACTGTCTATCGGCTATGAACTTCACTTTCTAATGTAAGCTGGATGGAATTGCCCTTACTGAATGAATCTACTGTTTTCCTAGCAGAAGATTGAAAGTTTACGGGATGCTAAGAACTTGGAAGGGGATAGTAAACATTTGTGGGCTAATTTCGACCTTCAATCCAATTTCTCCAATTATCACCCGTTTTCATCCATCAAAAGCCTTTAATAAAATCAAGTTAGGCTTTATTTCAATTGCCTCCATATCAAGCTGATTTTCTATCGTCAATGGACATACGTTCAATGATGACCCATTATCTATCAGAACTCGGGCAACTACTTTCCCCACACACTTAACCACTATGAAGAGGGGCTTTATGTGTCGGTCTCCCTCTTTACCTAGCTCGTCTGGCAAAAATGAGATCTGATTTACTGCAAATATTGAGTTTACTACTAACCCCAGTTTTTTTGTAGAAATCCCTTCTGGTACCTTGACCTCCTATAGAATTTTAATCAGTGCCTCTTGATGAGTATTTGATGACTACAGCAAACCCATTAAAGAAATCCGAGCTAATACCTTAGCTAACTGATCCATTATCTTGTATTCACTAGCCTTCACTATCTTCTTAGCAACATTTTGATCTTTTTCTTCCGTATCTTCAAAACTTTTCTAAGAAGCTTCTTCCACAGTAGATTTCCTCTTAGATTTCTCATGCTAATCATAAACTCATCCCAAGTGGGTAAGCTTACCGACCATAGGTAATGAGGCCCTAGTCGTTTGATTCACCGTTTGGTAATCCAAAGGTGCTACTTTATAATTCTCTAGGGCTATCAGGACATTGAAAGCGTGATTTTGCTTAGCGAGCGGAAGCTGGTTCAACCAATTTTTTAGGATGGCTTTGAGGAAGGAGTACTTATCCAACTGGATTTCATTAATGAGCTTTAAGCTAGCAGGCTCCGGACTGATACTACCCTGACTCTCCATATCTATATTGCAAAAAGATATAAATGAAATAAAAATGTAATGACTATTTACAACAAGGACACTAAACTCATAATAAAGTTAGATCTGATGTTAATAATTTCATAGCTTTTTTCAAAGATTTCCATAGAAATTGTGCAGCCTTTCACTGACTAAAGGGCAATAAAAAAAAATGAGACACATATAATACTAGAAATAAAATATTTACAGAAAAACGAGCGTAATCAAATATATAAAAATACAATACGTTACATGCGCATGCAATGCAATAGGAGTCGATAATTAATAAATTATAGGAATTATGATAAATCCATGGTCAAAGAGTGCCCTTATATGTAAGTATATTTAAAATATGATTTAATAAAAATGAAGCTCGTGTATACTTATATATAAGGGTTAAAAAACTTTTTAATTGAAAATGAACGATGAACAGACCGTAGATTAAATCAAACTTTTCCTATAATTTTAAAAAAACTACCCTTATTTCAAAAAAATGATGCAAAGGGGGTAAGGTTTATGGGTCCCAGGCTCTGTAGTTTCAAGGCTTTCTAAAGAGAAGCTGGTGGGTGACATTAAAGCCTGAGTAAGCTCACTTATCACTATTAGGGAGGGGTAATGACCCCAATGACCTAAGGGTTATATAATGGCAGCCTATCCTAGGTTCCTAAGGTGGCCCAAGTCCAACCACATCTAAATACATGAATAATTAAAAAAAATTCCTCTTAATCCCCCTACCAGGCCTATTGGGCCAGGCTTTGTTCTTAGGTCTGCATCACTAAAAATACAATTAATACTACTATAATACAATACAAAAAGAAAACAATAATACAAAAGCCCATTAAAACTTTTTTAAATTTCACATGGCTAGCCCATGAAGCGTCCTTAGTGAAGTCACCAATTCTATCGAGCCCTATTTCGATTTCCATAATTTAACTTATATTAAGCTTAGTCCACTTAATATAAATTACTTAACATTAAACTAAGAAAATACTCTTCTTAAAAAATTTTAAAAATTAGAGTCGTCAACTAGTTTAACTGGTAAAAAATAAAATTAAGTTTTTTTACTAGGAAAATCTTAATTTGACCACTAGTCTATGAGTATTCTAAAAAAATTAAATTTTTAGAAAATTGAACCAAAAAAACTGAGTTCAGGGGCTCACCTAATAAAACTAAGTCAACATGTGAAAATTTTAAATAATTGATGGGCTTTTTTTTATATTTTCTAAAAATACTAAAAATAGATCTAAATAATTAAAAAATGACTAAGAATGATTTTTATTTTTTTATTACGAATTTATTAAAAAAAAGGAATTTTTTTTAATTTTTTAACGGTTGCCTAGAAAGTGCCAACGTACCTGTTAACCGTTATCAAACAGACCGTAGTTCTTTTTTCTATAAAATATATAGTGGATGGGTTATTTTTATTTCAAAAATCGAGTCAGGTTTACCTTTTTATTTTTACAATTTATTATTTAAAAAAAACCTTAAAAAAATCTAATTTTTCCTAAATTAAATAAAAAAAAAACTTAACTAACTAAATCCTTAAAAAACTCAATTTAGATTTTTATTTTTTTCAAAAAATAAAACTAAGTGCCAAAAATATATTTTTATTAAAAAAATGATTTTTCAAGAAAAGAAAACCTATTTTAACAAATTGAAAAATAAACAAAACAGAAAAAACCTGCACTTAAACACAAAATAAATTAATAACAATAATTAATAACCAATAAAGCAAATTAGTAAAATAAACAAAATAAAATAATAAAAAAATAAAAAAATCTAGAATATTACCTAGGGTTGGATTGTCAATGTTAGACAGTGATTTAGGTGTACATGGACAAGATAGTAGGTGAGCACGGGCGGTGACTCGGACGAGCCCCTAGGTGTGCAATTGGGCGAGAGCGGGTGAAAGCTGGGCAATCGTACAGGCAAGGCTAGGTGACAGTTGCATGCGAGACTAGGCTACAGCACAGGCGGGAGCACGGGTGATCACAGGGGGAGGGCTAAGCAATCACTAGGCGATAGCACGAGCAATGGTGGGCAATGATACTAGCGAGGCTTTAGGCAAGCCGTGGCAATGGCATGGGTGACATTCTAGGCAATAGTAGCATACACCAAGATAAGACTTTAGGCGAGTGGATATGTGTACTTAGCGCATACGACGGGCGAAAGAGGGTGTATACGAAGGCAAGGCTTGGGCGACGATACGGGCGACAACAAGGGCGTGCACTAGGTGACTGTAGGCGACAATAGGTGAGCATTAGGCAATGCTCAGGTAATTGTGGGCGATAGTAGGTAAGGCACGAGTAAAGCGTGGACGACGCGGGCGGTGGCTCGGGGTGAGGATTTGGGCACTGTAGGCAATAGTAAGGGCAAGTACGATAGGAATCTGGAAGATGGTGTTGTGCGGTAGCGGCATGGATCTAAGTGGTGATGCGTTATGGCAACACTAGGGTATTGGGGTGGCGTATGGTGCTTGTACAACGGTATGTGGGGGGCATGTATGGTGTTTTAGGTATGTGTGATTAAAAAGAAAACCTTCTCTCTGAATTCCTGACCAACGTGCTATTTATAACCTCCAACATCCAATCTTTCGATCTTGTTTTTTATTTAACCTAGATTCACCCTTGCTTCTAGAAACCCTAACTAGTTCAGGCTTTTCTTTTAAGGTTAGGCTTGATCCAATTTAGCCCAATTAATTTAATAAATCTTGATTTTGAGCCCTTAAATTGGTTTGGCCCAAAACTAATTGATTCATCCCATCTCAATAACTAATCCAACAACTCAACTTAATGCAACTCGACACAACTTGACTCTTGAATCAATTTCCTATGACCTAACTTGATTTTCTTTTTTCTATTTTTTATTTTTTATTAACTTACCTCAATTAACAAAATTAAAAAAAAAATTAGCAAAAATGAGGTGTCTATAATATATATTTATATACTTATATGTATAAATCTTAGGGTGGTAAGGTCGTCAGCACCATTTTGTTACCTACTAAAGAGTATTCAAGATAAACAAATCATGGTTGTTTCTTTTACCTACATAATATGTGTATGTGAGTATGAATGGTTTGGCATCTACATGTGCTTGCGTATCATTTATTGGGACTTATCTCACTTTTTATCATTTTTAAGCATAGTAATTGACGAGTATCTTATCTTTAAGGAGCTGTTTGTAGATGATATTCAAGAAGAGGAAGGGATTAAATACCTTTACTTTTATGATGATTAGGGATGAGATGTCATATGGATTGTTGGACTCTATATTATGATTTGGGGAGCTTTATTGAGTTTGGAAGTGATGACACCTTCCCTAATCTTGTGGACTTGAGTTACCTTATTGAGATTGTAGACTCCTTAACTTTCTTTTCATATTACTTATGGTTTAAGAGCTTGTAAACTCTTTGGATTGTTTTGTTGACTGGATTCTAGGTTTATGGTGATTCGAGTGGATGATATTTCCCATTCATTTTGAGAAACTTTCAAAGTATATGTGGTTAATGTTACAGGTTAATATTTGCGAGTTTAGGAGCCTTAGCATATTCTAGACTAATAAGAGTATGTGGTAGGTTGTAATGCCCATTAAGGTCCTAGGGCATTTGATAGGAATCATGCCTCTAAACCAATTGCTCGTAGCCTAGCTAGAGGACTTCAAGGACTCAAGCAGAGAATACTAGCTCAAAACCAATGCCAAGATAGGGATCTCAATGCCGAACTGATCTCCTGCCAACCTATCTATCAGATCCTCAAATGTATTAAGTCTACTCTTGCCCAATAACAATGCCTTACTCTAGAAGATAGCCCAAGACTATTTGAGTTGAGTTGCTAGACCAACCACATACATCTATTGCCAATATAGTTGACTACTCTATAGGATTGATTGACCCTCGACCATATCCAAATCAGGTCGGCCCCTATTGCAAGTGTTACTCTGCTTTTGCCTACCTTGTATCATATTTCTCCCATCCACCTACAACTGATACGTGTTTTCTAACCCAATATTCTAAAATGATTCTTTCTTTTCCAAACTGAATATTCTTTACCCCTTTTACTCCTTTTAGTATGTTTTATGTAACCTAATTGTAGAATACACTTTTGTCTTTTCATGCATATAAAGTAGCCTTAGTGGATGGGTATATAAAGTCTCACTTTCTTCTATGTAAGGAATCAACTAATCAATATACAGAATTACTCACTTAAGAAACCTTAGTGTTTTTGCTATCATTCAACTCTTATCTATTCCTTTTAGCAAGAAATAGTAGTAAGTGACCCTTTAATTGAGATTGGTATGTCATATCCGGTAGATTGTAGGCTAAGTAGGATCAAGTGGTATGTCATATCTATTCGATAGTTGCTCGGACTTTACTAACTTTTTCCCTTTTTTTTTTTTTTTTGGTTTGCTTCATTTTGGTGCTTCTCTGTATGTCCGACCCCGAAGACGCATCGGCGAGGGAGTGTGTGAAGTTTTAGTTTGCTTTACTGTTGGTGGCTATTATGTTCCCTTCATAGCTATTGCAGTGTGTTTGAGTGTAAGAGTAATTTCATTATTACTCTGTTTTTACTTTGTTTTTCATTACAAAAATAGAGCAAGTTGCTAATGTTCTGTTCGAGTGATTGTTGGGAAATGAAGTTGTTAATAAGTTATTAATCTATCAAAGAAGTATTACACCATGTCAGATTCAATTGTTTAGGGAGTTAATGGGGACTAGAGTAGTGGTGCTCAACTTGGTCGTGATCATAATGATAATAATACCCTAAGGTTAGTTGATGACAAACCTGATAGATTGACTAACCTTGTTGAGAGTTTAGTTACAGCAATACAGGTTAATAGACAACAACCTTATGGTGTATAACACCATAACCCACTAGAAAATTCCTATAAGAGATACTATGGCCAAAGCAGTTAAACTAATCATCCAGTTCAACCGCAATGAGCTGGAGGAGTAGTTGACTGAGTTGTTAGACGAAGACTGGAGTTGTAAGAGATTGAGGAAGATGATAAGGAGTTGGATTTTGAAGAATTTGAGGAGGAAGAAGAAGTCAACTATTACCAAGCATAAAGACGAGGACATCGAGTCCCCCGAGGGTTAGACAATGTCAAGGTTCAAATCCCGCCCTTTAGTGGAAGTAGAGATGCAAATGAATACTTTTAGTTGGAGGAGAAGGTCAAGAAAGTGTTTGAATGTTATGGGTATACAAATGCTGTGAACAAAAGATAGAAGACAAGGTGTTAGAACCTAAGATGAGATGAAAAGGTTGTTGAGAGGTGGATTTATACTAAAGACCTACCTATAAGATACGTTTGCAAAGTTGCAAGAGCTTCACTAAGGAAGCCAATCTGTTGATGATTATGTAAGAGAGTTCCAGATGCTTATGATTTAGGCCAATGTGGAAGAACCAGAGGCCCATACAGTATCAGGGTTCATTTCTAGGCTAATGTATGAGATTCACAAAATCGTGGAAGTATGGAGGTTTTATACCTTGGAAGAGGTGATAAAGATAGCATAGAAGGTCAAACAGTAGAGGAGAAGTGCTCCGAGTCGACCTAGGCCAACATTCTCTCGACCTCTAGTCCTATGCCAACCTATTCAAACCGAGTCGAGGAGGCCATATAAGGTCGAAGATAAGAATAACTGATCTAATGATAGTCAAGCAAGCCAGCAAGGTCAAACTAGTTAGACAGGTCAACTTGAGGTTAGGCAGACCCTGAGAATATATGAGAGAAGGCAGACCTCCAAACAGAAGATTGATGAGGTGAAATGCTTTAAATGCTTAAGCTTTAGATATATGGTTGCTGAGTGTCTAAATCGATGGGTTATGGTGCTCTGAGGAGATGTAGTAGATAGCAATGATGAAAGTAAGCCCAAGAAAGAATATGTTAGAAGACCTAAAGCTAAAGAGGAGAAGGAGACTTGTGTCTATGCTAACCAAGGAGAAGTGATGACCTTGGTCTTAAGGAAAGTACTGAGTTCCTTACCAAACTTTGAGGAAGACCAAAGGGAGAATCCATTCCATACTAAGTGTACCATCAAAGGTTGATTGTGCACTATTATTGTGGATAGGGGAAGTTGCACTAATGTCATTAAATAGTCTTTTATGTAGAGGTTGGGTCTACTAACCTCAAAGCATCCTGACCTTACAAACTGCATTAGCTTCATGATAAGGGTGCTTTGCATGTAGCTAAACAAGTAATCATACCATTTAGTGCTAGGAGTATGTATAGGGACGAAGTAGTGTGTGATGTCATCCCCATGGGAGCTTCATAGTTACTGCTTGGATGACCTTGGTTGTTCGACCGACATGTTACTCATGTTGGGTATAAGAACAACTATGCCTTTATTAAGATGTAAAGAAGATTGTGTTGTAACCCTTAATTCCATCCTAAGTAAATGAAACCTACAATCAGCTCACTTGAGCTAGTTAAAAGAATGCCTTAATGATGAGCCAAAGAGAGCTCCAAGCTGCTAAAAAGGGTGAAGAATCTATGTTCCTATTAATTAGAAGATTATTGGAAATGAAAGATTTAAAGGATATCCTTGATGAAATCCGAAGCTTACCAAATGAGTTTTCCAATTTGTTCCCTCAAGGACTACTTAGAGGATTGCCTCCAGTTCAAGGCATTGAACATTGTATTGACCTATAGCTAGGCACTACCCTACCAAACTGACCTGTATATAAAATGAACCCTAAGCAGGCTGTCGAGCTAAAAAGATAAATGGATAAACTCATAAAGTGAGGATATGTGAGGGGGAGCATGAGCTCTTGTACTGTACTAGCTCTGCTTGTCCTTAAGAAAGATGGTTCATGGCATATGTACATCGACAACTGAGCAATCAACCATATTACTATCAAGTACAAATGAGGTTCGATGACATGTTAGATGAGCTTTAGGGTGCCAAGATATTTTCGATGATTGATTTGCAAAGTAGCTACTACCAAATTCACATAAGGCCAGGCAATGAATGGAAGACTACCTTCAAGACTAGGCATGGACTTTACAAATGGTCAGTTATGCCATTCGAATTTACTAATGCACTAAGTACATTCATGAAGTTGATGAATCATGTAATGCACCCTCTAATTGGAAGATGTGTGCTCATGTACTTTGATGACTTATTAGTATACAGTGCTGACTTGAAAGGATATGTTCAATATCTCCACAAGTATTTGCCATTTTACGAACTAAGAAGTTGTATGGAAATGTCATGAAATGTATGTTCTACTAGAAAGAGGTGATCTTCCTAGGGTTTGTGGTGTAGGAGAAGAATTGCAGGAAGATGAGGAAAATATCCGAGCTATTCTTAAGTAGCCGATGCCAAAGAATGTCTTTGAGGTTTGAAGCTTTCATGGCCTAGCTTCTTTCTATAGGTGATTTATCAAAAACTTCAGTACCATAGCCGCCCCCTTGACCAAGCTGACAAAGAAGAATGAAAGGTTTAAGTAGAATAATCGAGCTAAGCAAAGCTTTAGGGAGATCAAGGAGAAGCTTACCTTAGCACCTGTCCTTTTACTACTAGATTTTAACAAACCTTTCAAATTGGAATGCAATGCATCGGGAGTAGGAATTGGCATTGTTTTGATGTAGGAGCGATGACCCGTCACCTACCATAGCGAGAAGCCTAATGGTCCTACCCTGAATTATTCTGGATACGAGAAAGTGTTATACTCTCTTTATTGAGCCCTTACTGTTTAGCAACACCATTTCCTACCACTAGAGTTTGTAATTTATATAGACCATGAGTCTTTGAAGCATCTAAGGAGTCAGAACAAACTTTCGAAAAGGTAAGCCAAGTGATTGGAGTTTATGAAAGGTTTCTTGTATGTCATTCGATATAAGAAAGGAAGCGCAAATGTGGTCCCCGAAGCTCTATCATAATGGCAAACCTTTATGACCACTTTGTAGACAAAATTATTAAGATTCTCACTCATTACTGAACAGTACGCTCATGATCTTCATTTCAGCCCCATCATTGAATAGTGTAGGGATGGGAATTGCTATCAAGGGATATTATCTTAAGGAAGGCTATCTATTTAAGGACCAAAGGCTATGTACACCAAACTGTTGCACATGTGAGCTATTGATTAGGGAAGCTCATAGCGGTGAATTATTAGGTCATTTTAGGGAGACCAAGACAGCCAATCTATTGAGGGAGAACTTTTATTAGCTAAGTTTAGCTAAGGATGTCCATAAGGTAGTTAGTAGTTGTAAAGTATGCAAGCGAGTTAAGGTGAAGAGAGAACCCCATGGACAATACATGTCACTACCAACACCAACCTTACCTTAGGCTAACCTCAGCATGGACTTTGTCCTAGGGTTGTGCTAGACATCTAGAGGCAAAGATTCTATCTTTGTTTTAGTAGACCGCTTAAGTAAGATGGCATACTTTATTCCATGCCATCAAACTAACGATGTTTTATATATTGTTGATTTGTTTTTGCAAGAGGTTGTTTGACTACATAAGGTACCAAAGACTATTGTCACAAGTCGGGACACAAAATTTTTAAGCTATTTTTGGAAGACTCTTTGGAGAACACTTAAAACTAAACTTGTATTTAACTTTAGTAGCAACCCTCAAACTAATGGCCAAACTAAAGTGGTAAATAGGATGCTAGGCAATCTACACAGAGCTGTCATAGTAAGGAACTTGTAGGATTAAGATCTGTACCTACCCGTTATGGATTTTACATGCAATCGAACTGTCCATAGCACTATTGGGAAGACCCCATTTGAAGTCGTCTATGGCCTTAACCTTACCATTCCCCTGTATATGATCAGGGCTCTAGCAATTGCTGAAGAGAGTCAATCCAAAGTTAATTGGGCCCATGAATTGCATGAATTACACTAGTTTATAACTAAGAAGATTGCTAAATTCAATTAGAGACAGCACGAAATTGGCAGCCAAGGCCACCAAGCTGTGTCCTTTCATCTAAGAAACTTGGTATGAATATATCTTAGCTGAGAATGATTCTCACACTTAAGACAGAACAAGCTATCTCCCCATGCCAATGGTTCATTCAAAATCCTAAAGAAGATTAACCGTAATGCTTACAAAATCGAGTTGCCTAATGACTATAGTGTTTCTTCCACCTTTAATGTGTCTAATATAATCCCTCACCAACCAGCAGAAGAAGAAGACCCCGCGTGCACCCTAGAAGAAGAAGTAGAAACCCCTATAGAATTGAAGGCAAATCTTTATGAACTTCAAGCAGATGATAGGAATCAGGCCCTTAGACCAATCAATCATAGCTAAGCTAGAGGACTCTAAGGACTCATGCAGAGAATACTAGTTCGAAACTAAACCCGAGATGGGGATCCTTATGCTGAATTAATCTCCTACCAACCTGTTGGTCAGATCCTTATTTGTATTAGATTTGCTCTTGCTAATAACGATGCCTTACTTTAGAAGATAGCCCAAGACTATTTGAGCTAAGCTGCCAAACCGACTACAAACATGATGAACTGACTACAGACATCTGACACTAATACAGCTGACTTCTCTATAGGACTGATTAACTTCCAACTTGATCCAAATTAGGTTGGCCCTTGACTACAAGTGTTCCTCTGCTTCCACCTACCTTGTATCATATTTCTCCCATCCAACTACAAGCGACATGTGTCCTCTAACATAATATTGTAGGATAATTTTTTCTTTTCAGTATTGAATATTCTTTGCCCTTTTTGCTGCCTTTACCCCTTTTAGTATGTTTTATGTAACCTAATTATATAATTCCCTTTTGTCTTTTCATACATGTAAAGTAAACTTAATGGATTGGTATATAAACCCCTCGCTTTCTTGTATGCAAGGAATCAACTAATCAATATACAGAATTACTTACTTAAGCAACCTTAGTGTTCTCGTTATCATTCAACTCTTATCTATTCCTTTTAGTAAGGAGTAGTGGCAAGTAACCCTTTAATTTAGACCGATATGTCATTTCCAGCAAATTGTAGGCTGAGTAGGATCGAGTGGTGCGTCATACCCATTCAGTAGCTACTCGGCCTTTGTTAACTTTTTCCCTGTTTGTTTTTAGTTTGCTTCGTTATGGTGCTTCTCTATGTATCCAACCTCGAAAACGCATCAGCATTACATATTTTTTTTAAAATCAACAATCTAACTTGTCGTCATATTATTTGTTAACATGCCATTTAAATAACTAAGCATGCAATAACTAAATGTCACACAAAAACACATTATCTAAGTGAAAATATGACAACATAAGATCAAAACACATTTTCCATTTTTGTGCATTTTATTTTCTTTAATTGCTTTTTTAATTTAATAATCAAACAACATTTAAAGGAAGAAAAACCTACTTTGTGGACTAATTAGACTTAAGCCGGTTCAATGGCGATTCAATTGGCTCTCGAGGTAGTGCTAATGATTTTGAGCTCCTAAGATGTTGAACTTCAAAACCTCATACTCAATTTCTAAAAAATCTAAGTCAATCTTCCTCAATTTCTCGAGAAACTTCATCTAGGTGACAAACAAACCCTAGACAACACCTTCCTAACTCTGAACTCAAATTCACCATATTTAACATGAAACTAAGAGTAATAAAAACTTGGGAGTTACTATAAGATGAAAGTAGAATGTTCTAATAATTTATCTTAGATCAATTTTCTCTATATTAAGAGAAATCAGAGAGTATATTTTGCGCTTATGGAGCCTAAAGTAAGAAAGTGGCAATTACATTCAATTTAAGAGCTTGCAATGCTTAAAGATTGATTAAATGTGTGTAGGAGGCCTTTGTTCATAGTTTTAGGTTAGGAGTGCAACCTAAGAAACTTCCTTATATAAGAACGATTGAATTTATGGTAGATTAAGCAAGTTTGGGTATACATCTCAGCCTTATTCATTTTTTTCCAAAATTCAACTTATTATCATATACATTAAGGAAAATCTAAGGCTCTCATTACTCATGGAGGATTCCACTCTTGTTTAGTCATAAGGTTGTACATTGTAAGAAAAATCCTAATTTTACTAGATTTTCCCAAGTGTGATATATGTGCATTTATTAGCTACCCAAATTTACTTTTCAATTTTTTTTTCTATTTTCTAAATTTTTCTATTTTATTGTATTTTCTAAATTCTTCATTTTTTTGTATTTTCTAAATTTTTGGCCTTTTTCTACAAAATGGGGTTCTTAAGCTAAAATGAAAAGGAAGCGAGCGAAAATGGGGTGTTTATAGTTGACCCTCTTTGTGGTGAACTTTGGTTAAAACTTTATCACAAAGACAAAAGAGACATCATTTTTTCCCTTAGAGGAAGTAATTTTAAAAATAAAAATTCTTGATGGTATCTTTTAAGAGGTAGAACGAGCTAACTATAGATTAGGTTCCTTTTGCAAACTATTTGTTGAGAGAGGTAGAAAGCTCTCCTTATAGTCCATGTAGATATTCTTTCCCAAAAGGCTATTTGGTGATAGGGCTCCTATACGATCTATCTTAATGAGACCTTTCAACGAGATATCCTAACATAAAGAAGCGATAACACTAAGGATATCTAGGGATTGGAAAGAGCTCATTATGCTCAATCTCAGTAAGACCCTTTGATAAGATATCCTTTCTTAAGGAAATGATAACACTATGGTTACTAAAGGGGTGGAAAATGCTGTTTACGGTTTATCTAAGTGAGACCTTTTGACTAGATATCCCTTAAGGAAATGATAGTACTAAGGTATCTAAGGAGTGGAAAGAGCTCCTTACGATCTATCTTAACAAGACCATTTGACAAGATATTCTTTCCTAAAGAGTTGATAGCCCTAAGGTTATTTGAGGATAGAACTCTTATGCGATTTATCTAAACAAGACCTTTTGATGAGATATCTTATTCTAAATAAACAATAACTCTAAGGTTATTAAAGGGGTTAGTGACTTCGTTATCTAAAAGGATTCTTTCATATTCAAAGCTTTAAGTGAGGGCCATATGTGATTTCATGAATAGTCTACAAGTAGAAGATTCATGTCTAGAGACTTATAGTTACCCTTTGTTATGAGAAGAATATTTGGCAAATTAGGGGATGATTAGCATCACTTTGGTTCAGAGATGTGCATTTGTAGCTTAATTGGTTTTCTCTTCTTATTTGGCCAAAAGTGTATCTCAACGTCAATTCCACTCCATCAGTCTAGAGTAGATTCTAAAATAGTGTAGGATTCCTTTTTCAAGAAAGGTAAGATCAAAGCATAGTATATAAAGAGCTTTGGTAGTTCGTTAGTGTTCATGATTTCTTATACTAAGTCATTTTGAGCTTTTTGAGCTAGGATATGGGATATAGCATGGAACTGAAATTGAGGAGAACTTATCAATGAGGTAAGCGATGATCAATGACTAATCTAACATTGGTGACTATTGGCATATCTACTTTACCTATAGAGAATGAAAATCAAATCATAAGGTAGCTAGAATTGAAGGAAAAAATCATATGTTATTCCATTAATATTCATGGATAATACATCTTGACCATATTAGTATTTACAAGATCCCTCAAATCTAGGCCATCCATTCAGGACAATATTAATGCTCCTTCTGACAATACTTTCTTTACCATATAAGGACCCTCATAACTTGAGGCAAACTTTCCCTTAGGATCTTGCACATTTAAAAGAACCTTCTTTAGCACCATGTTTCCCCCTTTATAAGTATCTAGGTCAAACCTTCTTATTGAAGGCCAACATCATCCTCTGTTGATACACTTCCCATAGCATAATGCGGTTAACATCTTCTCATTTACCATATTCAACTACTCAATATTCTTCTTTACCCATTCAACTTCATCTAACTTAGTTTCGACTAACACCTAGAGGGATGGTATCTGTACCACAAAACTAGCAAAATTACTCTATTTCTATACATTAGGGAATGAGGAGTAACTCCAATCAATGTTTTAATGGAAGTTCTAAAGGTAATATTTTATGCCAATCTTTATAGGTTACGATCATCTTCTCAATGATTCTCTTGAGGTTCTTATTAGCAACTTCTACTTCCCCATTCATTTTGTGGTGTATACAGTGTAGAGATCCTATGAGAGATCCTAAACTATTGGCATAATTTTATCATCAATTTATGATTGAGGTTCATGCCACTATCCATGATGATTGACTCTAGCACTCCATACTTGGCAATTATATCTCATTTCAAGTACTTGATTATCACTCTCTTTGGAACATTCACATAAGAAGAGGCTTCAATCCATTTTGTGAAGTAAATAGTTTTAACCTATTTTGTGAAGTAATTGAAGGCAACAAGGCTAAACTATGCCCATTTGATGCTTTTGAGTTGATTGGAACAATAACAACTATTACTTACATAGAAAATGACCATGGTGACAACAAGGCATATAGTTCTTGAGGATAAGCGTTTACCCAATTGGAATATATTTGGAAAAAATGGTAATGCCTCATATGTGTAATGTAGTTAGACTCGATAGTCATCCAATAATAGCCCATTCGCATAACTTTCTAGGCTAGCTTATGTCTATTTACATAGAGAACATGTGCCACTTCATGTACTTCATTAGAGTGTCTACTTCTTCCTTATCTACACATCTTGATAATGTGGTATTGAATGATCACCAATATAGTGTAAGGCCACTAAGAAAAAAGTGACTTCCTAACCTTCTCAATGTTTTCAAATCGTTCTTATTCGTCCTTTCTGGATACTAAAAACCTCATATCATGAAACCAAGGCTTCTTACCTTAGGTTACTTTAGCCACCAAACAAGTAGCTAGTTCATCTTTTGCTATGATCTTTGACAGCTAAACTTTCATCTTTCCTAAAACTTAAACCAAGGATGCCAATGTAGCAAGGGCATCCATGAATTTTCTTTACGTTCTCAATATATATGTAAAGGAGATACTTTCAAACTTCTCCATCAGTTTAGTAAGGTGTTGATGGTAAGGCATAAGTTTAAGATCTCTCATCTTGTATCCTTCTATAGTTTGGAGAACGACTAAGGCTTGATCTCGATATACCTCCAACTCATGGACTCCCATACTCATGGTTGTTTTGAGGCTTGAGATGTATGCCTTATATTCTATAATATTATTGGTGTAAGAGAATGTGCGCATTGCCGCTATAGGAAACTAGCTACCTTCAAGGGATACTAATATTACCTTTATGCCGTATCCAAAGACATTAGCAGTCCTACCAGGGTACATCTTCCATTCAAAGTTTTCTATTTCATCATCTACCACTAGGACATTCTCATTAAGGAACTAAGCCTCCCCCCGGACTACTTCATCTATTGGGTATTCTACTAACTGATCAGCTAAGGCTTGCTCTTTAATCAAATTATAGCTCGTGTATGTTATATCAAACTTAGAAAACATCATTTACTATATGAAAATCCTTCTAATTAGAGTTGGTTTCTTAGTTAAGTACTTGAGATTGTCTTCTCAACAGCTCTATTGCGCAACATAAGGTATATTGTCTAAGTTGATGCATTACCCACACTAAAGTACAAGTTCTTTCTAATTCTAAATTCTTCTACTCTCCCTTAATGAACTTCTTACTTGTGTAGTAAATAGCTCTATCCCTTTCCTCTTCATCCTTCTAACCTAACATACATCCTATGGATTCTTGGAGGATGGTAAGATATAGGATCAAAGGCCATCTTGGCTTTGGAGCTACTAGAATAGGAGGATTCATAAGGTAACCCTTGATTTCATTAAAGGCCTCTTCGTATTTATCATCCCAATTTATGTCAACATTCTTTCCCAATAACCTAAATAGAGGACAACATTTATCTATGAGTTGTGATTTGAACTAAGTGACATAGTTCAATTGCCCTAGTAAACCTTTGACTTCCTTAAGTATACATAGAGAAGGCATATCTCAGCTTGCCTTCAAATTGCTTAGATCAACTTCAATGCCCCTCTAACTAATTATGAAACCTAACAATTTTCTTGATGTGATTCCAAACATACCTTTTGTTAGGTTAAGTTTCCATTAAAACCTATACAATCATCCAAACATTTTACTCAAAACACCGATATGACCCTTATTTTCTTGAGATTTGGTGATCATATGATCGACATATGCTTTTACTTCTTTATGCATCACATCATACAACAAAGTAATCATCGCCCTCTAATATGTTGCCTTGGCGTTCTTAAGATGGATGGGCATGACCTTGTAGCAAAAGGTACCCTATGTCATGATAAAAGTGGTCTTAATTTTGTCTTCTTCAACCATTTTAATATGATTATATCTTAAGAAAACCATCTATAACGGAGAATAAATAGTTTCCATTAGTGTTGTCAATCAAGACATCTATGTGAGGCAATAGGAAATTATACTTGAGAGTAGCTTAGTTTAAGTCCTTGAAATCTATGCATACTTACACCTTCCCATTTTTCTTCAAAATCGACACTATGTTTGCTACCACTCTGAGTAGTCTAACGCCTCAATAAATCCTACTTTCAACAACTTCCTAACCTCCTCCTTTATTTTTAACAAGATATCCAGCCAAAATCGCCTAAGTTTCTACTTTTTGGGCCTAACGTCATCCATAGTAGGTAATTTATGAATCACAATTCATGGGTCTAATCTTGGCATGTCTTCATAATACCATGCAAACATGTCAAAATATTCAACTAATAATTTAACCATTTCAACTCTTTGTTCAAGTGATAAATTGTACCCAATCCTTAAGTTTTTGTGGCTATCTTATGAGCCCAAATTAATTGTTTCCATTCATCATAGTACATATGACCTTAATAATTCTTTTGCTAAATTTCCTAGATTTCCTTGTGATCATCGACATTACCTTGATGACTAACCTAGTGAAGTCAAAGATGATATCGGTATTTTCATTTTCTATAGGTGTAAGATATCCTTATCTTTCATCAAGAATATTAGATTTAAAATGTAGGCAATAAAAAGGTAAGTAAGTAGAAGAAAGCACATTTACTGAAAAGAAATGCCATTTTATTGATGATATAAAAAGAATATTTGGAAGGACAATTAGTTTATTGGTAGAATCATGAACAAAAGAGAACTTAATCAAAACTCAAAAAATACTATGGCATAATGCAATCCTTACTCTAAAGTAGTCCTATTACTAATTAGGGGCAAAGTAAACAAATTTCAAAGTAAATGGGATCTATGAGATTTTGGTGTCAGTTCCTTAGGCTTGTCCTTCCTTTCTACTATTACTACTAATGCTGGTTTAATGAAACTTTCCTTGAATAGTGGAAAAGTCATAAGGGTATTGCACAATCGATTACCCCTCTTCCCTCTAGTAAAGTATGTTTGGGATACCTCTTCCATAGTAGGGGTATATCTTAGGCCAAATGTCCCAATTTACCCCTTCTTGAATGCCAGGCCTTTGGTTCCCGCTTCTTAGCCATTGGCCATATACATTTGGTGAAAGCTCTAGACACCAAAATCTTCTAGCCCTTCCTACCTTATGTATGGCATTATCTTCTCCTTGTAAATGTCATAATCATGTTATTGGCCATTAGCAATAAACTTGACTTTTTGCACTAGCTACATAGATTTAGGGTCTCCCTAATAACATATTGAAAAAGGACTTAACACTACAACAACACGGGCCTTTTATAGCAGAATAGTTGAGGTGGTTTTATTTTTGCCTCCACTAAAATAGAAGGCCTCTTTTATGGTTGTCCTTAAAGGCAAAAGTTAAAACTACTAGAAAAGAGGTGGGAATTTTTTCTAGATTTTCAATGTATTAGACTTAGTGAGGGAAAATTTTGTATCTAAAAATTTATTAGAGCCAAATCAATATACTCAGTCCCCTTCTCTTTTTAGTTTTACAACTAACTCTCTAACCCTCCCATTTCTCTCTCCTTTCACAACAATCATCATTCCTAATCTTAAAATTGATAATTTATCTTTAACTCACAACATTAATTTCACCCACATCAACCTTTCTCTTCTTAAATCATTTGGGTTCTACATTTTTACTTTTAAGGTTTTCAATTTCAACTATTAAGGTTTCTTTTCATCATCAACTAAATGGGAAAAAACCAATTTTCAATACCAAAAGAAACTGCAAATCAAATGAAAGCTAAAGACCACTAAAAGCTTCAATGGTATTATGGAATATGCTAGAAGCACTGCCTTGTGGAGAGAATTGAATTAAAGGCCATTTCATAAGTGAATCCCTCCAACAAATGCATGTGGGCTCCTTCATCGCAAGAAGGAATGATGCTTCATCAAAAAGCCTTGCCTCCTAAATATGAAAGTAAAAAATGAAAAACATAAATCTCTCTCTTGAAATATCTAATTTTTTACTCTAACTCATTTTAGTCATTAGGATTTCCCTCTAATGCCTAATCTTTCTTTTAGGCATTGTTTGATGGCAATCTCTTTCTGTAAATATCATGTATAAAAACATGTTGATCAATTATAAAAAATTATAGGATGTTGTGATTTAGAGGTTGAAACTATAGGAAGTAACAAAAATAGTTATGGATCTTTTTTTTAATTTATTACTTAACTGAAGTTAAAATTATTTTGAATTTCATGTTAAAGTTATGAACTTAGTATTTATGTTACTGCTTTAGAGTGAAATACCAATCTAGTTTTGTTTTTCTAAGATCTAAGTTCTTACACTATTAAAGTTGTAATCTTTACATGTAATCTAGATCATTGATTTTATTTATTTATTATTATTTTTTTTTTTTTGGCTTATTGTTGTTTGACTTGAAGATGATTGTAATTAGCCACTTATATGGTTATTCTATTTCTACATCTATGTATATTGGTACTCTTTTGAGGAACTTGTTTGATTTTCAATTCCCTTCAAATATACTACCCAAAATAATTTTATAAGATGTTTTGGAAATCCTTTTTCCTCTTTCTTCTTTTATTCCCTTGCTTAACTTTTGCTCACTATCCTTTGTATGGTCACTTCTTGTAGATTTGGGAATGTCTAATTATACTAACTTCATATAGAACAAAATGGTATTATCAAAGTTAGTTGGATCACAAAGTGGGTACTTGTTGTTAAGTTGACTCATATCTTATTTTCTCGAAATTTATTTGACATTTCAAATGTCTTTTGTGTAGAGTAAAGGTCAAGACTATAGTAAAGCCATTAAATTATTTTAGAGAATTAGAAAACCTAAGAGGCGATTTGTAGGAATTAGGCCTTGAGACTATGAAAGACCCTATAAACTCTTTAAGATAAATCAATCTTCATAGATACACCTCCATTGCCTTTCTCTTCATCGGTGATACTTTAGGAATATTAAATACTCTTCATTCTTCCTCCTCTAAATTGATGCTAAATGATGACATTATATTCATTGACTCCCCAAATTTTCTATTTTGATTGAATAGTAAGAAATTTTGGGAATTAATGAATTGGGCTTTAGTTTAGTTCAGTGTATGTAAGAATAAGCTACTTGATGCAAATTAACCATAGTTTTAGGGATTTTGTAATATGTGCTTTGTTAATTTTGGGATTTGGTGACCTAGATTTTAATTGATTTTGATATATGTAAGAGTAATTCTTTTTTTTTTTTATGTAATCTATGGTTTTTCTTTGGTGGGATTTTATAGTGTGTGTTATATCCCTTAGGAACTTATGTTTGTTATACTATAGTCTTTGATTTGATGGGATATATAATGTTATGATCAACGGGATTTGCTCTTGGAAACTAAGTATTAGACCTTTATTTGGTTATGTTCCTTCACTTGTATGCCTTTCCTAATAAGTTCCTCATATGTACATGATTGTCATAAGGTGCTTTTTTAGTCAAATTTCAAGATCTTTGAAAATTTTGTCAATTAGTTTTTTAGTTTATAGGACAAAGGTCTAAATATACAATTTTGAGTTTACAAAATGAAGTTACAATTTGTTTTTTAATTCCTTTTAGCATTGCAAATTCATGAGAAAATTACAAAACACTTAAATTTATTAGATATCTTAGTAATTAGACTAATTGCTTCTTTTGTGAAATTTTGCAATATGGCTAAAACCTATTGAGTTGGACCGTTTTATATTATTGAACTGTATTGCTTCATTGAAGGTCTTATATTATAGGTGAATTTTCTCATTTTTCAAACAACTAGATTTTGTTAGTATAAAGAAGGCATCTTACAGGCTGGAAGACCTACGAGTGAGAAGGGCATGATATCTTAAAGTTCCTTAAGTACTTGCTAAACTTCCTGAAAAGAAGACATTTTGGTATTGGATCTACTCTTTTGTTATCATAAAGATGAATTATAATCTATTCATCTTCTTTATTTTTAAGAGAGCCCTCTATCCAAACCATGGCATAAGTTTTATTATATTTTAATTTACTTTGTTTCTCATTTTATAAGTTTACTAATTTAATTTTCAATAATAGGTTAGGATTAATGAAAATGGCCTAAGCGTGTCTCCTTCTATTGATCTTTCCTCTCATTCATGCCATCAACCTATTCCATCTACTCATACAATTTAGGAGATTCTTTATGTATTATATGTATCATGACTTATACTTTATGCTTATTAGAAATTTAATCTTTTTTGTTTTAATGTGAAGTCTATTAACAATTCAAAGATTCTTTACAAATTATATGGACATCAATGTAATGATATATCTTTTTGGATAAATGTCCCTTTTATCTTTTATTTTCATTTTCTTATTAGTTTCATATCAAATTATAAAGTGAACAATGGTGTAAAAACTAAACTTGACATATAAATCACCTATTATATTAACTGTTCAAATGTTGGCGCCAAATCCATTTTAGTGGTTGAATCCATTTCTTGGTTTGCACACTAATTATTATTAAAAAAGTTGATAAAATTTCATATCAAATGTTGCGCCAATTGTAAATTCTTATACATTAAATGCTTCTTAAATATCTTTTGTTGTATACTAGTGGTTTGAACTATCAGTAAAAAATTTTCAAAACCACCACTATGGTAAATGGGCTATCCAAAGGACATTAAAACTATCTTTATTTCACAGAGATAGTAGCACTTATGGCACTTGTACGGCAGTTCCTCAAATTTCCTCTAAGTGTTGTAGAGGTGGTTATAACCACCACTAAAATTAAAAAAAAAAAAATGCTACCAAAGGACAAATTTCTTGTAGTGTAGGGATGTCTAGCACCTAAAATGGTATAACGATTACTATAGGCCCAATCACCACTTAGATCTACCTCCCTTACAATCTTTCTCTTAGAACCATTAAAAGCCCTACAACTATAGAATTAGACTAATTTTAGTTGTCTCAATCTTAAGTTGGTGTAAAGTGTCTAGTGGATAAACATTCAATGAGGATCCATTATTAATAAGGACCTGAGCCATGATTTTATGCTTACATCTCACAACTATAAAGTAAGTGCATGGTGTACTGATTCCCTTCCTCTCATAACTCTTTGGGTTAAAAATCTATCTGGTCCATAATAAGGATAGAACAAGCTATATGCCTAAGTTTATCTATTGAAACCTCTTAAGAGTCTTAGACTTCCTTGAGGATCTTAAAGAGACCCTCTCTGTTTTGGCTTGATGATAAAAGAAGTCCCATAAGGGATATTTGGGCTAGAACTTTAGTTAGTTGATCTACAACCCTGTACTCTGGCCTTAATCATCTTATTGAAAGAATTTAATTCAGACTCCCCATCCTTTTTTCCCTATACTTGTAGATTCTATATTGCTTCTTTACCAAGGTTGTAAATTTTACCAATCTTAGTAATCTCATCAACTAACATTGTGATAATGTTTGACTGGTTGAGAGTTTGGTAGGTAAAAGGTGATGCCTTATAATTTTCTGGGGCAATTGTGACATTGAATACATACTTCCTAGCTTTACCAAATGCTTGCTATCCTTCGAGCTACTTATTGTATTGGATTGTGACTAACTTTGGGCTTAACCTAATCATGCTTATCATGTGGCTTGCATTATGTTCCTCTTCAAACTCAGCCCCCCATCCTGTTGGTGCTGCCTTAGTTTATGTAGTAGGTATAACCTACATATCTACTAGGTATTCAAAAGTCACCCCGACTCTAACTTAGTGAAGCTATCATAGGATCACCTTAATCTGTTTGTAAGTGAGGTTTCGAGGCTGCTTCATCATCGTCATCTCTTAAATTTCTTCTTTTCTGACAATAAGTTCTATGCTAGAGATTCATCCCTTGTAAATGACCCTTTTCCCTAAAGAGCTAAGCTACTTGCTTAATAGGTATGGGCAACTCATCTAGATAATTTCAAGCTTGGTTTCTCCACACTAATCATGTTGATTATTAGAGCATGATTTAAGAGCGGGTTATTGTTGACATTAAGGTTCTCCACAATGTCCAATTGTACCATCCCAGCATAAATCGGGTCTTAGATATTATTTTCAAGCCTCCAACACTTAACAGTAGAATGGCCTACTTGCCTAAGGTGATAATCGCATCTGGCATCAAGATCGAAGTTTTTAGTTCCATATCTTTCATTAGGTAGTTCAAAGTTGATAAGGCGATCAACTCTAAGGCAGGTTAGAACTTCGCTAAGGGGAAAAAGTATGTTGGTAAATTTTCTAGAGGGAGGTCAGCTTAGTTAGGCATATAATAGTTGGTATTACTAAGCTGAGGTTATGGGAGTGGTGTTGGGCTCTAGGATTACTTATGTTTTCTTTACTAGATTACTCGTATATTTTACTTTGTATTTACTGGATTGCTACTAGGGCATCCTTTACTTTATTTTATTTACATAATTGCCTCTATGTATAAATAGCTCATGTTGTAGGGTTTTAGAGATAACACACTGATGACATGAATGAAAATGCCTTTTATTTTTGTATGAAAGCTCTCTAATCCCACTCTTATCAATTCCTCTAGTAAGGATTGTGGCGAGCAACCTTAATTAATACTTTGTGTGTAATATCAAAGTAGAGATTAGGTCATATAGTGTTCATTTAGTATGTCATATCCTCATGGACAGCTCACAAATTTGCTAAACCTGATGCCATCTTTCTTTCTTCAATATCTCTAAGGACTTACTCGATTTTCTACAATAAGACCTAGTGATAACAAAGCTCCTAGGCACATCATATACTCTAGTATCAGAGCAGAGGCATGATTACAGGAGGCATAATTTCTAGGATTTTTGTTATCCATATTCAAATAATTAATCTCTCTCTCTCTCTCTCTCTATATATATATATATATATATATATTTAATATTTGGTAATCGGAGATGCTTGCACCTAGAGCTTTTAAGTTTCTTAAACCGTAATATTGTTGAGCATTTTTCATAAGAGATTTCGAGGGACCCAAAAGAGGAATTGTTAGGATCAAATTGTTGTGAGTAGTGGCTCCTTCTACAACGATAATTATTCAAGTGCATGTGAACAACTAGTAAAGTGTGTAGATCATGCATGATAATAGAGTGGCTCAACTGCAACAAGTGGAGTGACCTAGTGCAAATGTGAGTTAAGTGTGAAATTAATTGTTGTCCGTATTAGTACTGTATCGATGCTGTATCGAAGGAGAAGAAAGTCGAGTGAGTAATGAATGTAACTATAGTTTAGTAGTAAGGTTATTGCATTGTAATTTATGTAGTAGGTTATGAGTAAAGGTGGCTATGTATTATGGTAGCTATCAGCTATTGGGGTTATGTTAATGGGTGTTCTTTTAGTGTTGTGCAAGTTAGTCATGGGTTTGCTAGTGGTGGTTGTTGGAGTTAATTGTGTTTGCTAGTAGTTTGTAGTTGTGGTACTGAATTGGTTTAGAGCTACAACTTCGCATAGTGCATGTGCATGGATGAATTGAACATAGGGCAATGGTATCATGGCAGCGCTACTATGTTTTTCAATGAGAACTACTAAAGTTTGTGGTTGTAGTTGACAAAGTGAAGTGGTCGAAATAGTGTAAATAAGTGCTAGTGTCAAGCGTAAATCTATAGTTGTGTTTGCAGTATCTATACTATATTCCTTTTCGCAATTGCCGAGCTAGGAAATTAAGTTCTAAGTTGTGAAAATTGTATGTTTGTTTGGAACTATAAAGAAGTGCAGTTCACATTGCTATTGTCAAGTGTGTGTATATGTATGATTTGGGGTGTGCTAAGTGAATTTATTCAGTGAGTATGTAGCAGTAGCGGGAAGGTAAGTGTTGTTGTTGAAGGGTGGTGAAGTAGTATTCTGTAATAAGTGTTGATAGCTGCCATGTCTTGTAACAATGGTGGTGTGAGTTCATATTACCCCAGTTGTGCATTCATAAGTTAGGAGCAAGGCTTACTCAAATTGAAGAAGAAAGTGTGTTGTGTAGTCTATTGTGTACTATTACAGTAATTGCAATTGTGTCACAATTGTCATGGATTGTGTATAGGGGACTATAGTAGTGAGACTTATTAATTGTATGTGGCTCGTGTTCTAATTGGTGCTAAACTGAATTGTGCCATGTACTCATTTTTCAAGTTGTTGTTCTTAGTAGCTAATTCCTTAGTAGTACCGAGCTATCTTAGATCCAAATGTTGATAGTGCTATCCACTTTAGCACAATTGACAAGCAAATATGAGTGAACTACTAAGCTGCTATAATTCCTAAGTTGCTGAACTAGTTTCAGTTGTGAAGTTATTTGGTTGTTGAGCTATCTTGACCCCAAAAGTACAACATGTTAATGTGCTAGTGATCAAACTTTTGAGCTACTCTATACATAACTAACTGAACCGCTCTGACGTGTATAAACTAAGTGCTGAAGAGAAGCTATTGAATTGTTGTGTCTAAAGTATGAGCCAAGTATTGTTTAACTAAGACAAGTTATCAAGCTACTATACCGTTAAAATTACCAATCTTAATTACAAGTATATAGTATGTGAAAGTGCTGAGGAGAGAGAGCTAAATTGCTTCCAAATTACAAATTGTGTACATGCTTATCCGAGCTAAATTTTGGATGAGAACTAGTTAGTTAATAAATACCCTTAACTGTTTTATAAGTTCGTAAGCAAGATAGTGTTTAGAGTTGACCAATAGATGTAATGTTTGAGCCATTTAAAATTACTAGCTTGCTGAATGTTTAAAACTTAAATACCAAGCTACCTAATTACTCCATCCAAGCTATTGAATCCTGAGTACCGAATTCTAACTATACAAGTTAATCACCGAGTTGTAGAAGTGAGCATTCGAAGAACTATTGTTATCTTGATTGCTATTGAGTATGTGTACCAATATTGTATTGTTATGCGAGAAGTCAAGTTGATCTAAGGATAAGACTATCCAATTTTAGAACTGTTGCTAATTTAATTTGTTTCCAAGCAAAGTTTAAGGATCTAAATCATCGAGCTAGCACGATAGTGAAATCTACCTGGCTGCTACATTTTGAAGCGCTGAGCTAACTTAGATTTTGTTGTGTTACATAATTAGTCAACGTTGATAGGAATCAAGCTATAAGACCCCTGACCCACAATCGAGCCTGAGGATTAGAGGGGCTAGCACGACGAATCTTTATGTTTCAACGAACCCCTGCTGAAGCCAAATACTTACTTGTCGAGTCACCTCTAATGCAGTGCCGTATGACTGCCCTTTATTATATGGCATGCCTAGTTGACGATTACTCTCTATTGCCGAGCCGCTTAATCATTTAGCATTATCCTTGCTAAGAAACTAAGAGAGAGAATCCGGACTAATTAAGTCATCCTTACTTGGACAAGCCCATATGTCCGTACTTTTTGTTTGCATCTCCTAATGACCTCGCCTATGCCCCATCACCACATGACAGTATCACTTGTAAAATCTGTAGCTAGGATGATTATTTTCCTTATATAATCATTTTTGCCTCTTTGTAACATGTACATTGCCCCATTAGGAAATGTCCTTTTTGTCTTTTCACTTTTGGGCAAGTTGACCTAGTTTGCGGGTATAAATACCCTTGTACTTGTAGTTGTAAAGAGATTAGATTATCTTCAACATACACTTTGAGTACTTTCTTCCCTATGTAAACACTGTTGTTTACTATCGGCATCACTCTTATCCTTTCCCTTAAGCAAGGTTAGGTGGTGAATAACCTCATTAGACCAATTTGTGCATCATATCAAATTGTGTTGTGAGTCCTCGAAAGTTCCATTAGTGCGTCATATCCTCTGGAGTTGTTCGTGGGTTTTTGCTTACTATTCCATTTGTCTTTGTCACTCTTTTTATACCTTTCCCCATTTACCCTTTTTTGAGTTTTCTACAAGCTTGGACCTACCCACCAACTGGCCTTATCTATTCTTAGTCGTGGTTCATATCATCTTGGTATTAAAGTAGAGGTTTTGTGTTAACTAAAGTTAGTTCTTCTTAAATTTCTGTTGTGCTCTGTTTTGCTTATGTGAAATAGAGTCAGTGATTGAGTTCATTTAATTGCTGTGTTATTAGCTGTTCACTTTCTGAAGTGTTTGTTTAAATTCTAAATCTATGAAGAAAAATGACAAACCCAAATATGAATGTTAGTATTGGTGATGATAGTGGAGTTGTCTTCCATGGGCGTTAGTCTTAGAAAACTCCTAAAAGTACCGATGAGAGGCTCAATGAGGTAGCTAACCTGCTGGTAGATCTGACCTGAGTTGTTTATGCATTGCCTTGCCGACCCACTAAGGCTGCGTAAAACATTCCATAAGCTGCTCAACCTGTTAGAGGTTAAAACCTAACTCGACCATTTCGAGGTAGAGGAGTTGGCAAATGAGTAAGGCGAAGGATAGACATGAGGGAGCTTGAAGAGGAGCGTATACGAGTCCCCAGAGCATCCAACCATGTGATGCTTCGAATTCGAAGTTTCAATGGATTTGGGAATACTGACGAGTATCTGGATTAGGAAGAGAAGGTAGAGCATATGTTTTATTATTACCAGTATGAGGATTACGAGAAAGTGAGGACTACTACTATTGAATTTTCTGGATATGCTACCATGTAATGGAAGAATTTTCAGGCCATGAGAAGGACAGAGGGGCACCGAGAGGTTAATACTTGGCCCGAGATGAATAGAGTACTCAAAAACAAATTCATGCTAGAAACATATCTCTAAGATACTTTCACTCGGCTTCAAGAGTTGAGATAAGTAAGCCGAACTGTTGATGAACATGTTTAGGAATTCCAAATGCTTATGATACGATGCAAAGTAGAGGAACCACCAGCCCGAACAGTCTCAAGATTTGTTAGTAGGTTAAGAGGAGACATTCGAGATATTGTGGAGCTCTAACGATTGGACACAATAGATGAAGCTGTTAAAATTGCCCAACGAGTGGAGAGGCAAAGAAGGAGCCGAGTAACAAATAGAATGTCGACTAGACAACTAGGATAGGCAAGTCACTAAGCTTAGTTTAGTATTGAACCAAGCAGAAGAGTTGATGTCAGAGCCGAGCAGAAAAGCCAACCTAAAGATATAGTGCTAACCCAAACACATGAAAAGGGCAAGGGTCTAGTAGGAAGACCAGCTAGATCAAGTGCTTTAAGTGTCAAGGGTTCGAACATATGGCTACTCAGTGCCTAAACCGAAGGATGATGGTCATTAAGGGAGACATCTTGAAGTTAAACGTAGAGAGTACGGATGAGGAACCTAAAGAGGAGGAGGTTTCTACCAAGAAGGAGAATGCCGAGAAAGAGTTGATTGAGGAAGACATGTATGCCAAGGACTTGGACCAGCTACTCATGGTTATCTGACACACTATGAGCATAGAACCCACATGAGAGGAAGAGTAGAGATAGAACTTATTTCATGTCACCTATAAGGTGAATGAAGAGACGTACACCCTCATCATGGACAGTGGGAAATGCACCAATGTAGCATCAACCAACCTTGTCTCAAAACTAAGGCTACTGAATATTGCACATCCAAAGTCGTATAAGTTGTACTGGTTGAGTGAGAAGAGAGCATTATACGTCATTCGGTAAAAACTACTGTCGATCATTATCGGCAATTACTCCAACTAGATTCTCTATGGCATATTACCCATGTGCGCTTCCTACGTATTGTTAAGAAGACCGTAGTTGTTTGATAGGAGAGTCATCTACGATGGTTACAAGAATACCTACATGCTCGAGAAGGATGATCAAAAGATCATGCTAAATTCAATGCCACTAAGAGAAGTTCAAAAGTTACAGATCAAACTTGCTCGTAGATTGAAGAAGGCTCTAGTGATGAGTAAAGCCGAGCTCCGAGAGGCCATTAATGCCAATGAGCCCACCATCTTGTTGGTCAGGTGATTATTGGAAATGAAGGAGCGGGACAATTTACCTTAGGAGGTGAGGGAATTGTTGGATGAATATGCCAACCTGTTCTTAGAATAGTTACCTAAAGGGTTGCCCCTGACCCAAGGCATAGAGCACTGCATTGACTTAGTACCCAACGCTGTACTACTAAATAAGCTAGTTTATCGCATGAATCCCGAGTAGGCTTTTAAGCTTCAACATTAAGTCAATGAGTTACTAGAAAAAGAATACGTAAGAGAGAGTCTCAGCCCTTATGCTGTGCTTATACTTCTAGTGCCGAAGAAGGATGGAACCTGGTAGATGTGTATTGACAGCCGAGCAGTAAACAAAATCACGATCAAATATAGGTATCCGATCTTGAGGCTAGAAGACATGTTAGATGAATTGAGTGAAGCCAAAATTTTTAGTAAGATTGATCTCAAGTTTGGCTACCATCAAATCCCCATGAGGCTAAGAGACAAATGGAAGACTACATTCAAGACTCGACATGGACTTTATGAGTGGATGGTCATGCCCTATGGCTTGTCAAATGGCTCGAGCAGCTTCATGAGGCTTTTGAAGCATGTGTTGAGACATCTCATCAAGAAGTATGTCGTGGTGCACTTTAACGACATCCTGATCTATAGTACCAAAATGCCGAGTCACTGTAAACACATTAGAGCAGTCTTGGATATTCTCTATGCTGAGAGATCATTCGGTAACCTAAAGAAATGTTGCTTTTACCAAGAGAAAGTGGTATTCTTGGGCTATGTAATCAATACAGGAGGCTTACAAGTAGATGATGAGAAGATCTGAGCAATTGTTGAATGGTCAACGAGATAGGTCGAATTCCTAAGCAATTCAATTTTGTGAATAAATATGAGCGGGTTAGAACTTTGCATGAATTACCGAAGTACCTCTAAAGTCAGACCAAGTTGTTGAAGTGGCCAGCAAGATAGGTTAAATTCCTTGAAGGATTCAATTTTGTGATCAAATATAAGCAAGGAAAGAGCAACGTAGTTGTAGATGCTCTTTTAAGGATGCATGCACTCTTATCAAAACTGCAGACCAGACTGTTTGGTTTTGCGAGTATCAAAAAACAGTACTTTGAGGATCTACACTTTAGATCAATAATTTTGTGATATGTAGATGGGAGGACAATGGATAAGTATTATGTAGAGGATGGCTATCTATTCCAAAGGGAGAAATTACGCAAGGACAATGGACAAGTATTAATTGAAGAAGCCTATAGCGGTGGACTCTCTAGACACTTTAGAGAAAGGAGGACCTATAAACTATTGAATGGCCGATTCTTTTAGCTAAAAATGTGAAGAGATGTGCATTGAGTGGTTGAAAGCTATGCTATGTGCAAAAAGGCCAAGTGTTGAGCTAAACAAGGGAAAGAAATGCCCTTACCTGTTCCGATGAGGCTGTGTGTAAATCCCTAAAATTTTCAACCTAATACCTAAAGTAGATCCTAGTGTGCTTAAAGACTCTAAGAGTTAACAAGGCTAGCTAAGATAAAAACCCTAATATAACAATCGAAGATTTAATTGTATAGAAAATTTTTATATCCTAAATGTATATAAACACTAGAGATTGCGCTTGAAAATGATAAAACCCTAAAACTATAACTTTAAGGATATAAAAGCACTAACTCACTATAATTTACCCTAAAACCCTAATTGATAATATAACCTTAGTATTATACCAAATTATTGGTAAAAGATTAAAGATAACTTTCAATCACTCATATATACATACAATACTAAAGTAATCAATTAGAAACTAAGATATTACATCATAGATCACATTCATCTTCTAAGTATATAACTAGGTTAATATTATATAGAGTTAAGGGTTTAGTTGATCTTAGGTTACATGTAGTGAACATTAATACCCTAAATGACACTTTTCATCTTAATTATACTAAGTAGATTACCAAATAGTGTATATAGGATATAAATATCTAATGGAAGATCTCATTATCTATTTTTACTAATCAATTCACTAAACTTCTTATTTCCTTTCATTTCCTTAATCTTTCTCCTAATTTTCCCTAATTACTTCATTATGTACACAAAATGGCATTTATTTTTGGAAAGCTGACTAAGTCAACACATATTGACCAAAGTCAAAAGGTTGACTAAGTCAATATTTAGAAAAGTCAACCAAAGACACTAATGCTTTAGAAAATATCTAATCCATCTCATGATTTCTTTTCTTTTCTTTTCTTTTAGCTTTTCTTTTCTCTTTTCTCCTTAGTTGCCGTCCACTCCTTTTCCTTCTAGACCCTACCATCTTTTTCATTTCAAACACAACACAAGACAAAAAGAATTAACCCCTTACCCCACTCCATTGCCATGACCATCCTCTTTCCCTTTCACTTTCACTTTCACTTTCAAAATTTTCCAACTTTGTCTCCATATTTCAAGAACAAATTAAGGTATGTGATTATGTTATTATATATTGCTTTATATTACTTATTAGTTAAGTGATGAGGTAAAATAGATGAGTAGCTAGGTGTTATGTGTATCTATGTTGAAGAATGCATAAAGTTTCTACCTTTAGGCGTAGAATGATAGAAATCATGGTGAAGAGGAAAGAGATGGATGTGTATATGTCTTTAAGTATATGTATATAAGGATATACTAGAGGAATATAAGTATAAAGACCTTTGTACATAAGTATTTACTATGTATATAACCTAAACTAAGACAAATACTAACTATACATTCCTATACCATGTTAAATACACTCTTAAAACACAAAAAGAATGAAATTAGAGAAGCTTTCTTAAGTGGAAAATTTAGCACACGAAATTTGTATAAAAATACATATATGACTGTATAGGTATATGGGTATATGTACAAGTATAAATATGGTATAAGTATATGTATGAGTATACTAGTATACATACAAGTAGAGTAACGGTATAAGTATATAGTTAGTATAAGTGTACATAAGACACTTAGGTATGACATAAGTATGAGGTAAGGCATATGTAATTAAATGATGAGGTAAGCAATGATGTAATTAAAAAACGACATAAGCCATGACATAAGCAAATGATTACATAAGTAATGACATAAGCGATTGATGATATAAGCGATAATATAAGCATAAACTTATAAAATAAGAACATAAGTATGTACATGTACTTAGGATCCAAAACTTTAAGCCATAATACACTTCCTAAATTGAATCAAACTTAATCAAGGACATAAATTAGTAATACCAATGTAAAATTCCCTAAGTATAAGAATAAATGGCTAATTAAATTATTAACTACTAAAATGGAATATAAAACTAGCCAATAGGAATAATTAAGCTTCAGTAGTTGGAATTTCAATAAATTTAGTCTATGTCATAAAACACAGGTCTTAACGTCCAAAACGGATATCACCATGTGAATGTGTGTCCGAAAACAATGAAAAACGACTATAAATTCATAAATATTGAAAATAGAATGAAAAAGTTTCGTATGATTAGTGATAACTCTTATTTTAAATACATTTCACACGATGATTTTATAGTATTTCCCTTACATCTTTGGTTTTCTTTAAAGAAATTGATACTTAATTGAGTAAAATTTTGATTTCAAGGTTTGAATGCGTTCTTGGATTGAAAACGAAGAAAAGGAATCAAGTTTCACTCAATTTGGAGTTTAAATGAATGAGTTATGAAGTTTTGAAGTTACACGGTCTGGGACACAACTGTATCCCTAGGCTGTGTCCATCCAAGAAGATATGCCAAGGTCAGAAAGTTACATGACCTAGGGATACGATTGTGTCTCAGGTTGTGTCTGGTGATGAAAAAAGGGACTTTACAATACATTATAAAAGGACATACTAGGGTTTCGTACAAAAGATTGGACTTTCAAAAGAGAAGAGACTTGAAGAGAAGGAGAAGAAAAAGACGAAAGCAACACCCAACTTCAAGATTGAAGAGATTTATCGTCAACAAAAGGGGTTTTTTATGTTTTATTTATTGATTTTGTTGCAATTTATTTTTAGTTTCATTATGATAGCTTAAAATTCTTGTATTTAGGATTATGGAAACTAGGATTTCGTGTGACTATTAGATTGATTGATAATTTTTAATAAAGTTTCTATCTTTTCTTAATTCATTTATGTTATTTAATTGTTAATTGATATTTCTAGAGTATTAATGTATAATATTATGCATGATAATTGAGAAATCACATGTGTAATAAGATCTTGACATAATTGGAGAGAATTGCATGTGTACTTAGAGATAAGATAAACATTTCTTTCGAAAAGTTATTCTTTTGTGTGGGAATTCATTATACGTTAATGCGATTGTAAATTATATTACTAAGAGAAGAGATTCCGGTAAAGAATTTAGGATTAGGGTTAATATGCTTGAGAAAGGTGTTAACTTTAATTGTGAATCCCTCCGGTCAAGAATAATAGAAATTGAATTGAATACATTTTAAGCGATCAAATGTTAAACACTAGGGGAAATAATTCCTAAATACGTTATTTGCTTTCTTGAAGTCGTTCTCAATTTTATCGCTTTCTAGATTGCTTAATCAAGTCTCATAATTAGATTAGTTTGTTAATTTTAGTATTTTTAATTCATTAAACCCATCACAATTTTCCGGTTAGATGATAGAGCTAAGGTTAATATTAGTATTCGAAGTCTCTAAAGGATCAACGAGGACTCACATCTACTATATTAAAACTGATAGGTGCACTTGCCTGTATCAATTAGCAATTAGGTTTAATCGAATAAAGGCTGATAGTAATCTAAGTAGAATTAGGTAGATAGATATCTAGAATCATTAGTTGAGTCAACTACTTATTATCCCTGTTATCTCATAATGATCAGCTGATCCTAACGAGGGTGAGGATCTTCCGATTAGTTATTACGACTAGAGCGAGTTATCATAATCAAGTGAGTACTCCTGATGACTCTATACTTGTTTATGCTTGTAATTAGTGCACTTAAATTAAATATCAATAACTTGATGCATGGGGTTTCGAGATATGCATATGCTTAATATTGATTGATTATTGTCAGAAATATTGTTAAATACGATAATTGATGATTTGATGGTATGATTGATTTTTATATGATTTGAATGGTTTGCTGATATTGATTGATCGCCTCATAATTTGACCTAATTATATTTGGCTTATCTTAAATTAAAAGGGTCATGCATTACATTACTTATTCCGGCTGTCACTTCACACAGAGATAAAGAGAGGCCTTGTGGGGGGTTATTTATATATATTAAAGTGTTTCTATATGGTGCATTCATACAACATGACCTTACCCAAACCTACCGGCTTATTAGGCAATGGAGATGCCAACTGTATGGCTGAAAGTCGAGTTTAGAGATCTCTGCTATAGGGTATGTGTGTAGATTGCAAGGGCCACCTCACCGCTAAGCTTAGGATTTTTTGTACTATTAGACGACTTAGAAATTGAAATATATTTTACGAAATATGATATTCAAAGTTATGGGTAAAAACCCAAGTGCTAGAGCCTTGTCGTGATTGGTGCTGATGAATCTCCAACCCTTATCTCAGAGGGCGTTAAAATCTAATATTATATGCAGTATCGGTCAACTGCATATATTGTTTGGCATATTGCATGTGCATGAATTCATATGGTTGTAACAATTTATTTGATAACTTGTTTGCCAGTATGGTATGAGGGATAGCTCACTAAGTTCCTATAGCTTATTCTTCAATAGTCTTTCTTTTGTAGGTTTACTTACGATGGGATTAGGATAAGTCTTGAATGCTGAGTGCAAGATGAAGATATGTACATTAGTGTTAGAGTTAGTTGAGATCTTTATAGGTGATACATAAATACTCTTTGTAGAAAATATTCACATGTTAGAATTTAATATAATTTAATTTTTCCTACAGTTTTATAATGTTGGCATATCCTGTCCTATTATTTGGTAAGGGATATATTTTCTACAATTTTGAGGAACTGTGGGATATCAGATATCTATAGTTATTTATATTTATATATTATATTATATTATGTTATGTTACAATAAATTAATTACTTGAAAATCAGTAATCTTAGTGATTTATTATATAGAGTCTTGTAATTTCTAACTTGCAAAGTGGTTTTCATATCATGGGTACATATATGTTATGGAACTTTCAGGCAATCCTACTAAGCCCCCTTTAGGGTCCTAACACTGTGGATTGAACTAAGCATGAACTTTGTTCTTAGACTGCTGAAGGAAAAGATTTTATAATGGTCATCATGGATCAGTTCAATAAGATGGCACACTTCGTGCCTTGCACCAAAACTAACGATGCTTTGGCTATTGCTTCTCTTTTCTTATAGGAGGTTATGCAGATATACAGCATGCCGAGAAGTGTAGTCTCCAACAGAGACCTAAAGTTCTTGAGCCATTTTTGGAGAACCCTATGGCATTGGTTGAGAACCAAATTACTCTTCAACACCTCATGTCACCCCTGAATCGACAGCCAAACAAAGGTAGTTAATCTTACTTTAGGTTCATTACTTCGAGCTGCAGTAGGCAAGAACTTGGCTAATTGGGACATCTATCTACCAGTAGTCGAGTTTGCTTATAACTAAATTGTACATGACATCACTAAGCAGACCCCCTTTAAAGTGGTCTATGGAATCAATCCCAACTTGCCCCTCGACTACACCCCTGTACCCACACCCATGTAAGAGGACCCCGACACCTCGGCCAAAGCATAATCCCTTCAGCACATCTATGATAAGGTCACTTAGCACATCGACTAGGTTGCTAGAAGAATGTGTGAAAAGACCAAGGGTCAGTCGGCTAAACAATTTCATCCGAGAGACTTGGAATGGATATACCCCAACAAGGAGCGGTTCCCGAACAAAAGGAAGAACAAGTTATCTGCAAGAGCGGAAGGGCCTTTCAAAATTCTCTAGAAAATCTGTGATAATGCCTATAAGTTAAAGCTACCTAAGGACTATGGGGTTTCTGATGCCTTCAACATTACTGACCTCAGTCCATATCACCTTAATAGTGGACTGAGAGAACACCACTCAAATTTGATCCCAAATCCAAAACAACCCAAAAGGAATGATGGGAATCAAGCTATGGGATCCCTGACCCGTAGCTATGCCTAAGGACTAAAGGGGCTGGCATGACGAATCCTCATGTTCCAACCAACCCCTACCAAGGCCGAATACTTACTTATTGAATCACCTCTAATGCCATGCTGTATGACCACCTTTTATTATATGGCACGCCAAGTTAACGATTACTCTCAATTGCTAAGCCACCCAATCACTCAGCATTATCCTTGCTGAGAAGCCGAGAGAGAGAATCCGAACTGATTAAGCTATCCTTACTAGGGTAAGCCCATCTATCTATACTTTTTATTTGCATCTTCTAATGACACCACTAATGCCGCATCGCCATGTATACAGTATCACATGTAAAATCTATAGCACCAATGATTATTTTCCTTATATATTCATTTTTATCCCTTTATAACATGTACATTGCTCCTTTAAAAAATGCCCTTTTTGTCTTTTTCCCTTTGGGCAAGTTGCCCTAGTTTGCGGGTATAAATACCCTTATACTTGTAGTTGTAAGGGCATCAAATTATCTTCAACATACTCTTTGAGTACTTTCTTCCCTATGTAAACACTGTTGCCTACTCTCAACATCATTCTTATCCTTTCCCTTAAGCATGGTTAGGTGGCAAGTAACCTCATTGGACCAATTCATGCGTCATATTGAATTGTGCCATAAGTCCTTGGAATTTCCATTGGTGTGTCATATCCTCTAGAGCTATTTGTGGGTTTTTTCTTACTATTCCATGCGTCTTTGTCACTCTTTTCGTACCTTTTCCCATTAACCCTTTTTCGAGCTTTCTGCAAGCTTAGACCTATCCTGTGACTAGCCTTATCTATTCTTGGTCACGGTTCGCACTAGAGTTGTTGTCAGCATTAGACAATTGCCAAGCTGCCAATTATGTGTGGAAGTGAACTTTGCTAACTTGTCTAAACTTAGTGTGCCAAGTTGTTGATTGTAGTGTGCTTTAGAATTCTATTGTAGATGTATTAGATTGTATTAATCATTATCGTGCTCATGTAAGAGGTGTCGAGCTAATTGCTTACTAGTGTATGTAGTGAAGTATTCAGCGAAAAGAGAAAGAAGACGTGTAATCGTGCTAAGCTATTATTAAATTATTGAGTATTTAACATGGCTTATAAAGCTCGATATGGTCATGGCTATAATTACGAAAATTTGAGATCAGAATTACCAAAATTTGATGGATATGGCACTCCATATGAATATTTGAACTGGGAATTTCAAATTAACCAGGCCTTTAAAACTTATTCTTATCTAGAGCATGAATAAGGAAGGTTAGTTAAGAGCTTATTGAGTGGCTTTGCAGTGACTTGGTGGTAACATATGATTGGTCAAAGAATTGAGGAAGGGAATCTTGGAGTTATTACATGAGAAGAGATAAGACATTTGATGCAAAGAGAATTCATGCCGTAAGATTATCAAGACAAAGTGTATGAAAGGAAACCAACTATGGAGATAACATCTCTAATGTACAGGAACAATTGGACATTATACTTACTAAGATCCAGGAGATTAGAGAAGAAAGAAAACAACAAAGGCTTACTCATTTAGAGAATATTGAAGGGGAGGAAACAAAGGGAAATGAAGTAGGAGGTGAAGATGAATGGGAGGAAGGGACTTAAGGAGGAGTTTGGTTAATCGTGACCATGACGAGTAGAGGGAGTTGAGGATGATGCCAACATTGACCATAGACCCAAGCTATCTCTTTATCACTTTATTTGGTTTTTACAGGTTGGTATTTGACCTAGGTAGATTTTGGAGTGAGCTAATGCCAAGTTTCGAGTCAAAACTTTTTTCAAATGAAGGGTAATGTTGGGCTCTAGGATTACTTATGTTTTCTTTAATAGAGTACCCATATATTTTACTTTGTATTTATTAGATTGTCATTAGGGCATCCTTTACTATATTTTATTTACATAATTGCCACTATGTATAAATAACTCATGTTGTAGGTTTTTAGAGATAACACACTAATGACATGAATAAAAAACCCTTTGAGAATTTCCTTGTGAAAGCTCTCCTATCCCACTCTTATCAATCCCTTTAGTAAGGATTGTAGTAAACAACCCTAATTAATACTTTGTGCGTAATATCAGAGTAGAGATTAGGTCATGTAATGTTTATTTTGTATGTCATATCCTCATGGATAGCTCACGAATTTGTTAAACCTTATTCGATCTTTCTTTCTTTAATATCTCAAAGGACTCACTTGATTTTCTATGATAAGACCTAGCGATAACTAAGCTCCTAGGCACATCAAGTGGTTAAGCTTAGAGAGTTTGGTAGGGTATTTGTGGGGTAGGTATTGGGTTTCGATTGATAGTCACGATGTTTACAGTAAAGTCCTTTCCTTTATTAGTTGGTTTAGTAGAGAAAAGTTTCTTATTTGTTGTATCTAAAGTTGGTAGTTTGCTAAATGCAATGACACTCTCAATTGTATACCATGTTACCACTACTTCCATAAAGCTAGCTAAGGCAAGTGGTAGGAGATGAGTAAAGTAGGCTTTTTCTAGCATGTTGATGAAAGGAAGGTTAACTCCTTTTCAAGGATTAGGGTAAATACTCTTGTAGCTTAGGCTCTCTACCTCTGGGCATGCTCCCTCAAAGATTCACCAAGCTTCTTATGAAGACTCCTTAGATCCTACATAGAGGGGGCTACTTCTACATTAAACTTATACCACTTATAAAAAGCCTTAGCAAGCTTTTCCCAGGTATTGACTTAGTTTAAATCAAGTTGAGCATACAAAGCCAAGGCAAGATAGATTGAGTTGTCTTGGAAAGTCTAAACCAACAATTGGTCATAACAGTCATATTTGCTCATTTTCTAGAATCTTGACATACAAGTATGTAGTTTTGGGCATCCAGTTCCATCATACTTTTCAAAGTTGAATACTTTGAATTATTCTAGGAAAGCTAAGCCATTTCATATGGCTATATCAGTGTTTACTTAGTTGTTTAAATTCGTCTTGCTTCTCAAAAGCTTTCATCTTGTTATTCATTTATTGGAGTAATTTATTTTCCATTTTTTTCTACTTATCATTAAACTCCTTCTTGAGGCATTCGAAATAGACCTTGGAGTTTACCCCTAGTTGCAGATATTTTGCACTTGTATCTTTACATTCTTATGGGTTAATGGTAATTCCTTTCCTTTGTTGATAGGGATCAAGGATCGATTACAAACTCCCGAGCCCGAAGGCTCTCTCAAGTGGTCCACTGAGCTGTCTGAGGTGAGTTAAGTGCCAAAGAGCAATACTTGCCCCAGTCCGATCTGCCAAGCTACTTCACTCTCTATGCTATCCAAGGCATTGTCAAGGTGACCAGCCAACATACCAAATCGAACCCTCTGCTATGCATTAGTCCAAGCACCAAATTTGAATACAACAATCTCCATGGTGCCAAGGCTAACCTGATAACTATTAGGAGCTAACCATCTAAAGCTGACCCTACTATGAGTCGTCCCTAATCCAATCCCAACCCAACCCTAGTAGTTAGGGTCCTGAACTTCTAATGCTGAGCAGACTTAAAAAGAGGCCTACCCCTACTCAAATCAAACTATTATCAGAATTGTAGAGTAAAAATGCACGCGCACTGTCCTCTCTAACAAATGATGTTCACTGTGTACGATTTCGTGTTTTTGCTGTAAATTATTTTCCTTTTATATAGCAAATAGGGATTCATTTTTGTAATTATCTGTAACGTAGAACTTGCCCTAATAAGGTACTATAAATAATCACGTAATGTAACAGCTACAAGAATATACAGAAGAATATACTGAACTTTGACCCTCTCTTGAGCTAAGTGTCATCTTGCTGACTCTTGAGCTACTCTTATCTAGCCCATTTGAGCGTGGACTAGTGGCGAATGACCTCCATCATACTTGTGCATCATATCAAGTATTACCTAAGCTCGTATGAGGTATTGGTACGTCATATCCATCATTGGTGTATAGGAACCCCCTACTTACTCTTAACTATCATTTACTTTTTGAGCTATCTTATGGCTTGGACCTACCCCTTTTGTTATGTGTGATATTGGGTTCATGTGTTCATCCACAAGTTTGTATCATCTTGGTGTTAGAGCTTGGCTATGTTCGAAGCTAGATTCTGCTATTATGTTCTTTTAATAGTTTGTCACTACTCTCATATGACAGTGGTTTTATTGTTAGCTTTGAAGTTTCGTAGTTGAAAAGTGTTCTATACTCTATTTTCCCCTATTTTCGATACACCAAAATAGGGTATGGTTGACTATGTGCTTATTGTGAAGTTGTCATTGTGAAGTAACCATTAATGTTGGATTCAAGTATATAAAGAACTTCGAGAAACCAAGAAAGTGGCACTCGACATGGCCAAGGGCAAGAAGGAAGCTTCTTACCTCAGTTAGTAGGTAACCGCTTTGGTAGGCTTACTGACTTGCTAGCTAGTCTAGTGATTGTTATCTAAAAAGACATACAGCAAACTAGAAATAGCCCCACTAAGGAGTGCGAATAGCAAGAGCGAGGCAATGGTCAGTTTGGCCTAGTTAACGCCCCAGCTCGACTACCCCGAGCTGAAGGAGTTAGTAGGGACACTAGATGAAGGTTAGTAGTTGGAGAGATTAAGGAGGAAGTAGAAGTAGATGATGATATAGAGGAGTACTACTAGCTCAAGAAAAGAAATGCACGAGCCCCTAGAGTTGAAGGATTGAGGATGCGTCTTTTGAGTTTCTTTGGTAATGGTGATGCTGAAGACTACTTAGATTGTGACATTATCGTTGCTAGTATTGGTTGCTATCTTGGATCTTAGCCAAGTGATTAAAGTACTTTGTTTTGGAATGTGTTGCTTGCGAGCTATTTTGTAGTAATTGAATAAAGGTACACACTTGAAGCTTATTAGAAAGCCTTTTAACATTTTTTTTAATTTTTTTATGTTGTTTCCTCCTTTTTTTCTTTTCTTTTTTTCCTTATTGTCTTTTTATTTTCCTTTTCCCTTTTCCCATTACCTCATTACTTTTTGACAAGTTTATTTACTAAAATGGGAGAGAGATAAATAAGTAAAAAGAAGTAATTAAATAACTAGAAGGAATTTAAATAAATGGAATAAACAAGTGAAAACACATGGATGCAATGGTTAGCCAATTAATAATTCATATTGTAGCAAAATCCAATTTGTTTTATTAAAATAGCAATCCTCTAGATTTCAACTACATAAATCAAACTTCCTTTATTCCTAATTTGAAAGTCAAAACCAAATAAGAAATGAAGTAAAAGAGAATTGCTCCTAATTTAATCATGGTTTATGTCTCATTCATGTAGCCTTTCATTTCTGGAGTGACTTGATCAAATACAAGTGTCGACCTCTATTTTGATTTTCATTTAATTTAATCTATATTGTTCACCACTTGCTTAGTATAAATTGCTTAATATTAAATTAAGGAAAACATTTCTCTTAAAAAAATATTTAAAAATCCTTTTGAAAACAATTTAGAGTTGTCAACTAGTGAAAATTGCTTTAAAAAAAGTAATATTATGGTTTTTTTTTAGTGGAAAAACTGCAGTTAACCCTAATCCATGAATTTCTAAGAAAAATAACTTATCAAAAAATTAACCCGAAATTCTAAATTCGAGGGCTTACTTATAAAGACAAAGTTACCAGGTAGAAATTAAAAAAAAAAAAAAAGAACTAGGCCTTATTTTTATGGTTTTTCTAAAATTGCAAACATGTGAAAAATAATGTTCCATAATTTTCATTGTGAATTTTCCAACAAAGAAAAACAAAATTTTTTTTCATTTCTTATGATTACCTTGAAGGTGCCTACGTACCTACTAGACAGGATCAAAACAACATACTTCTGATTTTCCTTTTTCTTAGAAAACTTTAATGTGTTGATGAATTTTATTTTTGAAAATAAGCTAGATTTATGTTTTCATTCACTTATTTTTACTAAGAAAAATTATGAGGAAAACCTAATTCTTATAGCTAAATTTGGAAAAACCCTAAAATGATGCCTAGTTTTCAAAAGCACCAATTAGAGACTTTTATTTTTCCGAAAACCCAACTACATGAGAAAATGTTTTATTTTCTAAAAAACCTAAAACACCAAATTTGTCAAAAGAAAGATGCAATTTTATCTAAATTTCCTAAAATATGCAATTTTTTTAAAAAGGACATGCAAAATACACAAAAAAAAAAACTATAATATGCAAATTTTTATCAAAAAAACATGAATTTTTCTTCAAATATTCAAATCAAACCCTACATATGCAATTCACATCAAGAGCACAATTTTCTATGCATTTTTTCTAAAAGATGCAATTTTCATCCTATGACATACTAAGGATGCAATTTTTTTTGTAAATATGCATGGAAAATAAAATAAATTAATTATTAGCACCACAAACCTGCGAAAAGACACATATTAGTATGATCATATATAAAATATCTTAAAAACACCAATTAACTAACATTACCATATTATGTAGACATAAAAAATCATACAATAATGAAAAGATTAAAAACTAGAACAACTAAAAGTGTAAGACTAAGGCTTGTATAAAAAGAAACCAAAGTAAGTGCGGGTTGGATCAGAGGGCAAATAAGTTGGGTGTACGAAGGTCGGGTCACTCAAATCAAGTCAGATCCAAGCTCCCTCTTCTTCTTCTTCTTTCCTTCACTATACCTAAATTCACACAATCAATTCCAATTATTGAAAACGAGCTTGAAATCACACTTTTATGTCAAAGTTATTCCCAAAATGTACATTTGAACAACTGCCTCAAGTTTTGGTGGCCATTTGAGTGGTTTTCAAAAGCATGTAGTGGCAATGGATTATGGTTGATACGAATGGGAATGGTTTTGGTTGATGTAAAGGTGGTTCCTAAAACCTTTGGGGCTAGGAATTTGTTGGTGATGTTAGTTTTTGACAAGAAGGTCATTTTGATAGTATTTCGAGGAGGAACACGCATGGTGACTAGGCTTTGGTTTGAAGTTTTTGTGTAAGTCACATTTATGTACAAGGTTGGTTAGGTTTGGTTGCTTAGTTGGTATAGAGTGTAGTAATGGGGTTGTTTCAATGTATTATTGTGCTAGTCTACATATGTACTAGGGTAACTAATGGTGGAGGATGGTGGAGAGTGGTGGTGCATGTGCTTAGGTTGTTCGAGCAACTAGATTTGTGTTTTTGACCCTTGTCGAGTTATCTTAGTCTTTCAATCAAATCTCTTCAAACTCATATAAATCTTCCATGGACTAGGTTTAGGATTATGTGGATTTTCCAAATCTCATTTGGATGAGTTTTAGTGTAAATTTTCAACAAATAAATTGGTTTTATCAATGGTTTGTGCATGATTCTTCAAAATCCACACAAAAAAAGCCCATTATTTAGCCTAATCCTATGTAATGACGCGGTTTTTTTAGAAACTTAATAATTTTCTATCTCTTTTCTTTGCCTTCTTTATGCCAAGAAAAAGGAAAAAAATTTAAGATGGGGGGTTAAGTACGTGACAGCATATAGAACCCCTTTTTTTGCACCAAGTAAAATTCTAACTAGCGATGTTCCTAACCCATGTTTACATGCCCAGCCAACTGAGATAAGCTCAATTTCTTAGCATCTTATGCAATCAATTTTTTTTTTAAGCCATCTAAACTAAGCTCAACTTAAATATTATCTTTCAAACTCAAGCCTAATTTATTCCAACTTGCTATAAAATGACCCAAACACATATACAAGCTAAGGATTTTTCAAAACAAATTTAATTTAATAAACTTACATCTCATTTTTTTAAACATCTAGATAAAAATTATTCAAATTTTAAAATTTCCAAAAGTCCACTTCTCATAAACCCAAATTTTTAGTACACTTTTCTAAAGCATTTTTTTTTTTATAAAAATCAATTTTCAATTACTTAGAATTTACTAAATCACATATATATTTTTTATTATTACCTAATTTGCTCACTTGTAAACTCACAATTAATAGCCACCCCCAAAAAACTTCAAGAAATTATCACATCCCATAGATTATGCTTCACTTCAACACATCAATGTGACAAGATTATGAGAAAACCCTAACTACCCAAATGGCCATGAAAACCCCCCAAACCTCGCTTGCTCTTCCATTTCTTTTGAAGACATCCAACCCTTAAATAAATCAAGGAGAAGCTTTCCCAAACACACCCCCTCGCTACCTATAAACACACATTAGTCACATGCATAACCATTACATTTTAGTACCCTAATTCAGCCTTAAAGAGGACACCCCCAAACATTGCCTTAAACTTAACCATTTGGAAGGACTCTAGAAAACAAACAAGCATCAAGATCATAGGATTCAAGAAGCTCAAGAATCACCAAGGGAAAGGGTCAAAAACTAGAAGACAAAGGGGGACTTGAGGGGGGCACTAACCATCTTCCATTCAAACCTAGTATAGTATACTCCATCTTCAAGTGTCTTTAGAACACCATGAATAGAGATTACCTTTCTTATTCTTGTAACTATATCATGTATTTTAGAAGTTCTCTTAGCTATGGTAAGTGATAGTTTTCTTGAAGTTTCCCTATAAGTGATAGAACATAAGTAGCTTAAGCTTGTTTCCTTTTAACATACATTTATGTTACTTATAGTAAAGCCTTGTAACTTAAAGAAACCAAAAAAATAAGCTTGTGTAAAGCTCCTTAAAGTGCTGGATGAGTAATGTATGAAGTTACCAAAACGTTATCTTCACTTATGTGTAGTTATCCATGCATCAAATTAACCTTAGGTGATAGCAAAACCATTCTATGAAGCTTTGGTGAAGAAATCATCATATAAAGGCATAACTTGAAGCATTTGCACCTAGAGTAATGCATGTTCCATGTTGTTCCACTCGATATTAGGTTAGGATAATTTACTTACAAAGAGTAAAACAAACATGAGTTAAAGTGTAAGTAGTATAAAGCCTTGGTTAAGCACCTAAGCCAAAGAAATAAGGAGTTAAGTTTGAAAAAATGGATTTAGGAACTAATAAACCAAATTGATTGGATCTGCAACTAACATTTAATCCACTTAAATACCCTTGAACATATAGTAAATAAAGTGAAAAGACTAACTAAGACTAGTAAGATGGGTGTTAAGGGCCTAAAACTCAAAAACAAGCACAAAACTCGAAAGACAAGTCCAAAAACTCACAACTAGACCTTGTGAAACTTTTGACCAACAAGTTGAAGTTAAAACAAAGGTGGTACAAAGCCTATACAAAGTGCACGTTAAGTTTCCTAAGCCTACTAGAGTGATAAGTATTATAATGTAAGAATCGAGCCCATCTTTGACCATAAAAGCCACTAAAAAATTTAAGAAGTACAAGATAGTCATAAGGCCAAAAATATGAAATGAAAAAATGATCTTAAGAAAGTAATTAAGCCCAAGTAAAAGTTCTAAGTCCAAGCCCTAATAATTTCATTAAGTAATAAGAAGGCTCGATAACAAATCCAAGCCTAAAAGGAAACCCAATCTATAGAAATGCTACTATTTTAGCCTCCAAATTTGACCATCCCATGTGGAAATACACACAACAATGATGAAAATCAACTATAACATCATAAAAATCAAATTTAAAACAAGAAAGTTATATGCGATTGAAAATTTAGCTTAATTAGGAAAAATTTAGGACTAAGTCAAGAGTATAACTTTAGCAGGATATTATAGTGATAATATAATATAAAAAATCCTTATGTTACTATGTTTACTTTGTTTAAGGGACATGATCTCAAGGACAACTTACGTCCAAATTACTACAATCAGTAGCTAAGGTAAAGTAAGTGATTTCCGATGACATTATGCTTGCTTTTGTTTATGGTCTAGTTGTACTAAAGTAACATTATGATGAATTGGTTACATAAGGGGTATGGGGAATGCATGTGTATAAAGTCATGATCGATTGCATGACTTAATGGTGATATATGAAATGGGAGTATTTGCATAATTGATATATATATATATACATATATTGTTGTTATGGTATGAAAATGCTTAATCACCCAAGTAACTGAACATAAGTATTTATTTGACTATTAATTTAAAATGAGTCATGCATGTCATGTCATTGCATTATATCTATACCAATTGCCACCTCGTGTGGAAGGTAGGAAAGGGCTCACAAGAGCAACAGCTCCTAAAGGGATTAGGTCAACACATTATGCTATGTTATTGAGTTCCTATCTAGGCTTGTAGGTTTACTAGATGCTATGGGATGCTAATCATTTAGCTAAGGGCCATGTCTTGTGATTTTCGCTTAAGAGGTATGATTTAGATTGTAAAGGCCACCATATTGTTAGACCTAAGAATTTTTGAAAAGATCATGTTCTATATTAAAGTAAAGTGTGTATATATATATACATACGAATATATGTATATTAGTAGATTTGAGCACAGGTGTAATTTTGAATAAAAACCTAGGTGCTAGAACTTGATTGTTGGCTTATGCCGGTCAATAATCTCTAAGCCTGACTATAGAAGGCAAAATTTTTTAGTTACATGCAGTTCTTAAGCCATTGCATGTATTATTTGGCATACTTCTTGTTACATGCATTCTTGCGATTGTTAATATATTGCTTATAAAGTGTGTTGAAGGGATTAACTCACTAAGAATAAGCTTACACCCCCTTAGATTTCTTTTGATATAGGGCTATCTATTCGATGAGCTAACCCGTGGGAAGCTTGAAATCAGTCTTAAGCTAGGTTGAGATTGTGACATTCTTAAAGAGATGGAAGGAACTACTTTGTATTGGCTAGGACTTTATGGATTTCTTTATATTATGTTATTTGACCTTTATTTGCCATATGGACTACTAGTTATTGTTACTATTATTTTGGGAATATCAAGTTCCATACTTTTAATTTGATAACTTGTCTGATTATTTAGTAAAATAGCTATTTTTCTATTATGTTATTTGTCTATGTGATCCATGGTAGTTTAGAGTAGGAGTAGACTAGTACATCATATGGAAAGGCAATGATTGATAAGGGGGTTAATTGTCAACCTTCGTATAATGTACGGCGATCTACCACGACATATATATTGTTTAGGTCATGATAGTCCATGCTTGAATTGATGGGATAAAAGAAATCTAACTTGAAAGGTTAGCTAAAAGGGTCTTGACTTGAACTAGTAGAACGCTAACTTGAAAGGTCAACTAAGAAGGGACTTAGTGTTACACCCCGAGAGATACCTTGATCATAGTAGCCTACCGTATAACACCTCAAGTGCCTTAGATTAGCCTTATGACTAGTTTAAAAACCCTCGACATAGTATATAAGGTGTCTTCTAATACCAGGTAGCTTCTTAAGTATACATTTTGAAGTCGATTAGACAATTCAGTATTTAATTATATGGCATTGCTAAACATTTACCATTCAAATCTAACATAAGTGGGAATGTCAACCCACCAAAAATAGAGCAACTATGACATGGTTTACAAAAATAAGTCTTAAGGAGTCTAGATAAACATTGCATATTAAAATCAAATATTCTCAAAAGAGTCTATACTAAGAAAATACTAAAATTCCCTCATTCGCACTTCCTTGTCTCACACATTCTAGCTCCCAGTACTAACCTTGAGCATAGCACGCCTTAGTATGAACCATAAATCATCTTACATCAAAAGACTAAGGGAGTGTAAGCTTACAACTTGCTTAATAAGTAATTCCTCCAATTATGCCTTTCACACAATAATCAACAATTAAATTATGCAACCATATGAATGCAAACAACCATATGTTCAAACATATACAGTCAAACCGGTAACTGCATATAGCTAAGGATTTCAACCTCAAAGCTAAGGTTAGAGTTACTTGAACCATCAGACCTAGGTTCCAAGCATCTTCGGCTACTAACACACTTGTCTCAAGTTCACTTTGTTCTTTCTTTTCTCACAATTCCTTATATTGTTAAATTAAAGTTCTCAGTCCCTTAACTAAGAGTGTGGATGTGAGTAGCACATGTAGTCTACTTACCCTTAAGCGGTAAACTCTAAGACTTGGCTCATTACTATGTGGTTGGCATCTCTAATGTCTAGTAAGCCCGTTGGTTACGGTATGGCCATGTTGCAGGTGTACATCATGCGAAAGCTCAAATATAATAATCATGACCCCCGTAAGACCCCTCCATCCTATAAGCATGATGTGATAGCTAAAATATAATGATGCAAGTTATGTCATGTATGATTCAGTTTAGTTAAGGTTGAAAATTGTTATATTTGTTTTATTTTAGTGACCACTCATTATCAGTAGACAATCGCAAGGTATATTACCAGTAACTATACAACAAAAATTTGTTTATTTATATTAAGGTGTCTTAACACAATAAGCACAAAATGCCATACACATACAATTCCCAAGTCCCTAAGCATACCAATTATCATTTAACTTTTAGTGCAACTATTCTACAAACAAGTGTAAGCATAGTAGTTATCAGAATACTCACTCGACCAAGATGAACTATGGGTCATAATAGTTCATAGGCAAGCTTGGATCACCTTAAATAATCATCAAAGAGTATGAATAAGAAAAAGGGAAACTTCCTATTAAGCTAACTATTTTTGCTATAATTCCTGGTTTTGACTTAAACTTGTTTTTATCATAACTTTTTCATTTTAATTCTGATTTTCGCATTCTTATAATCAATTTTTATCTTTTTTGGATGTAGATTATCATGGTGCAGTTCATTTTGGTAAACTATAACTACAATTTTTGGTATTGGTCTAAAAAGTTACTGACCACTTCGTTGTTCGACTTATTGTTTCCATTTTGCATGATCTTAGGCTTTAATTATGCCTTTCCAATCTCAAGTGGGTTTTAAAATCTTATTTGGGCCTTGAGGTGTATTTAGGACTAATTATTTATGGGTTTATGTTTAATTATTGGTCTAACTTTACTCTTTCACTCTTGGTATCTACGGATTGGGCTTTTGGGCCTTATTGTCAAGGCCTCTTAGGTTAGGCTTTCTTATTTACATTTTTAGACTTTTTGAATGGCCAAGTTAGGCCTTAAATCCTATTCATAAAATCCAAAATTTCTAGTTTCTTGGCTCTTTAGGTTCAAAGTTTTATCGGTTTGACTCGTTTTAGCCATTTTAGGCTTAGGGCCTAAGTTCGGTTTGCTTGTTTAGATCTAAAAATTATTCAAACATATTTCTAAATTACTCTTCAAGTTGGGGTCAACTTTATCTAAGGCAATTTTGGGGCTTGTTCGAGTCAGGTTTTGGGCTGGTAATGCATTTTTTACTTGGTTTCGCCTTTTAGTGTCTTAGTATGATAGTTACATTACTTGGGTGAGTCTTAAATCACTTTAATCTTATCTAAAACATCATTGTACATGGATATTAATGTGTGGTCACATTTGTAAAGGTCTTTTTAAGCTTCCAAGTGAACATTTTCCCCAAAATTTTTGCCTAAACAACATATATACATACTAAAGGGGTATGAGAAAATTTTTCAAAGCTAAGTTAACAAGAATAAGGTTAAGGAAACTAAGAGATACCCTTAGAATGCCTCTCGCCCAGCATACATGCATGAGTAAAATGGTGTTTTGCTTCAAAATCTTGCAAAATACAAGTTTACATTTTTTCTCATAAAGACATATACTCCAACCCTCACATTATACATGAAGAATTTTCCTCGTAACTACTTCTAAAAGAGTCTAGAAACTTAGAAAACTATAAGAAAACATAAATACACATTTTTATGCCCTCATTTTGATCCTAATACACATCCTAAAAGAAAACACTAAAAAAAAAGCTAGTGGAGGAGACTTTACTACACTTGGTGAAAGAGGTGGATGATGCCTAGATGGTGGCTCCTCTTACTTTGTCTCCTTTTTCTTTTAGTATCCTTAGCCTCCTTCCACTAGTTAGCTTCCTTACCTAAACTCCCTCGATGTAATGAGTGTGTTAAAGTGGAAATAGAAGATAGGATGGTGGTGTTTGTTAGATAGGCCATTGGTTTGCAGGGAAGGGTTGGGTGATTTTTGTTTGCTTGTGAAGTATAGAAACTTAGATAGAAGTATGGTGGATTTTTTTTGTGGTATTGGAGTGTAAATGAAAATGAAGCAATGTGTGAGTGTTGGAAATGAAAGAGTAGCCAATTAGGTGTAGAAAATGGATGAGTGTCGTGTATTTTTGAAAATATGAAATGTGAGAAAGAAAGAAAACAAAGTTGATGGAAATGTGAAGAAGGAAGTTGCCGATTGAGAATTAGAATGTGTGGGAATTTCAATTTTCCAATTCTTGTACTTTGATAAGATAGAATGACACAGTGGTATGGGCATGATGTTGTTAAGTTGACAAAATATGGTAGCTAAGAAATGACTTGTTCTTAAAATGACTAAAGCATCAGAAATTGGAAATGGGGAAGGGGGAGTGGCACGTTCTGCACTTCAACATGTAGACCAAATTTTATTTTTTTTATTTTTTATCTTTTTTAATTGTTTGTTTACTTATTTATTTATTTAGTTGTTCATGTATTCTTCCTTTTTGCTCTACATAGAAGCTACTAATCTAGTAACATGATTGGATGAAATTTAAAGTTCAATTTAGGAGCTTATGGGAATAAAAATTATTCACTTACTTAGTTAGCATTTTATTTTAATTCTCTCTCAAATTTTTGAGTGCTAAAATATTAAGGATTTGATTTTTATATTTGGTAAGATTTATTTATGTTTTAGGACTCCATTTGTTACTCTTTATCTACGATTACCAGTTAAAATTTTTGTCAAACAAATTTTGAATTTTTTAGCTTATCAACTTTAGAGAATATTAGGAAAATCCAAGCTTGACTCCAAGTATTACTAAAATTTTATAGGGTTTATATCTTTCCCCCATTAAAATAAGTTTTGTGTTGAAAACTTAGATGCATACGTGGCTCCTCAATCTAGTGAGGGTATCGTCATCGTACTTCATCTTCGGCTTCTCAAGTAGCATCTTCTCACTCATGGTTCCACTACAAAACCTTTATGCATCTAATTTTTTTGTTCCTCAACTTTTGTACCTTATGGTCCAGTATCTGAACTAAGTACTCCTCATAGGTTAGGTTCTCCTTCAGCTATTTGGTTCCAATTCTAATACCTTATCTGGGTTGGCACATGTTTTCGTAGAATCGATACGTGAAATACGTTATTGACCTCTGAGAGATTTGGTAGCAATGCTAGTCTGTTAGCAAGGCTCTTAACTCTTTCTAGTATTTCAAATGGGTCTATGTACCTTGTGCTTAGCTTGCCTTTCATTAGTGTCCTATGGATGCTTTTGATCAAAAGGATCTTAAGATATACATGATCCCCAACTTAGAATTCCAATTCCCTCCTCTTTATGTCAGCCTAAGTCTTTTATTGTCTTAAGCCTCTTCCATTTTCTACTTAATGATTGTTAGCTTTTCTACTACTTCCTCATTTAAATCCAACCCTAAGGCTAATTTCTCAATGACATCCCAAGACAATTGGAAGCTACACTTTCTTCCATATAAGGCCTCGTAAAGGGGCATCTGAATAGTGGAGTGATATCTATTATTGTAAGTAAACTCAACTTGTAGATAAGTGGGCATCCCAATTGCCTTTGAATTCTAACATACAAGCCCTTAGTATATCCTCTAAGGTTTGTATAATCTGCTCAGACTACTCATCCATTTAAGTGTGGTAGGTGGTGCTAAATTGTAACTTAGTCTAGGTTAAGCCAGAACCTAGAAACAAAACAGGGATCTCGATCTGACACATTACCTATTGGAACCCCATGCAGGTGGATGATCTCTCTCAAATAAATCTGTGCCAACTTTTCTAAGGGGTAAGTCATGTTTATTAGGAGGAAGTATGCTCACTTAGTAAGTCTATCTGCCACTACCTAAGTGGCATCATAACCTACAACTGTCCTTGGTAATCTACTTACAATGTCCATCATGACCAAAACACAACAACCTAAGAAGTCTTGCTACTTATACGAAGAAGAAATTAAAGCATTAGTGAATATGAATGTGAACTCAAGAGACTGATGCATCTTACTTAACTAGAATTAAGACTTAGCGATTAATTTCACATCCAAGTATTCTTAGGAGGATTGGATCAAGAAACTTGAACTAAATTGAAATAATTTCAGTTAAAGACCTATAATGAAGTTGTTGAAAGAGCAAGAGTGATAGAATATACAAGAAAAGAGTTCTCAGAAGGACATCATGGGGAAAACAAGGAAATCATTGAATCAGATAAAGAGTCAAAGGCTGATACTAATAACAGTGACAAGCAACCAATGGAAGTATCGGAGTTACAGGTAGATGAATCAATCATAAAGAAGCCACATGACATAAACTGTTGGAAGTGCAACCAAGATCATCGTCCAAAGGATTGCTCATAGCTAAATGGAAAGTGTTTTTACTGTAGAAAAATTAGACATAAAGCAAAATGGTGTTTTAAAAGGAAGAATGCCTTGATATGCAATAATTGTAGAATGCATAGTCATAATATCTCTAAATACTATTAGAAGTGCACATATTAGGAAGAAATCTAGTAGTGTATCGAGGAACCCTAGAGATTTAATGTAATCAATATGAGGAGATTATGTTTATGAAATACATTGCATGGACCTGGTATGATAATTATCGTTATGTGAAGTACTAATAAGAAGCTTGTTGATTATATGTAAATAGTTTGTTTATAAATGATGAAAGTAGATTCAATAAGGAATTATCTCAATCAAGTTTCGAAAATGAAACTTTTTGTAAGGGGGGAAGAATATAAACCCTACAAATTTAGCCATTTAAGAATAAGATTGAACTCTAATACTGTAGATAATCTCACAAGTCCATAAGGCTAAGTAAGATAAAAATTTTGTTAGATCATGAAAATGAATATATTATGCATAATGAAAACTCTAGAAATTCGATCGAAACCTAAATCGCATAAAAAGAAACCCTAAATCCTATATATACGTAAATATCCGAAATCGAACTCAAACTCGACAAAAACCCTAAAACTATAACTTTAAGCTTATAAAATAGAGAAACATAACTTAATAGTAATAAAACCTTAGTTGAATACAATTATCGATCAAAACGCATAATCATATAAAATTATTAATGAATAGATTGAAATAACTTGTAAATATTATAAATATAACAGGTAACAATTAAATTAATAAACTTTTATAAAATTTCAATATTATTTTATAAATACTAAATTTATAATTTTTGTAGTTGAAAAAATCTAATATTTTTATTTATATTTTTCCTTTTTCCTCCTTTTCCTTTCTCTTTCTTTTTTTTCCCTTCCTTTTTCTTTTCCCTATTTCTCCCTAGCTGCCATGTCTAACTACATGTTATATTTAGTATGTAGTATAAAAGCCTAGATGTATACGTTTTTATGTATTCATGTGTATATTATATATATAATTAGGTATGTATAATTTTCATTACATGTTATATATATATTTATATTGTATCACCGAAATTATATGTACATTTTTATGTATGTACAAAATACAAAAATACTAACCTAGGATGTATATTTGGTGTATATATATACACATATAATACTATGTATAATAAGTATTTTTAATATACACAAATACATATCTATGGATGTGATACTTATATGCATTTGTATTTGTATATAACCCTATGTATATTAAGTATTTTTAGTATAGCTATATATATATATATATGCAATATGATTTTATAGGTATGTAAGTATAAAAATAGAAAAATATAAAGTATATATATAAATACCATATAAATATATACCTACGTATAAGTATGTAATATATTTAGGGTTATGTTATTATAGTACATAAGGATATTATACATACAAAGATACGTAGATGAATAGTATGGTATATATATATAATACAAGTATATTTAAATAATACATACATAATATACTATGATATTAATTTAATAAATAAAGTAAAGGAGTAAATATGAATATATATATATATACATATAACGTAACCCTTAAAAATATAAGAAATAACTAATTTATAAAATCTAATAAAATATAATAGTAAATATTGTTACATATATATATGACGTAAAGAAGAAGATGGAAAAAAAATAGATAAAAATTTCGGAAATGATACATTGCATTTCCCTATGCTGCCACATCATCCTTTAACTAAATATATTAATTTCTTAATTAAAAATAATAATAAAATAATTAATTATTTATAAAATTATTAAAGTAGTAAAAATAAAGTAAATAAGTCTTAAACCTAAAAATTAGCAAAATGAGTAACTTATGGTAAAATAGACTTAGAAATAAGAAAATTATAAAATATAAGATTTAAATATTTGTTCAACCATAAAAACGTAAATAAAATCTTAAAATAATAATTTATAATTATTTAAGTCAAAATAATAAAATTTGTAATATTTTTACATCATAATGGAAAATGCGAGTTATAACGTCCAAAACATACCTCACTATAAAAAGTACGTTCGAAAACTATAAAAATCAATTATAAATTCATAAAAAAAAATTAAAAAATCAAAGTTAAAACAAAAAAGTTATATGTGATTGAAAATTTATGATAAATTAAGAAAAATAGGTAAAAAATTTACGTTAAATTATGTTTGTACCATACTTGGGTTATAGTGGGAAACTAGACAAATAATAATAGATATTTAGTTAATTGGAAAACCTAGTCTTTCAGAACACTTATAAGCTTTCTTATCTTTTAGGTATTCAATTATCAAGTTCTGGAATTCTTAAAAGCTAAGAGAGTAAGCATTAACCCAAGTGAGGGAATTCTTATGATCTACTATCTACTTGTTTTTTGTTATTTATGTACTACTTGTTTGTTGATACTGATTGTTTGATTGAATGATTG
>JAMXBB010000010.1:46789964-46828022 GCA_024138015.1 Lumnitzera littorea | reverse complement strand
CTCCTTTTCCTTTCTCTTTCTTTTTTTTCCCTTCCTTTTTCTTTTCCCTATTTCTCCCTAGCTGCCATGTCTAACTACATGTTATATTTAGTATGTAGTATAAAAGCCTAGATGTATACGTTTTTATGTATTCATGTGTATATTATATATATAATTAGGTATGTATAATTTTCATTACATGTTATATATATATTTATATTGTATCACCGAAATTATATGTACATTTTTATGTATGTACAAAATACAAAAATACTAACCTAGGATGTATATTTGGTGTATATATATACACATATAATACTATGTATAATAAGTATTTTTAATATACACAAATACATATCTATGGATGTGATACTTATATGCATTTGTATTTGTATATAACCCTATGTATATTAAGTATTTTTAGTATAGCTATATATATATATATATGCAATATGATTTTATAGGTATGTAAGTATAAAAATAGAAAAATATAAAGTATATATATAAATACCATATAAATATATACCTACGTATAAGTATGTAATATATTTAGGGTTATGTTATTATAGTACATAAGGATATTATACATACAAAGATACGTAGATGAATAGTATGGTATATATATATAATACAAGTATATTTAAATAATACATACATAATATACTATGATATTAATTTAATAAATAAAGTAAAGGAGTAAATATGAATATATATATATATACATATAACGTAACCCTTAAAAATATAAGAAATAACTAATTTATAAAATCTAATAAAATATAATAGTAAATATTGTTACATATATATATGACGTAAAGAAGAAGATGGAAAAAAAATAGATAAAAATTTCGGAAATGATACATTGCATTTCCCTATGCTGCCACATCATCCTTTAACTAAATATATTAATTTCTTAATTAAAAATAATAATAAAATAATTAATTATTTATAAAATTATTAAAGTAGTAAAAATAAAGTAAATAAGTCTTAAACCTAAAAATTAGCAAAATGAGTAACTTATGGTAAAATAGACTTAGAAATAAGAAAATTATAAAATATAAGATTTAAATATTTGTTCAACCATAAAAACGTAAATAAAATCTTAAAATAATAATTTATAATTATTTAAGTCAAAATAATAAAATTTGTAATATTTTTACATCATAATGGAAAATGCGAGTTATAACGTCCAAAACATACCTCACTATAAAAAGTACGTTCGAAAACTATAAAAATCAATTATAAATTCATAAAAAAAAATTAAAAAATCAAAGTTAAAACAAAAAAGTTATATGTGATTGAAAATTTATGATAAATTAAGAAAAATAGGTAAAAAATTTACGTTAAATTATGTTTGTACCATACTTGGGTTATAGTGGGAAACTAGACAAATAATAATAGATATTTAGTTAATTGGAAAACCTAGTCTTTCAGAACACTTATAAGCTTTCTTATCTTTTAGGTATTCAATTATCAAGTTCTGGAATTCTTAAAAGCTAAGAGAGTAAGCATTAACCCAAGTGAGGGAATTCTTATGATCTACTATCTACTTGTTTTTTGTTATTTATGTACTACTTGTTTGTTGATACTGATTGTTTGATTGAATGATTGATTGATTTCTTTATATGCTATCATTTATGTGATCATTTTCTTAAATTGGTAAATATAACTATTCAACTAAAATAATTAGTTATATATATTGCATGTCTATGACTTAATCGGTATACTAATAAAGAGTGATAGTTTTACAAATTTTTTACAAAAGTATTTTTGGAAAATGTTTTTCCAATTTTAAATATATTTTTTATGATTTATGTGAGAGCTTATAGTGCTTGTGAATAATATTTTATCCTTAAAGCAAAGCTAGCATAATATCTCCAATTTATTACTAGAGGACTTGCATATGTGTGTGCCCAAAGGGCCTTAGATATGTTTTGATAGCTAGAGAAGTTGCTTTGCATGCCTAAGGGGCCTTGGATATGTTTGGTGGATGGCCCTAGTTGGGGTCCACCTATATTAATTATTATTTCTTAGACTAGGGTAATAGTCAAGTAATGTTTAGTTGGATCGTGCCCCCAAGTAGTCTCATGAAATTAAGGTGAGGTGCTCCGTGGGGTTAGTATGGAGGAAAAATCGATGTGTAGACAACATAAATCTACACCGTCTATAGCTTTAGACTCTTATAGATGTGTTGCTTGCATTCATCACGCTTGCATTCATTTTGTATATAGATAAATTGCATGTATACTAATAATATTTGATAACTCGCTTGAATGGTAGTGGTGAGGAACGAACTTATTGAGCCATGGTTTGCTCATTTCCCTATAGTTTCTCTTACATATTCATTTAAGCTAGGACTAGGATGAATTTCGAGAGTTAAGTGCAAATGGAAGATAAGTTTGACAATATTAGAGTTAATTAATGAGTATATAGCTAATATAGAAACATTTTGTATAGAAAGTATTTATATATCAAAGCTATGAATTATTTAGTATTTCTTATAATTTATAAAATTGAATTACTCTATCTTATTATTTGATAGCAGATGCCAATTCTTTGCCATTCTAGTGGACTATGGAATATTGGATATCTATAGTCATTTATATTTTATAGTGAGTTAATTAATTAAAAATCGAAAATCTTAGTGATTAATTGTTTAAAGTCATGTAACTTCTGACTTATAAGGCAGTTTTCATATCATGGATGCATACGTAATATTAAAATTTTAGGCAATCTTACTAAACCCTTCTTAGGATCATGACAATAGAAATTTCACACTTCTAGCGATAAAGGTAATGTCACCAAAACTTTGGAGCAAAAACTACAGTATTAAGTTCCAAGTCATGAGTTGGGTAGTTTTGCTCATGCGGTCTTCTTTGTCGTAAGGCGTAGGCTATTACGTTTCCGTTCTACATAAGTACATATCCAAGTCCATTCTTTGATGCATTACTATATACTGCAAATGGTTCATTAATATTGGAAAGGACCAAAATAGGTGCAATACAAGCCTTTGCTTTAGCTCTTGAAAGCTTTGTTCTCATTTCTCATTCCAGTCAAACTTCACATTTTTTTAGGTAAGCTAAGTAAGGGGTTGAGCTATCTTGGAAAAATCCTTCACAAATTTTTGGTAATACTTAACCAAGTCAAGAAAACTTCATACCTCAATTACTGTTTCAAGCTATTTCTAATCAACAATGGCCTTAATTTTCTTAGGATCAATAGATATACCTGTACCAAACACAACATGTCCTAGAAAAGATATCATGTATAGACAAAAATCACACTTTGAAAGCTTAGCATACAAGTTATGTTCCTAAAGTGTTTGTAGTACAACCCTTAAATGCTTGTCGAGCCTGGTTTTTTATCTCCTAGTTCTTCTATAAGATTAAGTCTTCTTTAAACCAATCAATATTAAACCTTACCCGTTAAATACCAACTCATGACTAGGGTTTAAAGAAAACCAATCCTTTTTTATTTTGAAAACAACTTTAGAGTCACCATTCGACCGGAGTCAGGACAAACAATTAAGTTGAGAAAAACTAATTTTGTAAAACAGATTTTGAAACTAGAGATCATAGATCCGGGGGTTAGAAATTTTAAACCCTTACAAGTACCATTGGCTTTTCAAATTTAACTTTAAATTTAAAAATCACCTTTTTTATTTCATAAGAGAGAACTCAATTAATTACTCTAATTGGACAACTTAAATAATCTAGGAAAAAGGAAAATTAGGTTTTTTTTTTCTTTTATTGTTACCTCGTAGGTATCTACATACTTATTATTCGGGATCAGACGTACGAAGTTCTTTTAAATGAAAACTTTAGCGGGTTGAGTTGATTTTAGTTTTTATAACAACCGGATTTATGTTTTTACTCATTTTGATTTATTTAAGAAAATTTCCTAAAGGGCCATAAATTGGTTTTTATTTTTGCAAATTCTAAATGATCCTAATTTGAAAAATGATTGATTTAATTTTATTTTATTTTTGAAAAATCAATTTTCTAAGTGACAAAAAGAAATAATAATCTTTATTCTTTCTATTTACTTATTTATTATTATTATTATTTTTTATTTTATTTATTATTTTACTTATTTTATCTATTTCTATTAAAATAAAAATAAATAAATAAATAGACTACTTCCTTTTTTTTTTGTTTTTCTTCTCTTTCTTTTTTCTTTTTTGTTCTTTTTTCTTTTTCTCATTTATAACATTTACAAATAAAATAAATAAACAAACAAATTGAGTCAACTTGGATTGGCTTCGAATCGGCTTGAATGGCTTAGAGGTAGTTCGGATCAGCTTGTCGGCTCACTTCAACTTGTATCAACTCAGTTAGCTCACTTTGACTTGGTTAGCTCGAGGTCAGCTCACTTCGGCTTAGTCAGCTTACTTCGGCTTGGTCAGCTTGGGGTTGGCTCACTTCAACTTGGGATCGACTCACCTTAGCTCGATTGGCTCAAGGTCGGCTCACTTCAACTCGATCAGCTCCAGTCGGCTCAGAAAATCTGATCGTGGTGGTTTTCTTCAAAAAACACCATAAAGGATGCTATCCTAGAGAGAGAGAGGAAGCATGCTAGAGAGAGGAAGCTTCGATTTTTGTTTTTCTAAAGTGTTTCAAAGCTTTATTGTGTTTTGAAAATAAAGAGTAGACCCCTATTTATAGGTATTATAATCGAGTTAAGGATGGAAAAGATTAAATGTAATATAGTTTTCTTCCAATTTTGGATTGGAAAAACCTAGAAAATATGTGATACTAAATACATAGTTGTGCGCATAAGAGTGTGTCGAAGTGTATCTACCACATGTAGGAGTGTATCTACCACACTTAAAAGTGAGTTAGTAAATGAGGTAACGATGATGTGGCCCATGACGTAGCGATGACATGGGGATGAAGTAAGTAAAGAAAATAAAAAATACATTTTGCACCTTTCATGGATTGAACTTAGGATCTCTAAGTCATATGTAATATCAAGTCAAAGTACTTATCCAATTAAGCTATTGGTTTTTCCTTATTCATATGTGCAATTGCATATATGGATCAGGTCAATCTAGGTAAGATTCAAATCTAACCTCCAGCCCAACAACCTTTTATTCAAAATTATTTAAATTAAAATTATATTTTATTTAAACAACTTAAAAATTTATTATTTTCTAAATTCCCTATTTTTTGATATTTTTCCAATTTTCTTATTTTTTGTGCCTTTTTGTAATGTTTCTATTTTCCTAAAATTCTTGTCTTTTCTAAATTTCTTTATTTTTTATTTTTCTTTAATTTCCTATTTTTTGTGTTTTTACTAAATTAAGACCTATTAAAGAAATATAACAAAAAATTAAAATAAAATAAAGAGTGTAAAAATTGGGTGTTTACGCTACCTCTCTTTATGGAGAAGTTTGAATAAAAAATTACCATAAAGATAGAGAAACATTATTTTTTCCCCTAGGATAACTTAAAACAACTATAGCTATTCTAAAATTGATATATTGGGGATTTGGATGAAGAAATGAAACTTGGTCATACCTCTTTGGACTCACTAACCTCGGTAGGAGTGACTCTAAGGGATAGGCAATCTTATACTAGAATTGATCTAAAACTTAGTTGTGCCTCACTAAGCTCACTAACCTAAGTAAGAACATCACTTAGGGATTGGGATCGATCTAAAACCTAATCATGCCTCATAAGGCTCACTAACTTAGGTAGGAGCATCTTTTGGGGATTAGCAACCCTAAACTAGGATCGATTTAAAACCTGGTCATGCCTTACAAGGCTCACTAACCTAAGCAGGAATGTCTCTTAAGGACTAGCAACCCTAAATTGGGATCCATCTAAAACCTGATTGTGCCTTACAAGGCTTACTAATCTAGGTAAGAGCGTCTCTTGTGGACTAGCAACCCTAAACTAGGATTGATCTAAAACCTGGTTGTGCCTTATAAGGCTTACTAACCTAGGCAGGAGCATTTCTCGAAGACTAGCAACTAGAAACTAAGATCAAACTAAAATCTGGTCGTGCCTCACTAAGCTCACTAACCTAGGCAAAAGCATCTATCAAGGATTAGCAACCCTAAACTAAGATCGATCTAAAACCTGGTCGAGCCTTACAAGACTCACTAACCTAGGTAGGAGCGTCTTTCAAGGACTAGTAACCATAGACTGGGATCAATCTAAAACCTGGCTGTACCTCACTAAGCTCACTAACCTACGCAAAAGCGCCTCTCGAGGAGTAGTAACCTTAAACTAAGATCAATCTAAAACCTAACTATACCTCTTTAAGCTCACTAACCTAAGCCGGAGTGTATCTTGGGGACTGGTAACCCTAAACTGGGATCGATCTAAAACCTAGCCATACCTCACTAGGCTCACTAACCTAGGCGAGAGCATCTCTCGAAGACTAGTAACCCTAAACTAGGATCGATCTAAAACTTAGTCGTACCTCACTAGGCTTACTAACCTAGGCAAGAGCATCTCTCGAGGACTAACAACCCTAAACTAGGATCAATCTAAAACCTAACCGTGCTTCACTAGGCTCAATAACTTAAGTAGGAGCATCTCTCAGGGACTAGCAACCCTAAACTAAGATCGATCTAAAACCTGGTTGTGCCTCATAAGGTTCACTAACCTAAATGGGAACGTCTCTTAGGGATTAGCATCCCCAAGCTAGGATTGATCTAAAACCTGGTCGTACCTCACTAGGCTCACTTACTTAGGTAAGAGTGTCTCTTGGGGACTAACAACCCTAAACTTGTGTTAATTCTTTACTAAAAGGAAATGAGGAGGAGAAGTGCTCTGTGGAACTTAGTAAATAGAGGTGAAATACCCTATAGGCTCGCTTAAGAGAAACTTAATGAGAGGAAGTGCCCTATCAATTTGTTAAGAGAATACTAGAAAGGATGAACCAAGTTAAGATCATGTCTTTGAAGGCTTGCTAAGCACTAAATGCAGAAAGTGAATGCCTTATGGGTTGGACATAAGAGACAATGAAGAAAGGTGCCATACTGGCTTGCTAAGAGGAACTTCGTGTATAGAAGGGCCCAATGGGCATGCTTAAGTGAATTTGGTGAACAAAAATGCCTCATAAGCTTGCTAAAAGGAACCAAGCATCTTAATAGGTTTGCTAAAAGGAACAGAAACACCCTATGAGCCCATAAAAACCCTAAAGAGAATGATGAAGGGAATTGCTCTATGATCCTAGTAAAATGTTTGAAGAAAGATTAATGGATGAGGAAGTGCCCTATAGGCTCGCTTGAGAGACACTTAGAAATGAGATTGAGTTAAGATTGCATTTAGAAGGTTGGCCTAAAAGAAACTGATGAAGAGGAGTGCTGTACAGGCTCGCTAAGAGGAACTTGGTGAATAAACGGGCCTAATGGACTTACCTTGCTAAGAGGAACTTAGTGAATAGAGGGGCCCAATGGGCTTACCAAATAAAATTAAGCATCCTATGGGCTTACTAAAAGATCTTGATCACTTGAAGGGCCCTATGGGCACGCTAAAGGGAATCAATGAGCAGAAGCGCCCTAAGGGTTTGCTAAAGACCTTGAAGAGAGCTGAATGGATGGAAGGCAAGATAACCCAATTGAGAGCTTATTCGAAATGCTACCTGATTTTTAAGAAAATATTTACTAAAAACCCTTTTTGTGAAGACCAATTATATTGAAAAAAACGTTAGGGATAATTTCCTTTATTTTGGAAAGAATGAGAAAAAGCTTAAACTTTTAACTCTTCTTTTTTTTTTTTTTAGAATGGATTGAAAACTTGGCCACTTAAGCCAACATAGACTTTAAATACTTTCTCTCTCTTTTTCCTTTTCTTCTTCTTTTTATTATTTTTTTATTTTTATTACCTTTTTTTTTTTAATTTGCTAATAGGTAAAGAACTCTTCCTTAATAATCACATGGGGCCTCTTATGTTCCCCCTAACGTGGATGTTGAGCTGTTTGGTAGGGCCTTGTAATTTCAAACATCTTTAAAAAGGTAACTCATGGCTATTTTAGTCGAAGAGAACTTCTTTGCAAACTCTCAGTCTAGATTACACTCTTAACCACAGTCATAATATTATAATCCATTTTGTAAGTGATACACATTGATCAATCCATTAGGTCTTTTAAGGTTTATCATTATGAATTTAGGCTTTTGCTCTGAGGGTTTCAAAAGGAACTAACAAAGAAGCTTATTTTGAAATAAATATTAATCCCGGGTGTACAAGTCAAGAACCTTAGGAATAATTAGAAATATACTTACCCCAGTTTCAAAACTAAATTTTATTAAAGATAAATTATCTTTAAAGATCGGAAGAGCCTTTACTTATGTAAGTATGGTATTATATGTGAGAAGGCTAAGTGTGAGAGAGGCTTCAAAGTGGATGTAGAGATTTTGGGTTTTTGAGCTTAGACTATAATTTAGGGCTTTGCATCTTTGGGGCTATTTAAACTTTGACTTTTGATTTGACTACCCTTACTAGAACATAATATGGCTTTCACTTAGCTCTTAGCTTATACTTAAGCCTAATTTTCCAAGCTCTTTTCCTCATTTTTTCCTTTTTCTATTTTGTTATTACTTTTCCCTACTGTTCTTTTGTTGTTCTTTCCTCTTCTTTTGGCCCTAAGCCAAGTTTTTACCTTTTAAGCGATTTAGGGTCCTAAATTCATTTATTTCTATGGCTTAGGTAAGCTAAGTAAAAGCTTGAGATGTTTAAAAAGGATGTGGCTCTTCCTTATTTAAAAAAAAAAAACATAACTTATTAGAAATAAAATTTTCTTTTTAATTTAACGTTACTGAAGTAAGTACAAATCAATTTTAATCCCTTTCTCCTTATCAATGACCCTAACCTCCGAATTACCCCATTGTAGGGTAGTTCTCGATAAGGTTTTAATTTGAAAAATTCTTCAAATAAGTCCAATGAGGTAAACAAGAGATGATTGTGTTTAGGATTCAAGAAATGAATGTATAATTTCATTTTGATCTACGTATCGCATTTAAAGTGGACCTCCTTTAAGGAATGAGTCCAAAGTATCCTCACCTTTATGTCGCTCAACTCTCAAAGTGTTTTAAGTGAGTGTGTGGAAAAATTTTTGCCTCTTTTCATTATAAACCTTTTAAAAGTGAGTTACCAATTCCTTAAGAAGAACTTCTTTGCTCTAATAACAATGCAATCATTCCATTGAAAAGGGCAATTATATTATTCCAGCTATTACAGACTTTATTAAAACAACCCTTTTTTTTTCACCCCTAACTTAACAAGCACCCAATTACTTGAAACAACTCGTGAGCTTATCAAAAGGCATTAGTAAGCTTAAAAGAAATGGAGCTCTAAGTGACTCAATTAAACTATCCTCATGACCTGAAGAAGTAATGTCTTGTTGTAACTCTAGCTGAATGACTTTTGCATCAATCAGGTCTTGAATCTTGTTTTTCAATCTCTAACATTTTTTAGTGGAGTGTCCCTTCTAACCCATATGATAGTTGCATCTTGCTTCTATGTCAAAGCTGTATGGTTTGTAATTTGGATTAGGGTCTTCACAAGCTACAACCCTTGTTGCTTTCAAAGATAAAAGAGTTGGGTGATTGATATCTTCAATTGAGTGAATTGTCTTCTCTAAGTCCCTTGGGCTTGTTGTTTCTTGCTTCTCCTCGGCTTCTTTTTACTTAGGCCTCCTTCATCACTTGCGCTTATTGGCACTTGATCAGTATTGAACATCGGGTATTGAAATTTTCTAAGCATGGGGCCCATTGCCATTTCTAGATCTGTGGTGATCATTTGTAACATGGCTATTTTCTCTTCCAGATTTGAGAATCTCCTTTATAAGTTCGAATCTTAGGATATCTAGAGAGTAGTGATTATTGGGAACAAAACTTGCCATTGTTAGGCCATCTGATGCATCATCCTTTCTAGGGAGGCGAGTCTGTCATTAGCTATGTGAACCTGATTGGAAGAATTTCTTTACCAGTTAGCAACTTTTCTTTGGTTTTTTTTTTTTTTTTTACTTCCTTGAGTAAGGGAGAATGAAAAGTCCTATTGAAGGATTGTCTACAAAGAAGGGAAGAATGAAGGATGACTAAAGAGAGAAACAAAAATTATTTTGGAAAGATTAGAGTACATGAAACTCAAAGCCTTTCAACAACATCTAAAGTTTCTAATCTAACTCTCATAGTTAGGCTTTAATGTTGTCCAACATTTCTAAAGCCCAATTCATAGTCCTCTTGCTTTTATCAACTTGAACTAACAAGGCCCTATTAGAGGCCTCAATACGCCTAGCCCTCTGCTTCCAGTAGGTAGCTTCAGCTTATAGCAACTGCTTATGGATTCCTAAGGCAACTAGTAGTCTTTGATTATTCTTATGTTGGTTACTCGCCATTTTTAGTTCTACATATTTCATGGACAACATTCAATCATCAATGTAGAAAAACAAAACACATGGAAATATGCAGGTGTTGGGATCATTTAGGTTAATGAATTACTCCCTTGAGTTGCAACCCTACTATTATTTTCAAAACTTACTTGCATTAAAACTCTTGAATGATCAATAGGGTTGCAATTTCTTAAGGGTAATGTACTAACTCAAAGAGGGGAGTATATGTAATTAGGGTAGGTTTTGAAAAGGTCCTTAAGTTTTGTGACCTTACTTGTTAAAGAACACTTTCATTATTCATATTAAGCTTAAGTGAGGTGGCCTAATCAATCCCGAGCAATGGTTACACCACAACACCCAAAGCCTACACAATGGCCCTTCTCCTAGGGTCCTAATATGGCTTAGGTTTGACTGCATCTACCCTATACCTTTGATGCAACAAATGACCTCCCATATCCCAAAGCATGTGACATGCAAGACAGATAAAAGCTGAGAGTGAATTCTTGGAAAATACAGGGAAAGAAGCTTCAGATTTTTCTTTTCTTTTATAACAATGTTGGCCTAAAACCCTGAAGGATATATGCAAGATGGGTGGGTTCTGGAGGTCCTTAAACTTTATGACCATATGTGTTTCTTACAAAACAGTTCCTTAGTTACATCAAAGTTTAAGTGAAGTACCTTAATCAACCTCGAATTGTAGTTTCCCTACTATACTTGAAACTTACATAATAGTTTCCCATCCTAAGGTCCTAAAACAGCTAGGGTTTGACTATATTTATCAGGTGTTCATAGTATAAGAAATAAATCCCCCCCTCAAAACAATTAAAAAAAAAAAACTAAACTTACAAAACGTTAGTACAATTATGATACAAACAAAGAACGAATAAGTACATAAACTACAATAAGGTGATTTGTAGAGTTTAATTTTAATTTTAGAAAGTCAAATGATTAACCCTCTTGACATCCCCAGTGGAGTCGCCAAGCTATTGAGCCTGGTTTTTCATCTTTCGGTTCTTTTATAAAATTAGGTCTTCTTTATATTGATCAATATTAAACCTTACCCGTTAAATACTGACCCTTGACTAAGGTTTAAAGAAAACCAGTCCTTTTTATTTTAAAACAACTTTAAAGTTGCCACCCAACCAGAGTTTGGGAAAACAGTTAAGTTATAACAAATAGCTACTAGTCTAATGAGAAAAACCAATTTTGTAAAACGGTTTTAAAAACTAGAGATCATAGGTTTAGAGGTTAGGAATTTTAAGCCCTTATAGGTACTATTGACTTTCCAAATTTACCTTTAAATTTAAAAATCACCATTTTATTTCATAAGACGGAACTCAATTAATTGCTCTAATTAGACAACTTAAATAATCTAGGAAAAAGGAAAATTAAGTTTTTATTATTTTTATCATTGCCCCATAGATGCTTACATACCTACTATTTAGGATCAAACGTACGTAGTTTTTTTTAATAAAAACTTTACTGAGTTGAGTTGATTTTAGTTTTAAAACAACCGAGTTTACGTTTTTACCCATTTTGATTTATTTAAGAGAATTTCCTAAAGGACCCTAAATTGGTTTTTATTTTTGAAAATTGTAAATGATCCTAATTAGAAAAATGGTTGATTTATTTTCATTTTATTTTCGAAAAATCATTTTTCTAAGTGACAAAAAGAAATAATAATCTTTCTTCTTTCTATTTACTTATTTATTATTATTTTTATTTTTTATTTTATTTATTATTTTACTTATTCTATCTATTTCTATTACAATAAAAATAAATAAATAAATAGATTACTTCCTTTGTTTTTTCTCTTTTTGTTTTTCTTCTCTTTCTATTTTCTTTTTCGTTCTTTTTTCTTTTTCTCATTTATAACATTTACAAATAAACAAAATAAAAAAAATAAATAAATAAGTAAACTGGGTTAGCTTAAATTGGCTTCGGATTGGCTTAGACAACTTAGAGGCAGCTTAGATCAACTTATTAGCTTACTTCGACTTGTATTGGCTCAATCGGCTCACTTCGGCTCGATCAACTCGTAGTCAGCTCCAGTTGGCTTAGAAATTTTGATGGTGGTAGTTTTCGTCAAAAAACATCATAGGGGATGCTACCTAGAGAGAGAGATGAACCGTGTTAAAGAGAGGAAGCTTCGATTTTTGTTTTTTTCAAGTGTTTCGAAGATTTGTTGTGTTTTGAAAATGAAGTGTGGACCCCCATTTATAGATATCATGGTTGAGTTAAGGATAGAAAAAACTAAATATAATATGATTTTCTTTCAATTTTGGATTGAACAAACCTAGACAATATGTGGTGTAAAATACATAACTACCCATGTAGGAGTGTGTCCAACACATGTAGGAGAGTGTTTACAACACATGTAGGAAAGTGTTTACTACACTTAGAAGTGAGTTAGTAAATGACGTGGCGATAAAGTGAGAAAAGAAAATAAAATAAAAGATACATTTTACTCCTTCTAGGGATTGAACCTAGAATCTCTGAGTCATGTGCAATTATTGCACATATAGACTAGGTCAGCCTGAGCTAAATTCAAATTAAGCCTAGGCCCAAGACCTTTTATTCAAAATTATTTAAATTAAAATTATATTCTATTTAAAAAACCTAAAATTTATCATTTTCTAAATTTACTATTTTTTTCTATTTTCTTTTATTTTCTAAATTTTTTTTATATTATTTTTTTTCTAAATTACCTATTTTTTTATATTTTTCCAATTTTCTTATTTCTTATGCTTTTTTCCTATTTTTGTATTTTCCTAAAATTCTTGCTTTTTCTAAATTTCTTTATTTTTTGAGTTTTCTTCAATTTCCTATTTTTTTGTATTTTTACTAATTTAAGACCTATTGAAGAAATAAAATAAAATAAAATAAAAGGAGGCAAAAATTGGGTGTCTACAATACTCTTCATGCTGCTTTAGGGATGCAAAATACACTAGAATATCATCAATGAAGACAATGACACACTTATTGAGCAACGCCCAAAATACTCGATTCATCAAGTCCATAAAAGTTGCTAGGGCATTCGTTAACCTAAAAAGCATAACTAAAAACTCGTAATGTCCATATCTTGTTTCGAATGCTATCTTCGAAACATCTTTTGGCTTAATTCTTAACTGATCGTACCTTAATCGCAAATCAATGTGAGAAAACACACAAGCACCTTGTAATTGGTCAAATAAGTCATATATGCGAGGTAATGGATACTTATTCTTGACCATTACTTTATTTTGATTTCGATAATCGATGCACAATCTTATGAAGCCATCCTTCTTCTTGACAAACAACATTAGCACTCCCTAAGGCGATATACCAGGTCAAATGAAACCTTGATCCAACAACTATTGTAGCTGCTTCTTCACTTCTTGCAATTCTATAGGGGCCATTCTGTATGGTGCTTTTAAGATCAGTTGTGTCCCTTATACCAAGTCAACTACAAAATCGAACTCTCTTTATTGTGGTAATCCCAATAACTCATCTAAGAAAACATTTGAAAATTCATTCACAATCTTAATGTCCTCTAAGTTAGGTTTCACATCTTCTATCTCATGGTGCTTATCCAGCCCTTTGTCTCAACCAATCCTTTAAGATTAATAATTAACTCAAACAAACATAGTACCTTGCACATTTGTGGTGTCACCTCTCCTACAAATATGACCTTTATTCCATCTGTTGCTTCAAATGCCACTTCTTTCTTTTAACAATCAACTGTGGCCTTAACAATAGACATCCAACTCATGCCCAAAGCTACTTCATACTTATTCATGTCAATTAGGATCAAGTTTGCACAACTTTCATGTTCTTGGATTCTCATAGGGCACTTTCTAATCATTTCTTGGGTAACCACTATAATTCTTGTCAAAGTCTTCACTCTGAAACATGAATTTGTAATCGAAATGGGAATTCCAATACACCTAGCTACTTCAAAGGTAATGAAGGAATGAGCAGCTCCCATATCGAATAAGGTGTTTAATAACTGGTTGGATATAGTAATATTCCCTAAATCACCATAATTGATCTTTTAATCTTAAGGGCCAACAAATTTTGACATCTCAACTTTCCTTTCGTCCTTTTATTAATTTCTTTGTTTTTACATGATTTTACTCATAAAGAAGTACAAAATGAGCTTCATATAGAAAAGTCAAGGTAAAGGTACTTACTTGCAGCCAATCTAGTATGTACGGTGTTAGTGTCCTCATATACAGTAAGCGAGAGCTCAACCTCTTCTTCATACTCAATATAACTCCAATCCCCTTCCAAATTGTACACCTTAGTTGCATTAATAGGGCTTCTGGTTTGGCATTCGATGCTCTTGGTCCGACATTATTCTTATGGGTCACCAATCGTCTTAGGGTTTGATGAGGCCTCACTACTTAAATTGGGGAGGCATATCTTTGAGGACATGTAGTGGAAAAGTGCCTTGGCTGCTTGTAGATAAAGTAAGTAGTGTTGCTCTTCTTAAGGCATTATGTAACCTTATGATCTATACTTCCACAATAGAAACACTTATTTTGTAGTTGAAGACATTCCCTTAGATAATGTATGACCCTTGTATTTCTAACATCTTAAGTGACCATCAACTTCTTTCCCCTATCGGTAGCTGTGGTGAATCATGACCTTCTTTCCTTTGCCTTAGTAGCTAGTACCTTCATGCAGTCTTTTACTAAAAATATTAATCTTGGACCTCATTGGTTCTTTTTCTTAGCCCTTAGCATTCTATAGGGCTCTTGCTTTCTTAATTGCTTCTTTAAATGTCTTAGGTTCAAACCATCTAACTATTTCTCTCAACCTTAAATCTAACCCCCGTACAAAAACTTGCATCCTAAACTTATTACTATACTCCTCAGCGGCGTATTGTAGTAGTATATGGAATTCTAACTCATAATAATCTAAGTTGCGATTTCCTTTAGTGATGGATAAAAGGTCCACACTATACTGCACTCTAAGACTCTTAAGAAAGTAGTGGGATAAGAACTCTCTCTTGAAGACCTCCCATGTGACCGGTGGACTTAGGATCCTCCTCTTAGACTCCTACCATGTTCAGGCTCGAAGCCTCAACATGTATGTCCCATAGGATAACCACAACTATAGGGGTACCTTAAAGGCTTCGAAAGACCTCTCAACCTATAATAGCTAATTATTTGCCTCATCTAGCTTGCCTATTACTCCTTCAAAGTACCTATTGTAGTGAATGAATTCAAGGAGTACACTCTACTATGCTCTCTACTCAGGTAATGCTACAGGAGCTACCTCTACCGATCCAACTGAAGGTGACAACGGCAACGACATCCCCTCTATAAGTACTGGAGGTGGAACTTAAGCTAGAGGAGTCCGATCTTGCTCCAGAAATACTCACAATAACTAATTGGTGGCCTAGATGAAGGCTAATACCTCATTAATACGATCTTAGGGCCAATCCTACTTGTTGGGAGCTACAAGTGGATCCTACGCCATTGAAGGGCATACCCATCATCTATTTCTTTTACAAAAACATTTGTGTTAGCTTTGGACATTAATAACTCATACAAGCATTTTGTATGGACTTTCATCAAAAGAATTGTCATTTTCATTAATATTTTGGCAGCATAAGGTTACACCAAAAGGTGGTAACTTTAAATGAGTAAGTCTCTACCAATCAAAATCTAAGTACATTAAGAATCTAAAAGTAAAATGCATCCCGCCTCACCATATAAGGAATTCTCTCAACGCACTCAAAAGATCATCTATGATCCTAGCAATACAATAAGAAGCATCTATGATCAATCCAAAATACAAACTTTATAGTCCTTTACTAAAAGGATAATGACTAAATTGAAATGGTGAAACATCCCCTTCTAGGACGAGATCTAGTAGGTCTAGCCTGCTCTGCCCCATCCAACTCTCGAACTACATGTCCTATAGATCCAACATTAGAGCCACAAAAGACACTCTCTCTTATCACCCTACAATCGACCCATGCAGCATACCATTTAGGGGATTAAGTCTAATATCCAACTCATCCATAAAGCTTGACCTCCAACTACCATAATAAGCTCGTTATCAAAATGAATATAGTCATGTTAAGCTACGAACTACTTAAGTGGGGGTAGGACATCTCTAGGGTTAACTCCTCCTCCGTTAGCTAGCTCTCATCCAACTTAGGCGATGGTGGTTCGTGCTCCTCCTCCACAAAGTCTCAAAAATCCACCATAGCATGGCCATTATATCTTTGATCCAAGCGGTCATGATCTGTCCATTTGTTGAAGCATAGATCAATTGTCGTCTAATGACCTTCCACTTTACAAAGTCTAATGGTGGTAACACTTCCCTATCCAATACCATGAATACAATGTCAGTAGGTTGTCCAATCTATCCCTAATTATGGGCCTCTCTCTATAGTATATGGATGACCTCATTATTTATGTAAGCCACTACTCCATCAAACTTAACCTTGAAGAATCTCACTCTCCAAGGATTGGCCATTATAGTCCTATACCAAGTCATCACTTGTCTAATAGTCCTTAGTCATCCTATGAGGGCAAGGTCCTCACATAGTACCTGTAACCAATGCCAAAACTGTCAAGCATGTAAAACCCAATCTACCTAGGTAGCAGCTAGAAGGGACTAGCTTAGTTGATAAGACATAAGTAGCTTAAATTATTATTTTAAGCCTTTTATTTCATTAACATTTCTTTTAGGAATTTTGACTTAAGATTAACCCAGTTTACGCATTGTAAGCTCATTAAGTAGGTTACCTAGTGTCTAGGGTCAAGTTTTTATTTTATATAAACCATTTTGCTCTAATACCAATAAAGGTTGTCACACCCCAAAAGATACCTTAGTTATGGTAGCCTATTGTATACCACCTCAAGTGCCTTAAATTAGCCTTATGACTAGTTTGAAAACCCTTAACAAGATATGTAAGGCATCTTCCAATACTAGGTAGCTTTATAGGTATACATTCTCAAGTAGATCAAAACAATTCAATATTTAATTACATGGCATTACTAAACATTTAACATTCAAATCTAACATAAGTAAGAATGTCAACCCATAAAAAATACAGCAAGTACAACATGGTTTATAAAAATAGGTCTTTAGGAGTCTAAATAAACATTATATATTAAAATTAAATATTCTCAAAAGAGTCTATACTAAGAAAATACTAAAATTCCCTCAATCGCTCTTCCTTGTCTCGTACATCCCATCCTTCAACACTAACCTCAAGCATAGCATGCCTTGGTATAAGCCATAAATCGTCTTACATCAAAAAACTAAGGTGGTGTAAGCTTACAACTTGCTTAGTGAGTAATCCCTTCTATCGTGCCTTTCATACAATAATAAAACAATTAAATTATGCAACCATATGAATGTAAATAACCATATGTTCAAACAATTATATATAGCCAAAACTGTAACTGCATATAGCTTAGGATTTCGCCCTTGAAGTCAAGGTTAAAGTTACTTAAACCATCAAACTTGGGTTTCAAGCATCCTCGACTACTAATAAACTTGTCTCAAGTTCACTTTATTCTTTCTTTTCTCATAATCCTTATATAATTAAATTAAAGTTCTCAATCCCTAAACCAAGAGTGTAGATGTGAGTAGCACATGCAGTCTACTCGCCCCTAAAAGGTAAACTCTTAGACTTAGCCCATTACTATGAGATTAGAGTCTGTAACACCTAGTAAGCCCATAGATTAAGGCATGGCCATGTTGTATTTGTGCACCATGCAAAAACTCAAACATAATAATCATGAACCTCGTAAGACACCTCCATCCCACGCGCATGATGTGACGACCAACATATATTGATGCAAGTTGTATCATGCATGATCTAGTTTTGTAATGACCCTAAAGGGGGCCTAGTAGGATTGCCTAAACTTTTCATATCACGTGTGAACCCATGATTTGAAAATTATCTTGTAAGTCAGAGATTGTAAGATTCTAAACAATTAGTCACTAAAGTTTTTATTTAATTAACTTACGATCACATATATGTGACTATAGATATCCGATAAGCCACAGTCCAACAGAACCATAAAGAATCGATATCCCCTACCAAATAATAAGTTTAAGTAGTAAAGTTCTAAAACTCAAACTTACTAAAGTCACAAAATTTAAATGTAGTATTAATAACTATATACAAATGAACCATATAGTCTATCCTCAGAATCTAACTTCTATGCATCTCAACATTGGCACTCAACCCTTAATTCTTAACTTATATCCAATCATCTAGCAACGTGCAAAAGAAAACTATTGGAGAGTAAGCTACAAGAGCTTAATGAGTTAACCCTCGTATTATACTAGCAAACAAGTTATCAAACAGTTTATTACCAAACATATGAATGCATGAACAAGCAGTATGCAAAACAGTATATATGTAGTTAACCGGTACTGCATATAACATCGGAATTTAACGCCCTTCGAAGTAAGGATTGGAGATATATCAGCACCAATCACAACCAGGCTCTAGCACCTGAGTTTTTACCCCCATATCATTATATAGGAATTCCCTGTTTCATAGAACAGGTTTCTACTTCCATCAGTTAATAATATACAAATAACCAGGTCTAGCGGTGAATAGGCTCACGTAATCCATGCTTACACCCTACAGCGATGGTCTCTAGACGCGACTCCCAGCTACCTGCGGTTAGCGTCTCAAGCGCTAATAAAACCCGCGAGCCAAGGGTAGGGTCTTGTTGTACCAATGCTCTTGCACTGTACTAATTAAATCATATGGGAATCCATCCCTCCAAGGCCCCTCATTACCAACCGCATGAGGTGACGGCTGGAGCATTATATGCAATGTTCATGCTCTATGCATGAACCGTTTAATTTTTGTTGGGTTGAATATGATTAAGTCAATTTCTAAGGTGATCAAACAATATCAACAAATCATTCAAATAATGCAACAATCAATTATATAATCACGTTTAATAGTATTTTGCACAGTAATCAATCAATATCAGTCACATGCACAACCCGAAACCCTATGCATCAAGTTATTAATATTTAATTCATATACACTAACTGCAAGTACAAAACAAGTATAGAGCCATCGGGTATACTCACTTGGTCATAAATGATGTCAGGGATTGTATTAGACCAAGGGTAAGTCGGTCTCAATCTCAGGATCACCTAACATTAGGGAAATATGGAAAGTAATAAGTTTAGGAATTTAAAAACCTAAACCAGCATGCTAAAGCGTACTGTTTACTTAAATCAGTTATTGACTTACGTGAAATCATCGATTCGAGTTTTTATCGAATCGCGTATAACTTTTTCGTTTTAGCTCGGATCATTATGAACTTATAGTCCATTTTGATCGTTTTTGAGTATATTTTCTCGTAGCGAGGTCCGTTTTGGACGTTGTGACTCGTAACATAAATTGTGATATAAAAATATCACAAAAATTATTATTTAAGTTTAAAAATTATAAAATATTGATTTTCGCTTTTTCGTAACATATTTATGATTTAATAATTATTTAAATCATATACTTGATATTTTTATTATTTTGAGTACATTTTCCTATTTTTGAGATTTTTACTTTATTATAATTATTATTATTATTATTACCTTTATTATTTTTACTATTCTCATTTTCTTATTTATTATTTCTCTTATGTACCTTACGATTATACCCATATGTATATATTCATAATATATATTTTATAATTTATTTTATTGAAAAATTACAGTATCATATATCTATCTATATATATATATATATACACCTTACATATTTACGAAGTTAGTAAATATATTATATATACTAATACATATTCGATATACTACTTATATATATATATGTACTATACATCATACGTATTATATATGTATATGTATTTATTTAAAACATACTCTTATATACATATTCATGTATTTATGTATTTGTATTTATTTATATATATTTCTTCTATACATAAATATGAATACATACATATGTATTCAGTATATATATATATATATATATAATTACCTCTAATGAAGGTATTCTACAATATATATATATATATATATGTACTAAGGTGATTATATAAGGATACACATGTATATATATATTGTTATGGTACAAAATATGTATATTAAATAAATAATACTAATTACATGTATTTAAAAAAAAATACATAACACATATTCTTATGTATAATATACCTATGCATATACATGTATACATATCTAATCTTATACATACATACACTACTCAATTTATGTATTAGTGTACATATACATGTATTAACAATATTATATTTATAAGAAGATACTCTACAAATACTATATTTATACATATATATACTACATATTATACATCTACATTACTAAATAATTACTCACCTATTTCTTTTAGTTTCTTTCTTCTTCCTTTCTTCTTCTTTTCTTCTCCTTTTCTTTCCTTCTTCTTTTTCTTCTTTTCTTTCTTTCTTTCTCATGTTTGCTCCCTGATTTCGGTGTGCAGGATTTTTTTCTTTTTTGTTTTTCTGTCCAGCTTTTTCCCTTTTATTCACATGTACATTAGCTTAGGTTATAAGCTAAATCTTGGATAATTATTACAATATTTTTATGTGTTTAATTACTTAACACTTGGCACTTGGAAATCCATCACGTAAGCTACTGGTTAGTGTGTTATTTTGTTGATTTTTTTTTTTTTCACGTTTTGTGCAGGATATGAGCTTGAATTGGAAATGGAAAGAAAGAGAAGAGATAAATTGGAAATAGAAGAGAAGAAAAATGAAAATTATTAACAAATATACGTAATTTTTCGAATCATATAAATTATAACGATTCTCCTCGTAAATTAATTTTCAAATTTTTGTGAAATTTTATCAATTTAATTGGTACCCATTACAATAATAATTTTTACAAGTTATTGTGCCAATTTCGTTAAAATTTCGTGTAAATAGGCGATTTAGTCGAAAATTACATTCGACTATGATTTTATCACTATTGAGTAATATTTAACTATTTTATAGGTTCATATTTATAATTTTAAGGTTTCAATTAAATTCGGGTTTAATTTTAATTAATGGTGTGTAAGTCAGTTTTAAGGTTTTAGTATGCAATATAAGGTTTTGATCAATTTCTAAGGTTTTTACTACTTATAATATATTTAAATTTATGATTTATTAAATTTTATTTTGCTCGGCTTTGATGACTCTTCAAGTCATTTATAGTATTAGGATCTACTTCTACTCTTAAATAGCTAAATTTGCAGGATTTATAAGTTTAGTTAAGGTTGAAAATCGTTATATCCATTTTACTTTAGTGACCACTCTTTATCAATAAACAATCACAAGGTATACTACTAGTAACTATACAATAGATATATCATTAATTTATATTAAGGTGCCTTAACACAATAAGCATGTCATGTCATACACATACAATTCCTAAGTCTCCAAGCATACCAATTATCATTTTACTTTTAGTATAACTATTCTACGAACCAGTACAAGCATAGTTGTCATTGGAATACTCATTCGGCCATGATGAACTATAGGTCATAGTAGTCTACAAGCAGGTCCAGATCAATGTTAGGATCGCTTGAAACAATCACAAACGAGTAAGAATAAGAAAAAGGGAAACTTCCTATTAAGCTAACTATTTTTGCTATAACTCCTAGTTTTGACTTAAATTTGTTTTATCATAATTTTTTCATTTTAGCTCCGATTTCTATATTCTTATAGTTAATTTTCATCTTTTTTAGATGTAGATTATCATGGTGGGGTCTATTTTGGCATAATGTAACCATAATTTTTTATACTAGTCCAAAAAGTAACGAACCTCTTAGTTGTTGGGCATATTGGTTCCATTTTGCATGATCTTTAGCTTTAATTATGCCTTTCCAATTTCTAATGGGTTTTAAATTCTTATTTGTCCTAGGGGTGTAGTTAGAATTAATTCTTTATGGATCATTGTTTAATTATTGGTCCAACTTTACTCTTTTACTCTTGGTGTTTCTTGATTAGGCTTTTGAGCCTTATTATTAAGGCCTCTTAGGTTGGGCTTTTTTATTTACTCTTTTAGGCTTTTTGAATGGTCAAGTTGAGCCTTAAATCTTATTCATAAAATCTGGAATTTCTATTTTCTTAGCTCTATAAGTTCAAAGTTTCATCAGTTGGGCTTGTTTTGTAGCTTTCTGCCTGTTTTAGCCATTTAAGGCTTATGGCCTAGGTCCGGCTTGCTTGTTTGGGTCTAAAAATTAGTCAAACATAAATCTAAATTATTTTTTAAGTTGGGGATTGTTCTATCCAAGGAATTTTTGGGGCTTGTTTGGATCGGTTTTAGGTCGATAATGCATTTTTGAGTTAGTTTCGCATTTTAGTGTCTTAGTGTGATAGTTGCACTACTTAGGTGAGTCTTAAATCACTTAAATCTTACCTAAAACATCATTGTACATGGATATTAATGTGTGGTCACATTTTTAAAGGTCTTTTCAAGTTTCCAAGTGAACATTTTTCCCAAGATTTTTGCCTAAACAACATACATACATACTAAAGGGGTATAAGAAAATTTTTCTAAGCTAAGATAACAAAAATAAGACTAAGGAAACTAAGAGATACCCCAGAATGCTTCTCATCTAGCATATATACATGAGTAAAATAGAGCTTTGCCTCACCATCTTGCAAAATACAAGCTTACATATTTGCTCATAAAGACATATACTCAAGCCTCCACATTATACATGAAGGATTTTCCTCATAACTACTTCTAAAAGAGTTTAGAAACTTAGAAAACTATAGGAAAACATGCATACACATTTTTATGCCCTTATTTTGATCCTAATACACATCTTAAAAGAAAACACTAAAAGAAAAGTTAGTGAAGGAGACTTTACTACACTTGGTGAAAGAGGTGGATGATGCCTAGATGGTGGCTCCTTTTGCTTTGTCTCCCTTTTCTTTTAGTATCCTTAGCTTGCTTCCTCTAGTCAGCTTCCTTGCCTAAACTCCCTTAGTGTGATAAGTGTGATAAAGTGGAAATGGAAGATAGGATGGTGGTGTTTGTTAGATAAGGTGTTGGCTTGTAAGGAAGGGTTGGGTAATTTTTGTTTATTTGTGAATTGTAGAAACTTAGATGGAAGTATGGTAGATTTTTTTATGGTTTTGGAGTGAGAATGAAAACGAAGTGGTGTGTGAGTCTTGGAAATGGAAGAGTGGCCAGTTAGGTGTAGAAAATGGATGAGTTTTGTGTGTTTTTGAAGATATGAAATGTGAGAAAGAAAGAAAAAAAAGCTGATGGAAATGTGAAGAAGGAAGTGGCCAGTTGAGAATTAGAATGCATGAGAGTTTCAATTTTCCAACTCTTATACTTTGATAAGATAGAATGACATAGTGAGAAGACAAGTCTAACAAGGGTATAGGCATGATGTTGTTAAGTTGACATAATAGGGTGGTTAGGAAATGACTTGTTCTTGAAATGACTAAAGAATAAGAAATTGGAAATGGGGAAGGGGGAGTGGATGTGTTGCACTTCAACGTGTATACTAGATTTTATTTATTTATTTTATTCAATTATTTGTTTACTTATTTATTTATTTAGTTGTTTATTTATTCTTCTTATTTACTTTACATAAAGGCTACTAATCTAGTAGCTTGATTGTTTGAAATTTTAAGTTCAATTTAGGAGCTTATGGGAATGAAAATTACTCACTTACTTAGTTAGCATTTTATTTTAATCCTCTCTCGTATTTTTAAGTGCTAAAATATTAAGGATTTAAGTTTTATATTTTATAGGCTTTACTTATGTTTTAGGACTACGATCACCAATTAAAATTTTTATTAGGAGAATTTTTAATTATTTAGCTTGTCAACTCTAGGTAATATCAAGACCATCCAAGCTCGACTCTAAGTATTACTATGATTTTACGGGGTTTACACTTAGCTTGCATGGGTAGGTATCCTAAAGGGAATAGATATCCTAAGAATCTAAAAGATAAACCTAGCTTGAACTAGTAAGTACTCCTAAGATGATATGATGGGATCGAGGACTAATTACATGCTCCCGAGCCCGATGGCTCTCTCAATTAGTCTACCGAGCTATTCAAGGTAAGTTATGTGCCGAGAAGTAGTGCTTGCCCCAGTTTGATCTGCCAAGCTACTTTGCTCTCCATGTCATCCAAGATATTACCAAGATGATCAACCAGCATGCCGAACCAAACCCTCTACTAAACCATAGTCCCAGCACCAAATTTAAATGCAATAATCCTCACTGTTGACGAAGGCAATCAGAACTATCAGAAGCCAACCATCCGAAGCCAACCCCATGTGAACCATCTTTGAACCAACCATTGTCTAACCCCTTTTAATGCCGAACATGCTTGACCTAAGGCTTATCCCTACCCAGACCACAATTCTATCAGAATCACTATAAAAACGCTCAAGTATCGTCCTTTACTGACATTCGTACTATCCTTTCTAACAAAGGACGTCCGCATTCCTTTTTTTGCACGATTTCATATTTTCCATGTAAATTATTCTCTTTTGTTTTTAGCAAATAAGGACCATTCTTTTGTAATTTTTGTAACTTAGGATTTACCCTAACAGGATGATATAAATACCGTCATATTGTATAAGTTAAGGAATGAGAATACAGAAAATGCACTGAACTTTCTTTTTACTCTCAAGCTAAGTGTCCCTCTTACTCTTGAGCTACTATTAACCGGCCCATTCAAGTGTAGACTAGTGGCAAGTGACCTCCGGTCATACTTATGCATCATATCAAGTGTGATTTGAGCTTGTGTAAAGTATTGGTGCATCATATCATTCATCAGTGTATAGGAACCTCCTGTTCAACCTATGACTATCATTTACTTTTCAAGCCATCTTACGGTTTGGACTTACTCCTTTGGTTATGCATGATATCGAGTTCATGTGTTCATACATGAGTCCGTATCATGAAAGATCTCTAAAGAATTTAAAAGACAACTCCAATTTGGACTAGTGTGCATTCGTAAAAGGATAAATCTCTTTAAGGATCAATTGCTCGAAAGGATAGATCTTTCAAAGATAAGATAGGATGACGCTCTTAATGAGCATATGATCCATTAGAGTCAAAAGAGGATAGTGTTCTTATGAGCAAGCGTCCCAATAAAGGATGGGATAGCTCTTCTATTAAGCAAGTGATCTAACAAAAGATAGGATAGCACTACTATAAGTAAGCAATCTAACGAAGAACAGGATAGCACTCTCATGAGCAAGCGATTCAAGAAATATAAGATAGCATTACCATGAGCAATCAATCTAACAAAGAACAAGATAATGCTCCTATGAGTAGGCAACCTAAGAAAGGATAAGATAACACTCCTACGAGCAAGTATTCCAACAAAGAACAGTATGCTACTCCTATGAGCAAGCAATTTGACAAGGGATAGGATAACACTCTAATAAGCAAGTGATCCAACAAAAGATAAGATAACACTCCTAAGAACAAACAATCTAACAAAAGATAAGATAGCACTCCTAAGAATAAGCAATCCAACATAGGATAAGATAATACTCTTATAAGCAAGCAAGCAATCCTTGAAAGAATTAGATGGCACTCCAACGAGAAAGCGATCTATGATTACTCAAGAAATAGATAGCACCCTTAAGGGCAAGTGATCTAAGAATTTCAAGAACATTGATGAGTTTTGAAAGAAGTGCCAAAATGACAAATTGATGTCAAGAGATTCTAATAATTCTTTGAAAATTTTAGTTTCTTAAGAAATCTCTCTTGACATCTTTTAAAAGCTCTTCATTTCTCTTTTCAAAAAGGTATTTACCAAAATTTCAAAAGAAAAAAAAAACGTACTCTTTTTGGTGGAAAATTGCATTACTCACAAGTGAAGGAGTCTTATAGGCTTTGAAGATCACATGTAAGGGGTAAGCTTGTGCAACTATTCGATAATAGCTCATTCTTATCTACCATTGTCCAATAATCACTCAATCATATCTAAGTCATGATTCTTGGAGCATATTTCATGATTTTTGAACTTTCTAAAAGCACCGATTGCAAGCTTAGGGGTAAATGATCATTCATGTACTTGGGAAAGCACTTAATCATTCTTTGATCTTCCATTGAAGTTACTTGAAATATTTAGTCCAAGAGGATTTCCTTGTACTCTCATAGGTTTATTTTCACTCCAAGCATCGACTCCTAAAATTGTATTCCATCCTATAAATGGTACAATCTAGTCAATTAGTTAGGTTTTTTCTAAGCTTGCAATTTAAGGCTTTTAGTTAATGGTTTGAGTAGGGGGATATCATTGTTATGGCCAGTTTTGAGAAAAATCTTTATTTATTCAATCTAGCTTTTACAAGTCATGAACCTTAAGGGGGGAAAAACTAAACATGGGCTTATCCCAGTTTCATGAGAAAATGTTGCTCAAGGTAAGTCCATTGTCTTTGGTTAAAAGAGCTTCATTAAGGTAGTATAATGGGTAGGTAGGACTATAAAATTAGGGCTTTGCTTTAGGCTCAATAATTTGATGTGTCTAAGCTTTAAATACCCTTGGAAACTTATGAGTTTTCATTTTGTGATTCCATGGCAAATTTGGACCTTGGGCTTATTAGCAATTTACGCTCATCTTTGGAGATTATCACCCCACTCACTTCCATTTCTTGTCTTTTTCTTTCTCCTTTTCTTTTTTTTTTTCCTTTCTTTTTCTCTTTCTTTTTTTTTTTTTTTTTTGTCAAGGTGACCACTATCTATATTTCTAAGTTTTCATTTGAAGAGATGCAAGGCCCTAAAACTACGAGTATAAAGTGCATAAGATTGGTGAAGCGTGTAAGGGTTTATAGTGTTTGAGAAAAATCCATAGGCTCGAGGTGTTTGAATGAGAGTATAAACTTGAGTGTATAAGGTTTGAAGCTCTTCATTCTAAAGAAATCAAGTTATCTATGATAATCATTAGTCATGAATTGGCACAATTGAGGAAAGCACAAGTTAGTTTACTCCTTTTTCTCTAAATTAATGACCCTAACCTCCTAATTACCCTATTATGGAGTGATTCTTAATAAGCTAATTTTAAGAAAAATCTCAGAAGGTTTAAATAGGTTTGTAAGGGATAATTATGTTTAAGGATGATGAAATGAATGTCCAAATTTTTGTTAACCTGTGTGCCAAATTCAATATGGACCTCCTTTAAAGAATGAGCCCAAATGCTCCCATTATATCACTCATCTCTCATGTGTGTTTAGGGTTAATGTTTGGGACATAGTTTACCTCCTTTTATCCTAAACATTTTAAGTAATTAGATCATCTTTCCTTAAAATAATCTACCTTTTGATTAGGTCAAATTTACTTCTCTCAATTTTTATTTGCCCCAAATTTATGGTTTAGCCTCACACTTTAACACTACCCTATTCATGTTAGTTTTATGAACGTTTAACTCTAACTGGTCAATTCAAGACTTTCCAACTATGATGGACCTATGTGCCTCTTTTGCTCCCTGACTTAGTCCAACAATTTGATCTTAATTTGAGCCTTTTGGAAATTATCCCTAAACCAACTTAGACAAGCCAGTTCTTTGCATGCACCATTATTCCTTCATAATTGATCGACCCTTTAGACTCAATTGAATGGATATGTCATCTACTTACCCCATTTATTACTCCCTACTGAAGCTCATTAGGCTTATTGATGGGATAATTCATAGTAAAGACAAGTTTTGTGTTTGGTTTTAGTGTTAGAGTGGGTAGGTTAGTTCTATGGAGTGAGTAGGTATCATGTTTAAGACCTTTTAGGCTTGGAAAGGGTTAGTATGGGTAAGCAAAATTCTTTGGTGTTTGTGTGTAGGCTTTTCTCTTAAGCTCATGAAAAGGTCTTGTTGTATGCTTCTTAGGTTTTTTGTAAGGCTGGCAAATTGGGACCTAACTTACCAGACCCAAACACAACATAACATAATTTAAATGGATTTAGGTATGGAAAAAATCAACAAGGGACATAAGCGAGTTAGAACCATCTAAACACATTTATATACATGTCCGGGTTTAGGTCTAGGTTTTAAATTCATTTATGAACCCATTTATTAAATAGGTCTCACAAATAGATCCCGAGTTTGACCCATGAACCCATTTATTAAAAAATAATTGGACACTCGCATAAGTAAAAAGACCAACAACAAAATTTTAAATGCGCATGGTACATGTAATAAAATGAAACCCTAACACACCTAATCCTGGATCCTCTATATCTTGTGTTCTCTCTTCTTTGTGGATCTTTCCTAATGGCTAATCTCTTGTAAATATAGCCAGTAAACCCTCTTGGCTCTTAGTGTCACTCATCTATCAACCAAAGCAAAGCCAATAGTCCTGATAGGGATCAAGGACCGACCACTCACTCCTCAGCCTAAGGGCTTTCTCACATGGTCTATCAAGCTATCCGAAGAGAGTTAAGCGCCGAGGAGTAGTGTTTTCCCCAGTCCAATCTGTCGAGCTACTTCACTCTCCATATCATCTAGGAAGCTACCGAAGTGATTAGCCCACACATGGAGCCGACCCCTCCCTAACACCTTAGTCCAAGCACCAAATCAAGAAAACAATCATCTCTACAATGCTAAGGTCAAGTTGATAATGTAAAGAGCTGACCAGCCGAGGCTGACCTGAATGCGAGTTGCCCCTAATCTAACTCCTATCCAGCCCGAGTCGTTAGGGTATAGAACTGCCAATACCGAACCGACCTAATCAAAGGACCACCCTTACTTGGCCCACAATATTGTTAGAATCACAGACTGAGTAAAACACGTACATGCTGCCCTTTCTGACATCCATACTATCCTTTTTTATAGAGAAGATTCTTTACAAAACTTCATTTCCCTGTAAATTATTCTCCTTTTTGTTTAATAAACAAGGATCCATTCTTTGTAATTTTTGTAACTTAGGACTTACCCTAACAAGGTACTATAAATACTAGCATAATGTAATAGCCGCAAAATTGATATAGAGAATAATACACTAAAATTTTTACTTTCTCTAGAGCTAATTGTCCTTTTTACTTACTCTTGAGCTACTCTTATCTAGCCCATTTGAGCGTATACTAGTGACGAGTGACCTTTAACCATACTTACGCATCATATTAAGTATAACTCGAGCTCATATGAGGTATTGGTGTATCATATCCATCGTTGGCACATGGGAATCCCTACTCATCCTTTGACTATCATTTACTTTTCAAGCCATTTTACGGCTTGGACCTACCCCTTTGGTTACCTGTGATATTAGGTCTGTGTGTTCATTCATGAATCCGTATCATCTTGGTATTAGAGCTTGGCTACGTTCGAAGCTGGATTATGTTATTGTGATTCTTTAAGTAGTCTATTGTTGCTCCCATAAGATAACAGTTCTTTTGTTAGCTTTGAAGTTTATTAGTCGAGTAATGTTCTGTACTCTGTTTTCCCTTATTTTTTATACGCAAAACAGAGTGTAGTTGACTGTTCGTTTATTGTATAATTTTCATTGTGAAGTAACCAACAATGTTAGACTTTAGTGTTCAAGGAACTTTGGGAAATCAAGAAAGTGATACTCAACATAGCCAAAGACAGGAAGGAAACTTCACACCTTAGTCAGTGGGTGACCACTTGGATAAGCTGATTGACTTGGTAGCTAGTTTGGTGACTATTATCCAAGAAGACAAGCAGTAAGTTAGAAATAGCCCTACTAAGGAATACAAACAACAAGGACGAGGTAGAGGAGTACTATTGATGGGAATCAAGCCACTAAACCTCTGACCCGCAGCTAAGCCCGAAGACTAGAGGAGCTAGCACGACAAATCCTTCTATTCTAACCGACCCCTACCTAGGCCAAGTACTTCCTTACCTAGTCACCCCTCATGCCAAACCGTTTGATTGCCCATTTTTCTATAGTATGTCGAATGGATGATAACTCAGTAGCGCCAAGTTGACTAATTATATCACGACCCAACGGTATCGTTGTCGTAGTAGGTCGACATGTACCATATAAAGGTTTATTATCAATCCCTTTGCTGATCATAGGCCTTTCATACAACATACAAGGCTCCTTCCGCTATACGTTACCACTAAACCCATAGACAAGTAATATAGAGCAAGTTAACTAAAATTACTTCTATGGTATCAATTAGCTAATTGTGTGGGCTCGTGAGACCTACACCAAAACAATATTACAAACAAATGCAGTTCATAACAGAATTACATTAAATCTGTGTTATAAGCAAAAACATAAAAGTATCTAAATGTCTATAGATCTATTACAAAATGCCCTCTTCACTCTCTAATCAGTCCAACCCGTCCCTACACAAGACTTACCAAGGGCATGCCTCGACCCGAATTAGTGAAGAGGTTTTCTTTTAACAACAAAAATCTATAGGGGTGTAAGCTTAAGCTCAGTGAGATAAATACCCTTGTCAGTACCACATGATAGAAATTTATTAGATGCACAATCATATGAATGCATGAATAATCAGTATGCTAAACAACGCACGCAATAACCTAGGAACTGCATATGACTTAGAATTACACCCCCTGAAGTCGGGGTTTGGAGATAATTAACTAACCTAAACCAAAATCCGAGTTCTAGACCTTGGGTTTTTATTTCATTTGCACTGTCGTGCTTATGCCAAAACAAAACTCTATATATATATATATATATATATATACTTCCTTTACCGAAATCAAATCATATTTTTAAAATCCCAAGTCTAGCGATGTGGTAGCCTCCGCAATCTACAAACACACGCCCTAAGCAAAAGCCATAAGACTCGGCCCCTCGCCGATGATTGGCATCTCTTAGCGCCTAGTAAGCCCATCAACTTAAGATAGAGACTCAATATATATGATGACATAGCTAGTACCCAATCCTGCAGGAGACACGTACTCTTGTGAGTCCCTTCCCATCTTCTACGTGAAGCGGCAGTCGGTGTTATTCGTATGCAATATGGGTTATACATGATTCATTTTGATTTCTTAATCGTATAAGTTATTAACTCGATTTTTGAGGTGATCAGACAATTTTATTCCATACAATTCACATGTATGTATAATGCAAACAATTCCAATTATTATATATAATTAACAAGTCATCGCATTCATCCACAAATTCATACACATGCATCTCCCATATCCCACAAGCATCCAAATTTATATATATAAGTTTAGGTGCATCTATTCTACAAGCAAAATCAAGTAAAGAGTCATCGGGAATTTACTCACTCTGCCATGTGAATAAATCAAAGTAATCCGGAGGCAAGTCGTCTCCGTATACGGTATCCCCTGGTCATTGAAATAATATTTATAAGAAATTGAAATAAACTTAGAAAACTAAGTTAATTTTCCTTAAGTTATACTCTTGACTAGTTTTCGTAATTTTTCCCGATTTTTACTTAAAGTTCAATCGCGTATAACTTTTTTGTTTTAAATCCGATTTTTATGGTCTTATAGTCAATCTTCATCGTTTTTTAGTGTACTTTAACGTGGTGAGGTTAGATTTTTGAAATGAGGCATACAATTCTGTCCATGGGTCAGAATAGTAGCGTTCCTCATGTGTTGGAGTGCTTTTAGGCCTTATATGGTAAACAGGCTTTTTGATAACCTGAGAAATCCTTTGGGATTGGTTTTAAGATTTTATCCTAAGCTTAAAATACTCCTTGAGATCATATTTACAACTTTGATTTATATTCCTAAGGCTAACAACCACTTCATAGGCCCTTTAGTAGGCTTAAGTTGTCAAATGGGCTTGTTTTTTGTTCAAACTAAAGTTAATGACTTTGGTGGACTTATGGAGCCTTAGGTGGATTTCTTATGAGCTTCAAAACAACCTCTCTTAATGTTTTAAAGTGCTGGTCAGAATTTTATTGAAGGCCCAACTTAGAGTTCTAGGCTTGTTTTGAGAGTTTTAAGCTCGGTTTTGAGTTTTAGGCTTTGTATGCTTACCATACTTGCTTTGGTTGATCTTTTCACTTTGTTCATTTACTTTTATCATATTTTTAAGCTTCTTTTTCCCATGTTCCAAATCTGTTCGTGATTATTCCAAGGAGTTCTCACTTGGTTTTTCAACTTGTTTTATCATTTCCTTAAGTTTAGATGTTAGATTATGCACTTAAACTACTTGTATCCAAATCTTAACTTAACTTTTTTTCCATAAGATGATTCTTTAACTCATGCTCTACACAAAGAAATAGAAGATCTTATACTTTATACAACTTCCATATCATAGCTCATGTCATATAAAGTTGGTTTCCTCATAAAACTTCATGTAATGGATTTTTTTTTTCTTAACTTAAGTCTAGATTTAAGCATGCTTAACTTAACGAAAATAAAATCAACATTCAAAGGACCTTTGAATCCTCACGTCCAGCATGTTCATCTTCCATTCAAGTTCTTATTTCAAGATTTTCTCAACTTAAAATCGTCAATTCAAAGTGTTACATAAGTATTTTTACAAAACACCAACTTTACATGCTCATGTTTCAACTTCATGTACGGGTTTCATGAGTTCGTTTCTTAAAACAATTTTTGGTGTTATAACAACTTAAACCCTACTTATATCTTCAAGAAATCAAAGTCTCCTAACATAAACACTAACCCACTAATCACAAGAAACACTTACTCGTCCTTATAGTAGAATACGATGGTTGTGCACTAAGGTTCCATTTAAGCTCTTAACTTTACTTCCTCCTTTTTACCACCTTTGGAAACCCGAGTTGTTTGATCTTTTGGAATGGGATTTGTGGAAGGTTCTAATGGTTTTAAAAGAGCTTAGATGTTGGAAGAAAGTGACATAAGAAAAAGAGAAGGAAATGCCGTGAGTGAAGCTTGAAAAATGGGAGCAAAGTTGATTTTGTGGGGTAAGGTTGTTTCTCCTTTTTATGTTTGTTTCAAATGAGAGAAAGAAGATGTGAAAGTGAAATTGAAAGTGAGAGAAGTAAAGAAGAAAATGGCCGGTTGGAATTGAAAGAGAATGAGTGGTTAAAATGTCTTGAAAGTGTTGTCTTGTAACTTACACAAAAGTTAATAATTGCAACTATTGATGATGTAAGCATTAAGGGGTGAATAGTGATGTGTAAGAGAAAGTGATTGATGGTTGAAAGACAAGAGCATGGCCCCCCTTTCCTCCTTGTTTAAATCTGCCATTTAAATTCCTTTTGGGTCATGAAATGGTCTTGTCTCATTTAATGAAGTTAAGCATGTGAAATCTTGTGAAAAATTGTCCATATGTAGCATAAGTGAAGGGGTGATAAGGAAAATGTCTTATCATTAGATTTTGATAAGTTATCAATTGATAAATAATTCCAACTCTCAATTGATAAGTTATCTAAAGTGATTGGTTAGTCTACTTATTGATATGTAAGGCTTAGACATGAAGATAAGGGCATGGTTTTATAGGAAATTGTTTTAGGGTTTTCATCCTGCATTGTTTTGTAATTTATGATTTGATTTTTATAAAATTGTGAAATTTTCTAAAGTTGAATGAAATTATTCAAATTAAATTATTGATTAATTACTTAGGGTTAAAATTCCTTAATGATTTTAGGGTTTAGGGTTTTAAGTGACTTTAGAGCTCGCAGTTCTTCAAGCTCAAGTTTTATCAATAATTGGTTTTTTGAATTGGAAAAATTTAATTCATTTCTAAATGTAAACTTAAGTTTTTAGTTTATTTGATCCTTGGGAGTGTTCGAAAAGTACTCTTAATCAAATCTTAAGCCCACTAAAAGTATGGTTTACAAATTACTCAGCATCTTCCTTGCTAAGAAGCCGAGAGAGAGACCCCGGATTGACTAAGCCATCCTATAAACCCTATAAAATCAATAGTCTGAATCCTAATTTAAGTCTGAGTATCCTAAACTATGTTATGAGCCGATAAGGCTAGTAACGATAAACTTTTATAAAATTTAATAAAATGAACATAGTATCAATAACAAAAACCTTAGAAATTGATCGAAACCTAAATCACGTACAAAAACCCTAAATTCGATCTACGTATAATTACCTTAAATCAAACCTAAACTTAAATGAAACCCTAAGATTATAACTTTAAGCTTATAAAATAATTAAATATCACCCAATAGTGATATAATCATAGTCGATTACAATTATCGACTAAATCACGTAATCGCGTGAAACTTTTAACGAAAATGTTAAAATAACTCGTAAAAATTATAATTGTAATGTCTACCAATTAAATTAATAAATTTTCATAAATTTCCAAAATTAATTTATAATTATTATTTTTATGATTTTTATGTTTAGAAAAATTACATATATTTATTTTTAATTTCTATTTTCTTCCCTTTTTCTTTCTTTTTCTTTCCTTTTTTTTCTTATCCTATTTTTCTTTTTGTTCTATGTTGAAATCTAGCATAGCGCAAATAGCAGCCTACATGATGAATTCTTTTTTCGGGTGTTGATCTAATAAAGAGAAAAAGATATGAAACTTGATTACTTTTTCCCATCATATTTAATGCATTGCTTATCTTAGCAATTGTTCTTTATTTATTTTCTTTATATTGATTTTTCCATCTAATCAACTTCACATTGATTCACATCTAGAAGTAAAAAGAAAAAAAAAACAGAAAAAGAAAAGAATACAAAACTAAAACTAAGACACAAAACTGAGAAGAGCAAAAGGAAAACAAGAAGAAGAAGAAGGAGAAGGAGAAAATATTGTTCTAAATTATTAAACCAATTAGGTAAGATTAATTATTTTACTTATACATATGTATACCATATAGTATAAACATGTATACTAAGTATTTATTTATTTAATTAATTACATGTACATATGTGTATACATAAATAAATATATACATAGGTATTAAGTTATTTTCAATATTTGTGTGTAAACATATGTATGAAGGCATGTATACATTTATTATTATGTATAACATATGGTATATATATATGTATGTACAAATAAGAATACATATAGTAGGTATTTAGATTTTTCATTATTTGGGTATTTAAATATATATGCATGTACTCGTGAATATATATATATATATATATGTGTGTGTGTGTGTGTGTGTGTGTCTGTATTATATATGTATGGATGATTAGTATTTGGTATATTATATATATACATGTATTAGGTATTCTCATATTTACGTACTCATGTAAGTATTTCTTTATGTATATATATGTATATGTAGGTGGTGTGATGATATGTATATATATATAAAGATAGTATTTTATATTATATCTATGTATATGTATGCATGTATAAAAGTAGGTATGTGTATATAAAATATAAATACATCCGTATTATACTTATACATATAGTATATAGTATCTAATTAAAGTCAAAATAATTTGTTACATAAAGTATAGTATACTTATAAATGTATGTATATAAATAGTGACATATACGTAAAAATATGTGTATAATTAAATAGTATATTTAATATACGATAATGTTAATTTACTAAATAAAATAAGTTAATAAATAGGTATATATATAAGAGTACCATAAATTAGGAAAAAGAGTTAATAATTAAGTAAATTAGAAAAATTAATCAAATATAATAATAAGTATTTATATATATATATATGTATATCGTAAAAGACAGGGGTAGAAAAAATTGAATTAATAATTCTAAAATCTCAAAAATAGGTAAAAATAAGTAATTAGAGTAAAATAAGCTTAAAATAAGAAAATTATCAATTATATGATTTAAATAATTATTAAATGGTAAATATACTAAGAAAAAGCTTAAATTAATATTTTATAACTTTTTAAATTAAAATAATAAATTTTATGGTATTTTTATATCACTGTTTAAACTGTGAGTCATAACATCTAAACTGGACCTTACTACGCGAAAATACGCTCGAAAACGATCAAAATGGATTATAAGTTCATAACGATCCAAGCTAAATCGAAAAAGTTATACGCGATTCATTAAAAAGCTTGAATTAACAATTTCATGTAACTAAGTTAAGTAAATAGTACAAATTACGATACTAGTTTAGTTTTAAATTCCCAAATTTATAATTTTCTATATTCCTTATTCGAAGGTGATTTCGACTTTGATCCTAAGCTGCCATCAAACTATTACGACCCCTGAGTCGATCCTGGCTAGGTGAGTTTTTTCCTAATGATTCTATACTTACTTGTGTTTGTAATTAATGAATATAAATTATGATTAATAATTAAATGTTGTATGGGGCTGGGTTATGCTTGTATATAATAATTGTTTATTAATGGTGAATTTACTTTAAAGTATGATAACATATTGATTGTTGCATGGTAGATTCGCTAAGATCTGATTGTCTGTGACCTTATTGATCACTAAATAATAAGACCTAATTTTACTCAACTTGAAAGAGCTAACTTGAAGCACGCATAATCATACATTGCATAACTAATTCCAACTATCACATTATACGGAGATAATGAGAGGCCATACGTAGGTTGATTATTTGATTGATATAGATTTCGTACGGTACACATATGCGACATGACATTACCTTAGCCCATAGGATCACTAAGCATTGGAGGCGCCAATCGCCTAGCTAAGGGTCGAGTCTAGAGGCCTCTATTTAAGGGTGAATGAGAGCTACGTAAACCTACTCACAATCATACGTAGAACTCAATTTTGATTAAAATTGAGAATGGATATACCATTACATTTTAAATATGAAACATGGAGTTTCATTATGAGATAAGTTCTGGTATGATACCCGGATCTGATTGTGTCGATGTATCTCCAACCCTAACTTCGGAGGGCTCTAAATCTAAGTTGCATGCAGTACCTAATCACCTATATGTATTTGTTGGCATAGTGATTAATATGCATTCATTTGATTAAATTTAATAAATGTATAACTTGATTGCTATATGGTTGAGAGGATTATCTCACTAAGCTAGTTAGCTTATACCTGTCATGACCCTAACAGGAACCTAGTAGGATTGCCTAAAATTTTCACATCATGTGTGCATCCATGATTTGAAAATCATCTTGTAAGTCAGAGATTGCAATATTCTAAATAATTAGTCACTAAAGTTTTTATTTATTTAACTTACGACCACATATGTGACTATAGATATCTGATAAGTCACAGTCCAATAGAACTGCAAAGAATCGGTATCCCCTACCAAATAATAAGATTGGGTAGTAAAGTTCTAAAACTCAAACTTACTAAAGTCACAAAATTTAAATATAGTATTAATAACTATATACAAATGAACCATATAGTCTATTCTCAGAGTCTAACTTATATGCAACTCGACGTTGGCACTCAACCCTCAGTTCTTAACCCATGCCCGATCATCTAGCAACCTGCAAGAGAAAACTATTGGGACATAAGCTACAGTAGCTTAGTGAGTTAATTTTCCCTCAACCATACAGTAATCAAGTTATACCACAGATAAGTTCAACCAAATGAATGCATGAACAAGCAGTATGCCAACCAAATACATGCAGGTGACCAGGTACTGCATGCAACTCAAATTTAATGCCCTCCGAAGTCAGGGTTGGAGATTCTTCGGTACAGTCAGATCCAGGTATCATATTAGAACTTATTTCATAACGAAACTCCGCGTTTCATATTTAAAATGTAATGGTACATCCATTACCAGCTTTATCAAAACGAGTTTTACATATGATTGTGAGTAGGTTCACGCAGCCCTCACTTACCCCTAAACGAAAGCCTCTGGACTCGACCTATAGCCAGGCGGTTGGCGCCTCCAATGCCTAGTCATCCCGCGGGCGAGGGTAAGGTCATATCGTACGTGTGCACCGTACAAAATCAATAACAATCAATAATCAACTCACGTATGGCCTTTC
>JAMXBB010000010.1:46759837-46787230 GCA_024138015.1 Lumnitzera littorea | reverse complement strand
ATATATATATACTATACATTTCATACATAATGTACCGTATACTATTATATATATATACATACTTATAAAAATACTCCACTATATACTATACAACTACACACACATATATATAATCATATATGTATACCCATATATATATAAGGTTACGGTACATACATATATATTTATACTAGAATTATGTAAATTACTAATTAGAAGTATTAAAAAAAAAAAACAAATACATAATACATACTATATATCTCGGTACACACATGTAGACATACTTAATCTTATATTTATACATATAATTAAATTTAGATATTCATATACATAAACATATACTATTAGTATTATATGTACAAATACCATAAAATATCATAAAAATACAATAAAAATACTATAATTCTACACATGTATACTATCATATACATATATATTTCTTAAAATAAATTGCTTACCAATTAACTTGGATTTTTCTTCTTCTTTTCCTTCTTCTTTTTCTCTTTTCTTTCTTTCTTTTTCTCTCCTTTTTCCTCACGGTTTGCAGATTGTGTGTGTGTGTTTTTGTGCAGATTTTTCTTTCTTTTTCCCATATTTATATCAATTTCCCTTACTCATGTGATGTTGGCTTCAATTTTAAGCTAAGTCACTTTTATTAATGTAAATAAGACAAGAGAAAATCAACACATGTCATTTACTTGTTCACGTGGCTTCTTCTCTCTTTTTTTTTTATCTTAACTTTTGTTCTTCTTCACGTTTTGTGTAGGGGAAGGATTTGGATTTGGAAATGAAGAGAAGAATTGAGATAAATTGAAAATAGTAGAGAAGGAAAATGAAATTTATTAACAATTATGTGTAATTTTTCGAATCATATAAATTATAACGAATTTCCTCGTAGATTAGTTTTCAAAATTCTGTGAAATTTTATCAATTTAACTGGTACCCATTACAATTATAATTTTTACAAGTTATTATGAAAATTTTATTACAATGTCGTACAAATAGGCGATTTAGTTGAAAATTACATTTGACTATAATTTTATTACTATTGTGTAATATTTAACTATTTTATAGGTTTACATTTATGATTTTAGAGTCTCGAGCAATTTTGAGTTCGGTTTCGATTAATGATGCATAAATTAGTTTTAGGGTTTTAGTAGGCGATTTACGATTTCGATAAATTCCTAAAGTTTTTACTATCTATAATATATTTAGATTTATGATTTATTAAATTGTTATCTTACTCGACTTTGATAACTCTTCAAGTCATCTATAGTTTTAGGGTTCAATCCTTCTCTTAAATAGCTAAATTTGCGGGGTTTACAATACCCTTGTAGTATTCTTTTGCAAGTTGATTTGTTCATGGAATCGGGCCGCCGCATGCCCGAGGTTAGATATACATTAAAGGGTTGATGTGTGAGTAAGTTATGATCAGAGTGTACTTATGACAATGTATTTAGATTATGAATCTTATTATGTAATGAAATTATATCAATCTGAGTCAAGAAGTATTATAGACTTCCTATATGTAAATAGATGTGTTTTATATTTCTTTAGCTTGTTATTAATATCATGAAATGATATTGCTTATACCTGCATAACTCTTGGTTATTAGTTGTACTTGTAGCCTTGTGTATTGCATAAAGGGTTGTCGATTGTAAGGAAAATCAATCTATAGTCCTTTGTATAGTATACAGCGATTGCTACGAATAGCCCCTACGAGACGTGATACATCTCTACTCGGACAAGCCATATGTCCATACTTTTTGTCTACATCTTCTAATAACCTCACTAATGTAGCATCACCACATGTACAATATCATGTGCAAAATCCATTGCACCAATGATTGTTTTTCTTGTATATTCATTTTTACACTTTTATATCTTGGACATTACTTCCTTAGGAAATGCCATTTTGTCTTTTCCTTTTACGTAAGTTGCCCTAACTTATGGATTTAGATACCCTCATACTTGTAGCTGAAAAATATTAGATCATTCTTAATACACTTTTTGAGTACTTTTCTTCTTTTTGTAAATACTATTTGTTTACTCTCAGCATCATTCTTATCCTTTCCTTAAACAAGGTTAGGTAGCGAGTAACCTTACTAGACCGATTCGTGCATCATATTAAATTATGTCGTTAGTTCTCGAAAGTTCCATTGGCTTGTCATATCCTCTAGAACTATTCGTAGGTTTTACTTACTGTTTCATTCTTCATTTATTCCCTTTTCGTACTTTCCTCATTAATCCTTTTTTAAGCTTTCTACAAGCTTGGACCCATCCAGCGACCAGCCTTATCTATTCTTGTTCATAGTTCGCAACAACTATGAGCCTAAGGAAAGAAATGTATGGGCCTCTAGAGTTAAGGGATTGAAGATGCACATTCAATGTTTCTCTAGAAGTAGTGATGCTTAAGACTACTTAGATTGGGGAAATCAGATTGAAAAGCAGTTTAAATTCCACGAAGTGCCTGATAATGCAAAGGTTAGACTTGCTATATTGGAGTTCACTCGTTATGCCGCCTTATGGTAGAAGAACTTACAACCCACTAGAAGAAGGGAAGGAGAATGAGAAATTAGGAGTTAGCATGAAATGAAGATAGTCATGCGGAGAAGGTAAAAACCCTACTGGAGGAATTTACCGACCTGTTTCCAAAGGAGCTACCAAAAGGTCTAACCCTACTTCGAGGCATCGAGCATGCAATTGACCTGCAGCTAAGAGCGGTACTGCCGAATAAGCCTACCTATAGGCTAAACCTTGAATAAGCTATCATGTTGTAGAGGCAAGTAGATGATCTTATGAAGAAAGGGTATGTGCGTAAGTCCCTTAGCCCCTATGCCATTCCAACCTTGTTAGTGCTAAAGAAGGATGGTTCTTGGAGAATGTGTATCAATAGCTAAGCAATCAATGGAATCACAATCAAGTACAGGTACCCCATACCTAGGCTCGATGACATGATAGATGAGTTAAGTAGAGCAAGAGTGTTCTCCAAGATCGACCTTAAATCTGGATACCATCAGTTCTAAATGCGTGAAGGTAATGAGTAGAAGACCGCATTTAAGACATAACATGGTTTATATGAATGGCTTTTAATGCCATTCAAGTTGTCCAATGTACTGAGCACATTTATGCCCTTGATGAATCATGTGCTCCAAGAATTATTAGGAAGATTTGTAGAAGTTTACTTTGATGACATTTTGGTATACAGCCCTAACTTGGAGACTCACCAGGAGCATCTTCGAAGAGTCCTTATGAAACTTCAAGCTGAATAACTTTACGCCAATCTGAAGAAGTGTGATTTTTTTCGATCTGAGGTGATCTTCTTAGGTTTTGTTGTAAGTGAAGGTAGCATTCGAGTCAATGATGAGAAAATAAGAGCGATCATAGAGTAGCTCGAGTCAACTTATTTTGCTGATGTAAGGAGTTTTCATAGCCTAACATCTTTCTATCATAAATTCATAAAGAATTTCAGTACGATTATGGCCCCATTCACCAAACTCTCTAAGAAGAATGTTGAATTTAGATGAGGAGAGAAGGAGCGAAAGAGTTTTGAGGAAGTGAAAGAGAGGCTAACTACATCCTCTGTCTTAGCTCTATTGAGCTTTGATAAGGTGTTTGAAGTAGAGTGTGATGCATCCAAACTAGGCATAGGTCATATGTTAATGTAAGATGATCGACCTATTGCTTACTTTAGGGAAAAACTTCGAGGAGCCACATTCAACTACTCTGTATGTGATAAGGAGTTCTACTCCTTGTTCCAAGCCCTAACAGTATGGCAATACTATCTGATGCCCAAGGAATTTATAATCTACACTAATCATGAATCCTTGAGATATCTTAAGAGACAACCGAAGTTGTCTTGGAGATAAGCTAAATGGGTCAAGTTCATGGAAGGTTTTTCTTATGTCGTAAAATACAAGAATAGGAGGAACAATGTAATGGCCGATGCCATATCAAGATGACATACCCTCCTAACCGAGCTATAAACAATGCTACTTGGTTTTTTAAATATAAAGAAATTGTATTTTGAGGACCTACACTTTAGTCTTATCTATGCCCGATGTGAAGAGGGACAAACATTAGATGACTATCATAGGGAAGATAAATACCTATTTAGGGAAAGGAAGCTATGTATCCCAACTTGTTCCATGAGAGAACTGTGAGTGCACGAGGCGTGTGGAGGAGGATTAACAGGACATTTTGACCAGAGCAGAACCTATGAAGTAATGTTCGCGAAATTCTTTTAGTTGAGAATGATGAGAGACGTGTAGTCCATACTAGAAAGGTATGCAACCTGTAGGAAGGCAAAGAGCCAAGCTAAGTAAGGACATTATCTACCTTTACCTGTCCAAACCAAACCATGCTTCAAGCTAAGTATAGACTTCATGTTAGGATTGTCGAAGACGTCCCGAGGGAAGGACTCCATCATGGTGGTTGTAGATCAATTTAGTATGATGGCACATTTCATGCCTTACTCTAAAACTAACGATGCTTTGACTATCTTGTTTCTTTTCTTACCGAAGGTGATCAAGCTTCATGGCATGCCTAGAACCATTGTTGCAAATCGGGACCCTAAGTTCATGAGCCACTTTTAGAGGACACCTTGGAGGCGAATGGAAACTAATCTATTGTACAACACATCCTACCATTCACAAACTGATGGATAGATTAAATTTGTCAACCAAACTGTAGGAACTTTGCTATGGGTTGCCGTCGGATGAAACATAGCCGATTGGGATCTATGTTTGCTAATCATCAAATTTGCCTACAATCAGATCGCCTATAGCATAACGAACATATCTCCATTTGAGGTTACCTATGGATTCAACCTGAAGCTCTCAATGGACTAAGTATCCTAGCCAAGGCCTGATGATGACTGGCCAGCTATAAAAAGAGTTGATGCCATCAGAGCTATGCACCAAAAGGTTATGGAGAAATTAAGCCGAATTAATACTAATCTTGAAAAGTGAAGCTGAGGATGGAGGAAGAAAGAATTTTAGCCAGGTAATTTGGTCTAAATACATCTCAACAAGGATCAGTTCCCAAACTTAAGGAAGAGCAAGTTGCCTCCCAAAGCCGACAGAACTTTCAAAGTTCTTGAAAAGATCAATCTTAATGCCTATAGGATTAAATCACCTAAAGGATATGGAGCCTTAGACTCCTTCAGCATTTCCAATCTCCAACTTTACACTCCTAAGGACAAGCAACCTAAAGCCTAACTAGATTTGATCCTAAATCTCAAACAACCTAAAGGAGATGATAGGGATCAAGGACCAATCACTCACTTCTAAGCCCGATGGCTTTCTCATATGGTTTGCCAAGCTATTTAAGGAGAGTTAAGCTCCGATGAGCAGTGTTTTCCCCAATCCGATCTGTTAAGCTACTTCACTCTCTACATTCTACTAAGGTGATTAGCCTACACATGGAGCCGACCCCTCCCTAGCACCCCAGTCCAAGCATTAAATTAGGAAAACAACCATCTCAACATTGCCAAGGCTGAGTTGAAGATTGTGAAGAGCCGAACAGCCGAAGCCAACCCCAATATGAGTTGCCCCTGATCCAACCCCTATCCAGCCCCAACCGTTAAGGTGTCAAATTGCCAATACCGAACAAACCTGATCAAAGGACTACCCCTGCTCAATCTATAATATTGTTAGAATTGCAGATTGAGTAAAACGCATGCACGCTATCCTTTCTAATAACCATATTGTCCTTTCTGACAGAGGACGTTCTTTACACAACTTCATTTCCTTATAAATTATTCTCCTTTTTGTTCAAAAAATAAGGATCCATTCTTTGTAATTTCTGTAACTTAAGACTTAACTAAACAGGATACTATAAATACTCATATAATATAATAGTCGCATAATCGATACAGAGAAGAATATACTGAACTTTTTACTCTCTCTTGAGCTAAGTATCCTTTTTACTTACTCTTGAGTTACTCTTATCTAGCCCATTTGAGCGTAGACTAGTAGTGAGTGACCTCCAACCATACTTGTTCGTCATATCAAGTGTGACCCGAGCTCGTGTGTGGCATTAGTGCATTATATCAATCGTTGATACACGAGAATCCTTACTCATCCCTCGACTATTATTTACTTTTCGAGCTATCTCATAGCTTGGACCCACCCCTTTGGTTACGCGTGATATTAGGTCCGTGTGTTCATCTACGAATCGATATCAAGCCTTCTCGACCCTTACCCTTTCTAATTATCTTGACTTCGTCATTGTCAAAGAGGTAATTTTTTTTTTCAACTTAAGATATTAGTTTGAAATTAAGATCTATAGTTCATTTTCTATCAAACTCTTATTACTCTATTGTTATTCAATGTATAGAATACTTCTTTGGTTCATTTATGGACTTTGGTTGCCATCAAACAAAATCAAAATCATTTATAAAGGAAAAAAAAAAAGGTAGTACACCCAGTTAAAAAGAAATCATTTCAAAGACAAAATGATTTTTATCTATATTTATTAATTGTAGAATCTATCAAAATTGAATAGTAATATTATTCTTTGGATAAAACTGGGTTGATTTCATTATTTAGTCATAAATACTCATCTTTATTTACCAATATATTATTTTTCCTTTTTAATGTATAAGCTCTCTCTATCCTATGTGATATAGAAGGAGACTACATATATACCAAAGAAAGTCTTTAGTATCAACAATCAAGTCTTTAACTTCTAATGTGAAAGGAAAATATGCTATTTTGCAATTTCTTATAAATTTCCAATAGCAACCACATGTAGGAATATCCTTTCTTAGATTTAGTAATCGTGATTATAATACATGGAGTGTTGCCCCAAATTTAGAGAACTAACTTAGCAATTTTATTAAACTAAATCCACAAACATGTACCCTATCAAATTCTAAGTTTTCATAATTGCAATCGATTTATTCATATATAAACAGTTAAAACAGATTATAAAGTAATGCGTCAAAAAGCTTGTTTAGATGTCTTTTTTTTTTTTTTCAGGAACACCAATGATTATATGTATATGTATATATACAGCAATAATACAACTATAGATATATAGCAAGATCCACTTTGACTATGTTTCATCTTAATTTGTTATATCTTAGTATATATTAGTATTCATAATTTATGGGCCATAGCTAATAGCTATACATACACTTTACGTAAATAAGTTTCTTTTCTTATTTCTTGTATATTGACTGTAGTCATGCACTTATTCCATTCCATTCACATTTTTTATGTTATGGTTTTCCATTCATACTTCACTTGTGTCCATTATGTTATATGTTTAAGAATTCATACATTATGAGAAAGATACTGTATTCATGGAACTCTAGTCATTTGATAAATAAGAGAAAGATACTATATTCATGTCAAATTAGGTAATGGTTTTTTTTCTAATGTATTACCATGATAGTCCTATATTCTTAAGCAATTTCCAATTATTCATCATGTAGATAGATTCACCTTTAGAAAACCTAGTGAACCTCAATGAAATGGAAGTGCTAGGAGTAGATGAAGAAGATGATGTTATTGAAGTTGAAGGTTTAACATCAATTACTAATTCTAAAAGACAAAGAAAACTTACTTCTCTAGTATGGACTCTTTTCACTTGTTCATTTGAGAAGCAACTGGATAGATCAGTCATTACAAAAGTGACATGTAAGTCATGTAAGACCAAGATAAGATGTGATAATGATTATGGAACTGGAAACTCAAGGAGACATATGAAAAAATGTCCTGAACGTAATACTAGGGACATTGGTCAAATGTTATTGTCTACAAACACGAAAATTAATTCCACTATGTTTGATCTTGAGAAATTTTGTGAATTGTTAGTTACTACAATTTTTAAGCATGAACTACCCCTTTCATTTGTAGAGTATGGTAGATTTAGGGCATTATTTGAATACTTAAATGAGAATGTTGTGCATATAGCTAAAAATACTTTGAAGGCTAATTTGATGAAGATTTTCAAGAGGGAAAGATCTAGAATTAAACACATATTATGGATTGTCCTAGTAGAATTTCATTGACTTCTGATTTGTGGACATTAATAGCAACTAATGGATATATATCTGAGACTACTCATTTAATTGATAAAAATTAGGTCTTGCAAAAATTAGGTCTTGCAAAAGAGGATTTTAAGTTTTGCATATATGCCACCTCTACTTATAGGTGTTCCATTAATTGAGAAAGAAATGACTTTGCTAACTAATTAAGGGATAGAAAGTAAATTGTTTTGTGTGACTTTGGATAATGCTTTAGCCAGTGATCTTTTTTTGACTTTATTAAAGATACAACTTAATATGTGAGGTAGACTCTTGGCTTTAGGTCTTTATTTTCATATTAGATGCTCTACACACATTCTCAATTTGATTATTTAGGAGGGTTTAAAAGAGATTGATGGTGCTATTGATAAGGTGAGAGAAAGCATAAAGTATGTGAAAAGGTCTCCAACGAGAAAGGTAAAGTTTGCGAAATGTGTAAGTTTTGTCTTTATCTAAAGATAGAGGTCTAAAACAAGATGTCCCAACTAGATGGAATTCAACATACCTTATGCTTAATAATGCACTTTAATATAGAAGTGCATTTTGTCACTTGGAGTTAAGTTATACAAATTACAAACACTGTCCTTCTTTAGAAGAATGAGACAAGATTGATAAAATGAGCAAATTTTTAAAGCTTTCTTATGATATTACTAGCAAATTTTTTGGAACAAAGTATCCTACTACCAACTTATACTTTCCCTCAATTTTGAGGGCATACCGCGATGACAAATAATATGAGTGTAGGTGAAGCATATTTGAAAGAGGTGGCAATCATGATGTTTACAAAATTTGAAAAGTATTGGTTCGAGTTTAGTTTAGTTTGGGCAATTGTCATTACATTACATCCATGATATAAACTCAATTTTGTTGAGTGAAGTTATTAAAGGCTTTATGGTGATGACTCAAATGAGTTTATGAAAGTCAAAAGAGCTTTATCCTCTCTTTTTTATGGATATGTGCAAAAAGATGCTACAACTTCAAATCAAAATGTTGGTAGTAGTAAATCAAAAGCCAAGGATTTTATAAATGATGAATGGGGCAATGACCTCCAAGTAACTTTATTTTTTATAATTGTATATTGTTTTTATGCTTTAGAAGTAACATTTTATATGATGCTTGTAATATTTTACCTTGTTTAGGAATTTCACTAATTTCAAAGCATGCAAATCCTTAAGGATGCCACCAAATCTGAATTAGAGTTATATTTAGATGAGGAGCGGCATATAATGGATGAATTAGATGTATTGAGTTATTGGAAAACCAATCAGTTTCAATATCCTCAAGTTGCAAGAATGGCACATAATGTCTTAAGCATACCAATATCTATGGTAGCTTTAGAATCCGCATTTAGCACTGGAGGCCGCATCCTTGATCAACATCACAGCTCATTGAAGCCACATACTATAGAAGCTCTTTTGTGTACAAAAGATTGGCTTTATTGAGAAGAAGGTAGTAAATATAAATTATTTGCTAAAATTGCAATACAATATGTTTTCTTGATATGTTTCTTTTCGATGCATAGATTATTTGACTATCTCCCTCAAAGATATAATGCAGAATATGGTGAATTTGGAAATTGACCCTATTAGTAGCATCCCTTCAGGCCATGGTTCCACTTGATTAAGTCATGTTACACAGTTTAAATTTTGAGTTCTTGTAATTTGATAAGATTATTTCTTTGAAATTTTTATTTAGGTTGTAATTTTACACTTAGTGCTAAGATGAAAACCTTACAACATTTGTATTTATAGAATTTAAATATTGTTATTATTTATTTTCATTTTGCATCTACAAATATCTTATAGACTTTTGTATAAATTTTTAATCGATAAACTGGTCTAACTTAGACACAAGACATTGTTATTAAACTGGTTGGCTTATGGGTTTAGGTTTTCAGACATGATTAATTAATGGGTTAGGGCTTTTTAGACATGAACTCATTTAGACATTGATACGAGATACGATATAATAATATGAATTGCCAACGCTAGTTTTTGGTTTAAGGATGGGTGGATAGGTCTCATCTCCACTATTTTTGTGGATTATGTTTGATAAATCATTTGATCATGTACTCATTCCCAATAAGCTTTCCTTTATGCCCCTCTAGGCTTAAAATAAGTGACCATTAGACTTTGGGTCGAGTCAACATGCTTAAATGCAATTTTCAAGAGCTTTATGAAATTGCCACTTGTTAGCCCCCCCCCTCCCCCTACCACACCCTTTTTTTTTTTGGAAATTCCTTCTTATTGGATAAAATTTTTTAAAAATCTTATTAATGATAGTCAAAATGATAACTAACATCTCTTAAAGAATAGAAGAGGTTTATTTTAAAGGTGGGATGGCAAAGATACAATTGTTAGACAATAAGGACAATATGATTGATTGATAATGAATTAAGTGATTATTTTACAAAATGTGACACTAGAAAGGGGCAACCTAAGGATGATAGTTAAAAAGAAACAATCATTTGTAAACCACAATTTATTTTTCTTTTTCTTTTTTTTTAAATTAGAGGTTGAAAAGGTATTTATGTTAGAACTAACCCTATTGCTAAAATTACCAAAAGAATGGAGGAAAACAATTACAGACATGAAGGGGACAAAGAAGATGCAAAACTTACATGTGTGACGAGATTCAAAGATGACTATCAATGAATGACAAAGAAATATTTTATAAAGGTAACATTGAGGATGATAGGAAGGTGATAACTTGAAAAGAGTTACAATAGAGGTAGTAATTATTCATAACTAGCAAATGTTGGCAAATCAAAGTTTTTCTTTTAAATTTTTTTTGTCTTATTTATTTTACATTCATCTATGCTATTATACAAATAAATAAGCAATACACAAATATAAGCATACAGATGCATATGTGAGGGCTAGCAAATGAATAATGATGCAACAACTTTATTAATTTGGTAAAATGTCTCAAGCCATAACAAAAATTTTGAGATTACATTAACAAAATTGCAAACAATCTAAGGCCCCTAACAGGCCTACACATTCTACAAATTATAAAGAAAACTATTTTGCAAAATTGATTTATTACAAGGAAATTACATAGAAAATTATGTTTTATACATGGAAGTTTTCACATGATGAGGTTCTATAAGATATAATTTACAATATATAGTGTAGTATACAATATATAGTGTATTGAAAAAAAAATGCTAATTAATATTCAGTTGATGACCCATAAAAATGAATGTGAAAAGGTGGGTTCAAAAGGTTCCTCGACTTTGTAATTATAGGCTACACTGAAGCCTAAAGTGGAATTGTCTAATCACCATAAGGTAATGGTATACATCATGGCACTTGACAATTAAACAATGGCATAATGGCCTATGTTTCCTAAAAGGCTTAAGTCTAGCTATAACTTAAGTACACATGATTCATAATAAAAATTTCCTAAAACCCCAAAAGACTTGGCCCATTAGGCTGGTTTCTCTTTTACTAGGCTTGCATCATTAAAACCCAATTAGTATAACTATACACATTAATATATAAATAAAAATAAAGATATAGGCCCACTAATTGAATTTTTTTTTAATTCCAACATAGCTTGCCTACTTAGAGATTTTAGGGTCCCTAGTGAAATAGCCAATTTTATTGAGCCTTATTTGATTTTCCTTAATTTAATCTTTATTAAGCCCAATTCGCTTAATATAAATTACTCGACATTAAATTAAAGAAATATATTTTTCTTAAAAGAAATGCTTAAAAATACTTTTAAAAACAATTTGGAGTCACTAATTAGTGAGAACCAATAAAAAAATAAAATTAGGGTTTTTTTGGGTAAAAAAACCCTAAATTAGCCACTAGTCCATGAATTTGCTAAAAAAATAATACTTTTAGAAAACTAACTAAAAATTTCAAATTCGGGGATTACCTTATTAAAATAAAGTCATCATGCAACAATTTTAAAAAAATAAATAATGAGCCTCATTTTCATGGTTTTTCTAAAAACAGAAAAAAAATGCAAAATGTATGGAAAAGTAATTTTTTATAATTTTTTTTACTAATTTTTCTATAAAATTTTTTTTATATATTTTATAGTTGCCCTAAAGGTGTCTACATACTTATTAAACAAAATTAAATTAACGTAATTTTGACTTTTCTTTTTATAAAACTTTAGTGTGATGATGAATTTTATTTTTGAAAACGAGTTAGATGTACATTTTAATCTACTTATTTTTATTAATGAAAATTCTAAGGAAAACCTAATTCTTATAGCTAATTTTGAAAAACCCTAAAATAATACCTAATTTTCAAAAGCACCAATTAGAGATTTCTATTTTTTTGAAAACCCAACTACTTGCCAAAACACTTTATTTTCCAAAAACCTTAAAACACCTAATTTGTCTAAACAAAGATGCAATTTTATGTAAATTTCTTATAATATGCAATTTTTGGAAAAAGACATGCAAAATATGTAAAAAAAATTATAAAATGAAAATTTTTATTAAGAAAAATGAACTTTTTGTCAAATATGCAAAATAAATCCTAAATATGCAATTCATGTCAAGAATGCAATTGTCTTTGTATTTTTTCTAAATTATGTGATTTTCACCCTAAGATATACTAAGGATGCAATTTTTTCGTAAATATGCATGGAAAATTGAATAAAGCAATTATTAACACCACAAACCTGCAAAAAGACACATATTAGTATAATCGTATATAAAATGTCTTAAAGACACTAATTAACTAACACAACCATATTATGTACATATTGAAAAATAAAAAATAATAATAAAATTAAAAACTAGCAACCCTATAGAACAACTAAAAGACTAAGACTAAGACCTATATGAAAAGAAATTAAAGTTAGTATATATTTATTAAAAATAAATCATGTAGAAAAAAAACAATAAAATGAAATTAAAATAAAAATAAAAAACAAAAACCCATCGACTAAAATTAGGTGTAGGTTACATCAAAGGGAAAAAATGTTAGGCATATGTAGGTCCAGTCACTCTAATTGGGTCAAATCTAAGCTCCTCCTTGCTTTTTATCTTCTTCTTCTTCTTCTTCATCTTCACTATATTAAACTTTGTACAATCAATTCCAATCACTGAAATGAGCAAGAAATCACACTCTTATGTCAGTTATTGACAAAAATTATATTGGAACAAGCACTGTAAGATTTGGTAGCTATTTGAGTGGTCTTTAAAATTATGTAGTGGCAGTAGATTTTGGTTAATGCAAATGGGATTGGTTTTAATTGATGTAAAGGTAGTTCCTAAGGTTTTTAAGGCTAGGAATTCGTTGGTGAGGTTAATTTTTGATAAGGAGGTCGTTTGTGGTGTTCAAAGAAGATGGTGTGTAGTGGCAATGATTTGGTTTGAAGTTTGCATGTAGGCTAAGGCTAGGTGCAAGATTGGTCGAGTTTGGTTGATTGGGTTGTGTATAATGCAATATTGGTGTATTACAGTGCTAATGTGCATGTATGCTAAGGTGGCTAATGGTGGAGAGTGGTGGTGCATGTATTTGGGTTGTTCAAATGGCTAAATCTATGTTTCTGACCATTGCCGAGTTATCTTTATAGCAACTTAAATCCATCACGTTCTCAAGCACTTTTCCAAAAACTTCTCATCAAAGTTTACTTTTATCAATGTTGCTCTATACTACATCTCATCCCTTCCTCCAAAGTAACTTGATCCATATGCTTTATAATGTATTAATCCTTGTCTTTATCTTTATTTTCATCCATCAAATCCTATAAAAGTCATAATACTTCTATCCAACACACTTTAGAGCCTTACTCATAGACAAGCTATGATACTTTGAGATCCATTTAATACAACAATTCTCTGATACCACCTTATAATGCCCTAGCTTCTAGGCATCTACTTAAAAAATTTTCTCAACTTTTGGATACTTGAGGATAGTTTGTTATCACCATCCCTAAGTTAAGGATATGGCAAAATATGTACTTCACCTATTGTTCAACTCCATAAATACTTAGTTCTAAATCTCTTCTTATATAATGTAATAAACCACAATGGAAATCTTTTACAAGACTGAGCCAAGCCTAGAGCTCACAACCATGCAACTCTTATATAATACATGATTTTATTAAAAATATACAAATCATGACTATAATTGCTAAACTAAATCCTTTGTAGTGCAACACCAAAGTCTTCTCTAAAGAACTACTTCCAAGGACTCAATTCATATTTTGTAGCTAATAGCTTCTTCTAAGAACCCGTCTCTCAGTAACATTCAAAGTCTCTTTACCTCTATAATGCAAAGTTCTGTTTAACTCATCCTTTATCTAAGGATAAGACAATTTATTCCCTCAACTTACTATAAGCTGAGTGAGAAAGGATAAACAAATACAATACAAACAACATCATATCATAGCTACATAGTAAGATACCAGTTTAATTGCAATATTCTTTAGTCCAACTAAACAACATAAATGTAATAAGCACGTACCATGCTTATGCATATGGCATATATCGTTACCGATATCCTAGCTAAACCTAGCAACTCATCTAGTTGGTTAACTTCAATCGAACATCTTGACATAAACCAAGGTTTAGGAACCTAGCAATGTAACAAGATGTCACTAAAACTTGACCTAGCCATAATCACATGAAGTGGTTAGAAAATTCAGCATATGGCTAGCTTAGTTGATACAATGCAATTTTCATATGCTGGAAAACCTAACTTTTGTATATTAAGTTACTTACTTGATAAACCTAGCTTTTCATATAAAACCTAGCCTAAAAAATCTTAATTTTTAAAAACTTGACCCATAGGTCCTTTTCTTACCATACCATGAATGCATCAAATCACATACTAAGCAATACTCAATAAATTACCAAGCAAGTTTACTTTTTACTTATTATTATTGTTATTATTAGCCTAGCCTTCACTTTGTTTCCTTGTTAGTTCTAAGACCTTAGTGTTGATAGTTAGTTTTTGCTCAACTTACACTCATCCTTTCATCGGCTAAGATGCCAGGTAAACAACTGTCTCGGCATTCACCCTTTCTAGAAGAAACATGGCACTTATGCCGTGTACAAAAAACGCTCCTAGTTTGAATTCAAATCTATGGCGCAACTAGTTATCATAAGCACAGTTATATTTTATAATCACTTGCTATCCCTACATATTAAGGGAGATATCAAGTTAAGAGGTCTCCACGTGTCTTAACAGTGACCTTAATAATTGCCTTGGACACAACGATCGTCTATAAATACCAAAAAGAAACTCTGTAAGAGCACTTTGACACTTCTTATTCACATTTTCACTTTACTAAATCACCATTCTAACTTAGGCATTGAACTAGCTGTACCGGACTGGCCGCACCGAACTGGCCTTGGTACCATGTATCTTACGATCTTTCGCAGGACTATTTCCTTACCCCAAAATTCATCAGCAACACTTAGCATTAGGTTTACTTAAGTAAACACCTTAGAAGGTAGGATTAGTTCCTACATTCCTTTCCAAGTTGGCATAAATCCCAACAAATGTCACATATACACTTAGCAACAAAGTCAAATATTAAAACAGGTTTTAGCCAGCAATCGTTATAATAAGAAACATTACAAACTCACCAAGTAGTATATGAAACTTACAACAAAGCTTAGCCAAGCCAAACATCATATAATATACATAAGTTTACTCAAAGCACACAAATATCCACTTACTTAGGTTTACTAAACACGCTGACACTTCTCGTTGACATGATCTTCCTCCTCGCTTACTTCATCTAATAAGGATAAGTACTACCAAGGTCAACTACATATCATGTATATGTATATATTTTAGCTTATTATAACTTGTTGATTTTAAGTTTGTTCTATTAAGTGAATAGTTGTTCCAAACTACCCTTGACTTAATCCCTAACTCAGCCTTTGATTTAGCTTTGGAATTATTCTCTAAATTACCTTCTGATTCATTCTAACTTCAAAATTTCTAAATGAATACTATCTATATTATGTCCTCAACTTTACCAATTAAGAATCTCTAGTACTTTACCTAACTCAGTCGTAAGCCTAACTTATATAACCGATAAGCGTAACATTTGATTCTTCTTTTGATTTAGCTTGTGATTCAACTAAAGCACTAGGTTTACTTATAATACTTGCATTTCTTTTTAATTAAGCCAAGTTAAAACTAGTGAAAAACATCTCATATGTAACATTGAATAGGACTTACCATAGCTACAGTGCTAATTATACAATTTACCTTATTTATCATATTTAGTAAAATATACACATATATTAGGAAATTACTTAATAATTACTATCTATACTCCATTAAAGTCACGAAAAACATATTTTTACTCAAAAAATCATCATTGTTATATTCTGATAATGAAAGAAACCACATTAATAGTATTTCCAAAAAGGCTAGTTTTAACTCAATTTTACCAAAAATTAGCTAAAAATAGGCAAATAATTTAATAAAATTATAAGATCCTAACTAAATACTTCCAAAATAATAACTAAGCTCCAAAAATTATTACAAATTATAGTCATTAAGTTATTTAATTAAAAACCTATTATTTCTTCAATCTAAAAAATAAAGCGAATTGCGTGAACTAAATTTGATAAATTCTATACTTAAAGTTTATCAAATATTCTTTTTATGTAAATTAATTATATCATATGCAGAATATACCCACCAAAAATTAGCTTAAGATAACATCAATTACTATTTTTAAAAATTGATGGAAAATTTGTTGGAACATGGCCGTTTCTCATGGGAACCCATATAAGCACTTTTAATCTCAAAGTTTTGGTTGATATTATGATTCTACATGTAAAAATACCTACAAAAACCAAGTTTTGTAATTCTTGAACATCATTTGATATTTTTAATAAAATGAACTAATTTAAAAGTACAAAGTAACATCACCTTATTATTGAAGCTCCAACTAACATTGATTAGAGAGGAGTGGTTGTCCAAAGTACCCCTGATGTCAATCTTCAACCACCAAAATGCCATCTTGTCATGTTGTGGCTATATGAACCCTCTTTTCTCCAATTTCCTAATATTTCACTAATTTTGATAGTTACCTAAACTTGCTTTGTTTGGGAGAGTTTTACTTATCTTATTTTGCTAAAAATGATCAAAGTTTGATCATAAAACTCCTTTACATAGACTCCTAGTCGATGTAAGGGAGAATGAATTTTCAAAGTGTCACCTATTATATTAATTTAATCCTAATGTTGATGTTTAGCTTGGTTTCTCTTTTGAAAGCTCATTAAGTTTTCCTCTTGCTAATTTGAAATGATGCCATCCCTATTTTACAGAGATTTGTGGGTATGCTTCCTATTTTTTATAATTTTTTATTGATTTATTATAATTTTTATCAATTTAATTAGCATATTTAGTAATATTTACACATATTGGGTATATAATGTGTCTATAACATGACTTATAACCAAACTAGATACTATTTGACTCCTAAATATTATTTTTATAAGTGAAATAATTTATTCCTAAGGGCTCAATGCATTTCGAGGCTCAAATTTTGAGTTCCCAATAATTATTAAATGATCTAGATCAAAATATATTTTATTGAAATTAAATATTCCATAAACTTTATTTCGAGAAATTAATCTTTCTAAGACTCTTCGTCTAACTTTTGTAACTTTATATTATAATTTTACTCAAATTAGATATGATTTTCTTAAAACTCTAGATCGTATCGAATACCTTAACTCATACCCTTACTGAGCAGTTAAGGTCTTGTTACACAACTGAATTCGTTTGTCAAACTTCCCTTAATAGGTTTTTTCCATTATTTCCCAAGCTATACCATACCATCTAAATCTCATGTATAATAAAAGTAACCTACTATCCTTGATCTATGGTAATAGGCCAAAAACTAAGGTTTTAAAATTTTTTAATTTCTTAATTTTTATTTATTTTTCCAACTTTTCAAGTTTTTTATTTTTTCTATTAATCTAGCCAAGAATAAAATAAAAAAGAAGGTAGCAAAAATTGGGTTTCTACAATTGGTTACATAATATCTGGAGTTTTGAACTACGTCTTGCCTACTTCTTCGAGATGGTTAAAGATGTATTCTTTAGTGGCCTAATATTTCTTCGTATCTCCTTGTAGCCTATCATGGTACAAAGTTGGGCTTACAACCCTATTTTTCCATAAGGCTTGAATACTTAACAATTTAGTTTTCTTGTTATAGACTAAGACATAAGGATCTCAATAATCAAGTGTAACCCTCAAAAGCAAGGGCTTGAGAAATATGTTTTGGACCAAGCTAACCTAGCGAATCACAATAGCTGGGTAGTGACTAGTACATTAGTGTAAATTGATTAATGGGACCACTTCAAAATCATTGCAAGCTCATATCACAATAGAGGTAGAATACCACCTAGCAACCCATTATATGTCCTTAACATAGAAATTTTGAAATACTTCTAGTCAGCAATAAGTAAGGATATCCATTAGTAGTTTAACCCTCTCAACAAAGGATTAAATAAGATTAATTCATACGTCCAATTCCCTTGGAGTAAAATCTAGTGTGAATCCCTTTAAGTGGCTAATAAACTAGACCATAAGCATGGCCATATTAGTCTACAAATTGCCATACTTCTTCCTCAAATGGTTCAATGAATAGATCTATTCCACTAAGAGTGCATGTACATAGGACCTTCCTTTGAGGAATTGTAAAAGTAACTTACCAACCCTAAAATGAATATGGTGAATAACTATGGGGAATAGCACTAGCTTATATACTACCAAAATGAAGGCATGTATGCGATTTTGTTGATAGGCCTCATACCCTCTACAATAGAAATCGGGCTTCTCCTAGAATTGGGATTAGGTAATGAACCATTCCATTATGTCATACATCTTCAAGTAAGGGCCCTTTTGTCATGTTAAGGCACAATCCATTGCGGTTTTTCGAATCCCCATTTACTTACTAAAAGTTTTGATTAAGGCACCTTCAACATTAGGAGTATAAATGTCTTTCATGTTAGGTAGGGTAGGCTCAATGGTTGGGCATAATTGATTATGCTTAAAACAAAATATAGTTGCCTCTAGACTCCAAAAGTAAACAAGGGCTCGTATCATAGTAAGGTTAATGTTAACAAAAAGTAATGACAAATTAGGCTCTAAATTCCCCTTAATGACTTCTTGCTAAATAAGGTTGAAAAGCCCAAACCGCCTTTGAAGTACCTTTTTGCTATCCATGGGCTTAGAACATGAATCTCCCTCAAATAAGTCTTTGAACTAGATCAGTTACTCATCTACAAAATTTACATGGATAATTACATTACAAACCATATTACAAATAAATACAAAGGACTACATCACAAAAGTTTAAATCTCATTACAAAAGGGGTACATCAAAATTTACAATAACTTGCTAAAGGTTACAGCATCTACTTAAGAACTCCATTGGATTGCGATTTTCCTTTTAGGTTTCCTACATTATGGATTATAAGTCGACCCATGAAATTTCATGAATGCAAAAGGAAAGGTTCTAAAGGTCTTAAAGTTCTGTGACCTCACACACTTTCTAAGAAATGGGTCATGGGCTGCAAGCCACATCGAAAACTGAGTAAGGTAGACTAATCAACTCCAAGAGATAGTTTCCCACAACACTTTAAGGCTTACACAATGGCTCCTTTCTTAGGATCTTAAGATGGCCTAAGTCTAACAACCATTGGGCTTTTTCTTATTTTTAGGATTTTCCTGTAAAACTTGCACCTAAATCAATACAACTATTTACAAGAAGATAAGATGTATAAAGGAAACAAGAAAGGCCTAATTTTAATTAAAACCAAAGACTTGATTAATTAGTTTATGGACTTCTTTTATGGCAGGCCTACAAGCAGTCCCTAATGAAGTTGCCAAACTATCGAGCTAAAAATCAGTTTTTCTCTTTTTTTAACCCAATTTATATTAAGCCTAACTCACTTAAAATAAACCTGTCGATAAGACAAGAAGATATTTTAATTTATGAAAATGGCTTTTATGAAAAAGTAGTTGCCACATGACCGAAATTAGGAAAAGAGTAAAATTAAGGTCCATAGGTAGATAGTCCCTAATTTTAGCTATGGGTGCGTAGGTTTTTTAAAATGAGCTCAAAGATTAACATATTAAAACTTGAAGGATTCCAAGAAGTCCATGAAGTAATTAAATGGGCCTATAATTTTATTAAAGGAAAATTCGAGTAAAATGGGCTTTTAATTATTTTGAAAATAGAAAGGATATTGGAAAAGGGGAAACCAGATTTTTTTTTTTATTATTTGTTTAGGTTATCTAGGGTATTTATACTCCCACCAAGCAAGATCAAGCCTACCTAATTTTTAATTTATGACAACTTTAGTGTATAGGCCAATTTTATTTGTTGAAAGCTCTTATCTTTTTAAATCTTTAAGTTCTATTAATTTTGAAAATTTCAATTTTGGTCCACTATATTTGAAAAAAAAGCCATTCAAAATTTTTATTTGTTAATATCCTTTATTTGAAAAAAAAATTAATTTTGGGGAAAAGGCCTATTTTATTTGAAAATACCTTTATTCTTTTTTGCATAAGAAAATAACTTTATTCAAAACATGATAAAACACATATTAGTAACAAGCCATAACACAATCAACAACATGTCAAGTAGAACAAGGCAACATCAATAAAATAATATCAACAAAGCCCGTTAAAGCCCAACTAATTAAGCATGCCAATTATTCATAATATCAAACATACCAAAGCCATTCAAGTAAATTAACATGATAATTTCACTTATTAATATCAAGCCAATATGATAATTTCTATCCAATTTATTAAATCCAATCCAACATGCTAATTTATTCAAATTAAAGTCAAATCACCAAATCATCATTAAAGAGGTGAAGTAATATAGACACCCTAGTCCATCTTCCTCCTATATCAAGGCCCCACCTCCCAAAAACCCAAACCTAAAAAGAGCCTCTTAATTATTTTAAGGAAGTTAGACAACTATCACACCACAGTCCAATTTATTAAATCTAATCCAATATGCTAATTTCTAAATTTTTGGTTTTTATCTAGGAAATGGGGTTCATAAACTGAAATGAAAAAGAAGTGGGCAAAAATGGCTGAACACACTACTACACCTATTTATAGGAGTAGTAAATTTGATGCATAAAGCATCTCATTTAGTTACGACATTTATTGTTTGGTGGTTTCAAATTTTCAAGAGTAAAATTCGAATAAGAAAGTTTCATTGAATACATAATCCATCTAATTGACCCAAATTGGAAGATGAATGTGATAACTAAACAAGATTAATTATGTATTACTTATTATCAATTTATTATTTAAATAATGATATGGATTTTTTCTAATATATATATTAAGGATACCATAACATGTCAATTTATCAACATGTCCACCCGGAATAAGGATGAGAATTAAAAGAGAGATAACTAATACAAACCCTTAATAAATCAAATAGCTTACAAGAAGGCAAGATGAGAAAGGTTTGAACTAACATAGGTTCCATAAATAATGATTCCTTAGCTTTTAACGTGCAACTAATGATGTTCATGGTTGGTCTCTATGCTATGTGTCATGGGACAAGAGGCTCAACTCCCACAAAGGTACCCGTGCAACAATCAACCATCAACTCCATCACATATTTACTTATCTACTAGATGGTAAGCCAATCTTCTCTTCCTATTTACCTCAAAACTGTTTCAAGCCCATCCCCTTAAGGAGTGCCCTCTAGCATTGCCATAAGCTTCGTATGTTTTGGGAGGATCAACATCATAGTTGGTTTCGGCTTGCCATGGCCATCATCAGGAGGGTAGCATCAGCTCTTGACTAATTTGCTCATGGGAGGCTAACCCTGGCTTCAGAGAATACTCCATCCCTCAAATAAACTATTCGCTCATGCCACTCGCCACATAATACACCTAAGTTGAACACCGCCACTCACCCTAAAACCTTCGTACTATGACACTATGCATGTCACATAAATGGATATTACATAATGTTGGTTTTTGTGATGTCATGTTTATGAGACATTTAAGGAATTTCTCAATGTGATACTACTAAGATTGCTAATACCTTATTTCCTTAATATGACCTACCAACACACTCCTAGTCCCTCTTACCTTCCTCTCCTGAATCACTACACACATACATATAGAAAGAGAGAGAGAGTTCAATGTATAAAGTATTAGCTATCAGACATGTAATCACAAGACATGAAAATATAATAGCTAGTGCTTGTAATTGTAATGTTTATAGTATTTGAAGTTAAATGCACATCTTATAATATTAAGAGAATATATCTCATCCCTTTCATTAATTGGTTTTCTTTAATACATTAGAAATAGAACCAGAAATTTTACATCTAACATATTTGTCTAGAAATGATAACATGATTATGTTTTCGCATTCATGCCTCAATCCTACATGAACCCATTTAAAATTATGTTTCTAATGTTCATAAGTTTAATTACTATTTATTTACTATAGCCTCTTCATTGTTATCCACTTCTACACTCTTTATCTCTTTTCCTCTATCTTGCCTTACTAGTTATCATCATTCTTTATTTTATTATTGCCTTCATCCACTTTGACTCCATCGATAAAGAATAACATTCTTAACGTTTGCTTGTCCTTTTATATTATAATGTTTTACATTATAAACTAAAGTTAATAGCATAACACACACATCTATATTATACTATGTGCATTTGCACCAACTCCTTCTTTTATTATGTCCTATCATGGAGGCTTGTATGATATGGAAAATAAAATAAAAAAAAAAAAACTTATATGATTCACTTAAAATTTAAAGGGCTCAAACAAATCCTAGTATAAACGTAGATAAACAAAATTTCTCATTTAAAATAAATTTTGTTATAAATATGAAGGATTTCAAATGTACCTATCTTGACTAAATGATGTCACTAGTTTTGGGAAGATGCAGATGAGTTCATACAAGGAGTTTCTCATGATGAAAAAATTTTAATGGAACGTAGCCTACATGGACATGTGTTAAGCCCCACTATCAAAGGACTTAAGAATTTGCTACAATATAATTATACAAAGATCGAGAACCTTGCTAAAACCATAATGCAAAAATATCAACACACAAAACTTCCAACTTACTCTTAAATAGTTTCTAGCTACGAAAATTATAAATTTTTCAATAATACAAAATAATAAATAATTCAATCCATCTAATTATATGTTATATCTACTTATAAATACAAAACCTTCTAATGACTAGTGCCATTTCCACTCCAAGTCTAAGGTCATAATTGAGAATCCTTCATTCTCCTTCGTACTTAAATAACATGTTCCATGAAGGGGTGAGCTATAACCCTATATGTAACTACCATAAGTAAACATGTACAAAAAGCATCAAATTCACATGCAACTTAAGTTTATTAAAATAAACAATCAAAAAGCGACCAACATAGTCTTAGCATTCCAAAACATGAGATAGTTCATAACTCCCCAATATGCATATCTTTGAATATGGGACATATTCCCTAATGCACCAATAGTCTAGACACATATAGTCACATTATCCCAAAGCTATTACCAAACAAATCATTAATTTTACTAATTTATTGTAGCTGCCCATAAAGATAACCCACACAAAAAGTACGACCTGATCACTGCCTCATTTTCACAAATTAAATTGTATCTTAATTACACTCTAATCAACAATCCATTGACCCAAAACTTTTGTAAATGGTAGCATTAGCTTTAAGTATACATGTGATTTCCTAACATGCATGCATATGTGGTTTGCAATAGCTATTAGGTGTGTTACTTACCCATTTGGGTTTTCAATGTTTAAGGTGATGAATGATTAGTTTAGACCTTTGGAATGCAATGAGAATGGCATTAGCTAATCTAGTTAGATTTAGGTTGATAAGTTTTTCCTTCAAATAATTCAAGTATTTGAGATTGTAAAAATTATGATAAATAAAGCTGATTTAGTATGAGAAACTTGAAGACTTTAATGTTATTTTCATAGTTTTTTAATTGGTTTTGAGTATTGTGTGCTAATCAAGAAAAGCTTCAATGGGTATTACATGTCACATGTAATACCCATGTGACATATAAATACCAATAACATGTTGCCATATATGACCGGTGCAAATCACATATGATAATTGATTTGAAATTATCCCAATTATTAAACATGTCAACTTATTATTCGTATTTACTAATGTTGTCAAACTAGGGTTAACCCGTTTGGTTCAACTCGATTGAACTTGACCCCTCCATAAAACTAGTCAAGTCATCGATTTGACCCTTATTTACAATGATCCCAATTCGACTCTATTGACTCAACTAATTCAACTCTATTTCTACAAAAACCCATCAAGTTTTTTAGGTGAAAATATATTATTATCTTGTACTTGGTAGAAAGTATACCAATTTATTGAAAAAATAAAATGTAGATTAAATAAAAATAAAAAATAAATTATAAAATACTCTTAAGTCTCATTTTTCAAGTATGTAGGTAATTTTTATTATTTTATAAGTAAATACAAATTATATTATAATATTTTTGTTGACTCCTATTAATCCTCTCGACCATTAACCCCTTCTCATTTCTAGGTTAACCTCTTGGTTTAGATTTGACAATATTGGTATTTATTGTAAGAATAAAATTTACTCAATCAAATGAATCTATTACTCAAAAGAGGAAAGCCATGCTAATGGCATTTAGGGTTTCTTAATTACCTCTCTTTTCAATTATCTCTCTTAACATACAAGACTTTATATAGCTAGGTTAAAATAAATAAATATTAACAAATGATACGGTATACTGTAAACACTTTAATGACCAATAAAAATATAACACCTAAGCAACTATTAAAAACATAATATTACTTAGTTTAATTAATTTCAACATTGCCTTCCTTAAACCAAGTCTTCAAGTTTCACCATACTAAGCAACTTCTTCAACTTTAGGAACACACCTGCTTTAAGTGGCTTTGTTAAGACATCTGCAATTTGCTCTTCAAAGGAACAAAATTCAATTACAATTTCATTATTGTCATGACCTTATGGGGGGCCTCGTAGGATTACCTAAAATTTCCATAACATGTGTGCACCCATGATATGAAAATCACCTTGTAAGTTAGAGATTACAAGACTCTAAATAATTAATCACTAAGGTTACTGATTTTTAAGTAAATAATTTACTGTAAAATATAAAGATAAATAACTATAGGTGTCTGATATCCCACAGTTCCTCAGAACCGCAGAGAATCAGTATGCCCTATCAAATAATAAGATAGGACATACCAACATTACAAAAGAAATACAAGAAAAATTAAATTATCAACAAAGGATGTTTATGTATCATCTAAAAGGTACTCAGCTACTTCTAATACTAGCATACATGTCTTCATCTCGCACTCAGCACTCGAGACTTATCTCAATCCTAATGTAAGTAAACCTACCAAAGAAACTATGAGGGAGTGAGCATATAACAGCTCAGTGAGTTCGTTCCTCACCACCACCATTCAAGCAAGTTATCACACATTATTATCACACATGCAAGCAAGTTATCTACATACAAAATAAATGCAGGCATGATGAATGCAGGCATGATGAATGCAAGCAACACATCCATAGGAGTCCGGAACTATGGAAGGTGTAGAATTACGTCGTCTATACTTCAATTATCCTCTGTACTTATCCGTATAAGGCACCTCAGCTTACCCGCATGAGGCTACCTAAGGGCCTCACCCCACTAGGCAACACTCGACTATTACCCTAGCCGAGAAAAGATTTCAATTCAAATAGTTGGATTCCAATCTAGGACTATCTACCCTTCAAGGTCCCTCGAGACAAACTTACGAGTCCATCTCGTAAACCAAAGCCTTACAGGCATAATAAAGCGAGTCCTTTCGCTATCGAGTAGAGAACCCATGCCAGCTTTGCTTTAATGATAAAATATCATTTCTAGCACTACGGCCCTTATCAAATTTACACAAAATACATTTAAGATTAAGAAAACATTTTTTCCAAAAATACCCTTTTCAACATTTTGCAAGGCTCGCACTCTCCATCCATACATTTACTGGGTTATAGACATGCAACGAATAGACCCGGTTATTTGGATCAGATATTTATATTTATCAATTTAAAAAAATGATCACACAAATGATGGCATACGAGCAGAACGGTCATTCAACATACAAGCAATAGCAAGCAGCAAAACATCATACAAGTAATACGCATAAGCAAGTAACAGGTCATTAGAACTCCCTTACCTAGATTATTGCTCATTCTCCAAGCCTTTGAGGTTTCCAGGACTCAATATCGAATGCCTAAATCAAAATGGTAAAACTTATAAGTGTTCTGAGAAGTCAGACTCTTTAGTTAACTAAAAGTCTACTGTAGTTTATCTAGTTTCCCAATATAGCCCAAGTCTTATATTTATAGGGTTTATCATACTCAATGGGGTTAATAGTTACTATTTTCTTATATTTGTAAGTTATGAGATTTCTTTTATGTATTTTGTAACTTTTTCATTCTAATTCTGATATTTGCGAACTTATAGTCGTTTTTTCATTGTTTTCAGATGCACGTTTACACGATGATGTCCATTTTGGACGTTGTGACTCATAATTTAAATTGTGATATAAAAATATCACCAAAATTATTATTTAAGTTTAAAAATTATAAAATATTAATTTGAGCTTTTTCTTAATATGTTTATGATTTAATAATTATTGAAATCATACATTCAATATTTTTATCATTTTGAGTATATTTTCCTATTTTTTTAGATTTTTACCTTTTTTATGATCATTATCATTATTATTACCTTTATTATTTTTACTATTTCTCATTTTCTTATTTATTATTTCTCTTATGTGCTTCACGATTATACACATATGTATATTCTTATACTTATAATACATATTTTATAATTTATTTTATTGAAAAATATTTAATTACGGTATCATATATATATATATATACATATACACCTTACATATTTACGAATTTAGTAAATATATTATATATGCTAATACATATTCGATATACTACTTATATATATATATGTATATACTATACATTATACGTATTGTATATGTATTTATTGGAAATAAACATACTCTTATATACATATTCATGTATTTGTATTTATTTATATATAAGTCTTACATATGTACATAATTATAAATACATACATATATATTCAGTATATACATATAATTACCACTCATGGAGGTATACTACAATATATAAATATATATATATATATATACCATACGATATTATATATATGTATACTAAAGTAATTATACATGGATATACATATACATATATATTTACGGTACACACATATACATAGATATACTTATAGTTATTTATTGAAATACATAATACTAATTATATGTATTCCTAAAAAAA